>JAQPZY010001146.1:0-440000 GCA_029931535.1 Margaritifera margaritifera | reverse complement strand
AAAGCAATTTAATACTTCCAGCTGAATTTAGATTAGACTGTTTGAAAGTATTTCACTTTCCAATCAATTTTCCCTCAACAGATGAAGCAATGGTACTTTTCTCTCAGCACTGGAGTTTTGTCCAGAAGCAATTAAAGTAGTCAAAACTCTTCCTTAAAAATGGTGTAAATTTCCATTGAATAAGACCCATAACTACAGGCTTAGATAATGTTTTCACTTCCTGCCCTGCCTTCATCATGGTCCAAAAATGTGTTTCAAAATGATGTAGAATGGTCTTGTCCTAAATACATCACAGTACTGTCCAAGATACATGGAAAAAAATGTGTTAATGAGAGATTTGAAAGAGACAGGAGTGTGATTTCGTGAACGGTTGAAAATGATTGGCAACATTTATTCTGATGATGCAGCATAAAATATTTGTTGAAAAATTTGGATATAAGGTAATGAGACTCATAAGGGAAACATGTGACCCAGGTAAAAAGAGAGAGTTTGTCGTACAAAAATAGGAAAAAAGCCACAGTCATGCAATAAATCAGTTAGACAATATTCTCTTATGTGATACTAGTTATATGGTTTGGTAGGTGACACGTTTTGTCGCCCTACCCTGCAACATAAATGGTATCCCACTTGCTCACATTGTCTAACTAACACTTGGAAAACTTATTACAGGACTGATAAAGATAATTGTAGTAAATTCAATTGTGTAGAACTTGGGTAAATGTATTGAAACCCTTATCAATAAATATCAGATGATTGCTATCTATAAATGTTTATATTCAGAAGACGTTTAAAAAGTATATGAAATGAAAATGCTATTTAAGATGTACCTAAACAATCTTTTGATGAAGTGTAAATGTTGAGAATGGCATAATCAATAATGCATGTCGCATAAATATCATCAGATGGAAGATTGTTCCCTGTTTGGTCCATGATCATGATCCTCCTGTCTCAATTTATTCTTCATATAAAGTAATATAATGAAGTCATAAAGCTTTTGACTTTCTGTATTAAATGGAGACACTTTAATTTTTATTGTAAAAATGTATAGTATTAGAAGTTTGTATCTATCATGTACTAATAACTACTTATATGTATGACTGACCGTGTGATGTTTAAGAAGACACTACATGAATGAAATTGTATGCTTACATAAATATCATCAAATAAAAGATTCTTCCCTGTTTTGTCCATGACCATAATCCTCCTGTCTTACTTTATTCTTCATATAAGGTAGTATAATGAAGTCATAAACCAGGACATGTAAAACTTTTGACTATCTGTATTTTCATAAAGAGAGACTTTTTTTAATGTAAAAATGTATAGTATTAGAGTGAGCTTGTATCTATCATCTACAGTTAACTGCTTATATATCTATGATTGACTGTGTCGTGTTTAAGTAGACACGCAATACATGACCTTGTATTTATAATGTACTAATAACTGCTCATCTTTGTATGATTGATCATGTCATGTTTAAGAAGATACGCCATGTATGAGATTGTATCTATCATGTACTAATAACTGCCTAACATGAATATGATTGATCATGTCATGTTAAGAAAACACATAAAAGAGCAAATACTGCTAATAAATAATGGTTAAACAAGTTATTTTAATGACATTTAAATACAAGACATTAATATGCCTTACCATTAAAAACTGTTTGACACAATCTATGAGAAATATATATTTTGTCATGGTATATAAAAAAGAAATTAGCATCATGATTATGCATTGGTGGAAAAAGTGGACATCAGCATGTGGTGTTTTCTATGGACTAGCATAATCCTAAAACATAGGCCATTTTAAAAGTTCCTATATGTTGCATTCAGGGGTGGACAAATATGTAAAAGGAGTGGTGGTCGATGGACTACCAAAAGGGAAACTATGGTAGCCCACAGGAAATTTTCGTAGCCCACATTTTTAAATGGATACACATTTCCATTTAATATGCCACTGAAAACATGTAGAAGGATAAAACTGTAAGGTGGTAAAAGGTTCGGAAAAAGAAACAGACAAAGACTCCAAGTACAAAAAATGATTTATGTAATTATTTTTTTAATAAAAACTTTTCTTCACAAAAAGAAACTGACAAACACTCCAAGTACATAAAATAGTTCAGGTAATAATCTCTTTTTTTAAAATTTTTTCTTAACATTCAGCATTTACATATCTGTCACTTAAACTTGACAATCAATCAAGTGAAACTGTTTTTGCCCTATCACTACATGAAAGGACACATGCTTGAAACATTATAAATCCATTTTTAGCTTTTGCAAAATAAATAAAAGAAATAAACAGTGTAGCTTAACTTATAAATCGAATGAAAATAAAATGTTACCCTGGATAGAAAGGCCTAAGCACATCTTTATACTACAAAACTGCGCTGTAGTTCATACTTAATGCTATATTGTAGTATTCGGCAACCCCCCTAGAAGTTTGGACCCCCCCCCCCTTCTGACTTTAAACGAAAACACGAAGGATATGAAAAACGCACAAAATGTAATAATTTCATTCATTAAGTTATAATTTTAAACCTAATTGTTGCCAGAGGGTTTCTAACATTGTCATCTTCGCATTTCAAACCAAATGGGAGTATCTACGCTAACACGGTATCCATATTTATGTGGGCAAGTCTATTTTGATGAATCTGTACAATAAATTTACAATTCTACAAACTACTTACTGTGCATGTTTTCAAATTTAAGGGTATATTTTTTCCTTTTCTATTTTTTGGGGTAAATATTACAAGTAGAAATTAAAACTAATGGATGCAGACAACGCAGTGTTTACCTTCATGTGTAATTGAATGGTACCCTACTCCCTCGCTTTTCCAGGAACCAGAAATTGACTGTGAGCATGCTCGTGATTTACATTGGAAACTTCTATTTGGTCTGAAATGCAAAGGAGATGACATTTTTAGGGACCCCCTGCAGATAATCGGGTTAGAAATTAAATTAATGAATGAAATGACTGTTTTTAGCAATTTTATTTTATTTTCATTTTTAAAAAAGAAAAAGATGTGGCTGTTAGTTCCCCAGGTCTTAGAACCTTACAGTTAAGTAGTCTGAAAACAAAATTTGGTAGTCTTGGGCAGGCAGACTACTGATTTGTCCACTCTGGATTGTGTATAAACATGCTATATGTTGTTAATGCAGCGATATATGTGAACATGTTTTGTTATTATAAAAATAAATATATACTATTAATAAAATGATTTTGGTGTACTCTTTTCTAGATGATAATGAACCTTAAAGCATTTCATTCTTTGTTCAATCATTGAAAAAGGCGTGATGAAGGTGAATAATATTTATCCATCTTAGGATCAAACATACCAGTTTAGATTGATAATGAAAAAGGAGACTGAACATAGTGTATATTCCATGAAATACAAGGTGTATGACAAATGCAGTTAATATCTTCATGTGATTATTAATGGTAAGCATTAGCATGGGATACTTATCATGCATTATTAGATGATTGACATGGAGATAATCAATCCTTCATGTGATGATATAATGGCTCAAATAACTGACATAGTGTTTTCATCGTATGAGGTTTACATGAGCATGCTGTGGCAGGTAACATGACAATCTGGGTTGCTGGAGTGGTGTTTCATCATATAAGGTGTACATGAGCATGCCGTGACAGGTAGCGTGATAATCAGGGTCACTGGAGCAGTATTTTAATTATGATGACTCTTTAAAGGCGCATAACTAAGTCAAATACCGCCTTCGTCATGTAAATTCATATTTTATGGAAACTTGGAAGCAACTTTGGCTGCCAAAGTTCACCTCAGTTCTGACATGCTTGACAATTTCCTCTATACAAAAATATAAAGCAGTCATAAGAAGAAACTGGCCTCTTCAATAATTCTAAAAGGCACAAGTAATGAACTTAGTTTTTAGAAACCATAATTGTTATTGACAGATGACAAGGGAAAGGAACACACATGAAGATTAGAACATGTAGAAAAACTTGTGTTTTGCACAACTTTTACAGCTTGACACTAGGCGATTTATACGAAGAGTGAATCTATAAAAATATATGTAGTTCACTCCAGTATTTTTCAATGATCCTTGAATGTGTCTTTACATGTCTATAAACAGTCAACACAATTGCTAAGGTATTATCCATGGTGATGAATGAGGGATTATGATTGTAAAATTATATCCTTTAACGCAGCTCGTAATAGTCTACTGTGTCATCGTTAGGTTAAAATTAAGTGAAAAAGTCTAAAAAGATCCCTATATGTAGAGATGTATAGAGTGTGTCAATAATGAAATGGATAAGATAAACAAAATTTTAAAATATCATACATATAAATTTTGTAAATCTTAAAAAATATGAACAGTATAACAATTAAATCATCAGATATGATATTCATTGCTGTTAATCAAAAATGTCCACGTCAATTGGTTTCTAAATGAACATATAATGATTAATAAATATCAGTTATGTCCAATCTGCATATTTCACAACTAGTAATTAATGACAATATTCAAATGGAGTAGAAATTGTGTCGAGTTACATTGTTTTATAAATCGTGTTTCCTTAAAGATTTATTTTACTCTATGTACATCAATTTTGTCAGCAAGATTTTTAATATAGTGTCACAATAGAATCGTTGTAGAATATGTCTCACTGTAAGCGGGACTTGGCAAGGTACACTTTTGGCTTGAATTTGGCCTTTAAAGGTGTGCATGAATCGCTCAAGGAGCTACGCACCTAGAGGACAATGATCTAGGACAACTTCATCTCTTCTGAAAGAACAACAACCTAAACACCATTCTATGAGAACTGGTTTAACGGAATGAAGTGTATTATTAAGTTCCCCATTCCAGCAAGCTTTCCATTTAATTATAAATACTAATATAACATTTAAAATCATTTTGTGAAATTTTAATATCTGATGGTGCGATAGTCAAGTCTGTCTTGCCAGCAGCATCAACTCTTTTGTTAGCTTTAATTCTTAGTATGTAAGTTTGAATGCATATATGCATATGGTTTAATGGCACATCAGCACAATCCTTGCTCTACAGTGTCATGTACAAGTTACTTTGTAGAAATGTAAAAGTTAAAACAGATCGCAAAAATCTCTTGGATGAAAAATAATAAAACCCTTTAGATACAGGTGAAAATTTCTTATATAGAATGCATTGTTTTAGAACATCAAAGATTTTTTGTTTATACATCATTCAGCAAGCTTCTTGATCGAGTAGGTATTAAAGGAATGGTGTCTCTGAATGGGGAAGTCAATCCACTCGACAATAATATGTTCCACTTATAATGGTTCCAGCAATACAATGCCACCTCATTTCTGCTATTTGTTCAATATGAGTGATGCCATCTCTATAATTATGACTCTGATGTCCCGAAGATTGTCTGAAGGAGCATATTGGTATATTTCAGATTTAGAGGGGCGCTAAAGATGGATATATATAAATACGTATGTGTATATATATATATATATATATATATATATATATATATATATATATATATATATATGTGTGTGTGTGTGTGTGTGTGTGTGTGTGTGTGTGTGTGTGTGTGTGTGTTTTAAGAGGCAAATGATGTTTTTAAAAAACGTAACAAGGACTTCAAATATGCAACCATTCCAAACTGATGATCTGTTTTTTTATTAGCCTTTTTCAACATTTTTAATATGAAAGAATTACGATCCTTGGCCTATAATCTGTTAAAAATTAACACATATTTCAAGTCAAATCAGGTCAAGTCAAGTGACCTTTATTTAACATCGATGAACACGCTTATAACATATTAAACACAAGCTCTACTGAACATTTACTACTGAGTATTTAAAACAATAAATAATTTAAATAATCTCATGGTCATTCATACAGAAATACAAATTTCAAACATACATTGTATGCAGTCATTATATATGTATACTTATGCGAAAAAAGTTTTGGAGTGGGGAAAATGCATCTAATATACCTACTTACCTACGTATATACATACATACATACACCCACATGCATACATACATATACATGTATGTATATGATTTAATGGCACATCAGCACAATACTGTCTATATGGTACATGTAACTATCAAAAGGTAAGTTCTAAAAATGTAAAGATAAACAATTGCAAAACAAACTGTTGGAAGATAAATCCTTCCAAATAAATGTAAACATCGAACACACCAATATGAAAGATAAAAGGAAAAAAATAGTAAAACTCTCTTCAAGGTATATAAAATAAAAATAAAGGTAACAAATATAAAAAATCCATAAACTATACAGATAAAATGTGTTATATAGACCGCATTCCCTCAAACAATCCAAGATTTTCTTTGGTGGTGCATCATCATAAAGTTGTTTAATTGATTTGACATAAAACGACTTCTTTCTCAAAGGGTGGAATACGACAGACTCAAAAAGAATATGTTCCACTGCCAGTGAACACTGGCATTGTATGCACTCTGGTGAAGGTTCACCTTCAGGGGGTATGCATGAGTCAGGTGTGTGTATCCTATATGCTATTGGTTCAATACCAGTTTCTTGCTGCAGTTTGTTATATATGATGGATGCCATTCTCCAATGATAGGATTGATGCTCCAAGCTTGTTTGCATGGTTTTCATTCCACATATTTTGCCAAGTATACAGAACATTCTGATTTGTATAATGCATTTATTTGAAATTTGAAGTCACTATATAGCAGGGGTGTCAAACTCATTTGCTATGGCGGGCCAGATTTGATATAAATAATAATAAATAATAATAATAAATAATGAGTCTGGCGGGCCATATGTTTGACACCCCTGCTATATAGTCTTCTATCCAAAAGACAGGTGACTGCAGGGTAGCTTTGGCTGCATTATCTGTCCTTTCATTACCCTTAATACAAATGTGACTAGGCAGTCAAAAGAACAAACTAATTCTTTCTAGATTGTAAGATTTGGGTTATTTAAAGGTTGTCAAATTTAAGGTTTTGCAAGATATTTAGTTTTTCTAAGGGGTTTCAATGTAGTTCAAAAACATGCGTAAGGCTGTAATTTCTGTGGAAAAAAAGTGAAGCTGTATCTGGTACCAGACCTTTCCTTCTCTGAAAAAGATATTGTGCTCACCTTGAATAAGGAACAGACAAAACTTAAATATGTAAATGTATTGCTTCAACTTCGACAATATTAATATGGATTTAATAACATATTATCAAACTCCCCCTGTGACTTTGGCTTTTTGGCCACTCGACTGACAGAGATGACAAAGATGTTTTATACCTCCTGTAAAAAGTACAGATCAAAGCCAATAACAATACATTTATGGGAAACACTCATTATATGAAACCATTACTAATTTACACGAAAAGCTACAAACAAATCACTATGTGTCATTCACCTTTGACCCTTTGAACTGAAACCCACAAGAATGATCCATGTACACATGGGAGTCGGGCAAATAGCCAACTGAATTTCCATATACATACAGTGCACGTGTTTTTCTTTTGTAAGCACTAGACCACTATGACCTTCACTTTTGACCTGCAACTGACCATTTCGAACATTACCTCTGACCTTTTAAATGTGTACTTCTGTTCATCACAGTTACTTATATCTAGAATCATGAATATAATAACTTTTTTATTTTTGTCATCTTAATTTAGGACATTAATTGACATTCATTCTTGTTTTTTGTTTTTTTCCTTTCTTTTTATTTCCAAAACATGTGCCATCGGTTCTATACTTTTATCAACAAAAACAGAATAATCTCTGTAAAATGAGTATCAGAAACGGGTCGGGAAGGGAATGGCCATTCAAGAAATTTGCTTCTTTACACAACAAACTCCATATCATAACCCTAAGCTTACAAATTTGTATATGAACATACGATTGATTAAATATGAAAAAAGATACATATTCCTTCTGATGGAATGTATTTAACGTAAGTCGCTCTCTTATTTCTTTTCTTACTGGACATAGGCTATATATTTATATAATGGATAAAAAAAACTTCAAAATAACATAGGTATCTAACAACATATATGGTGCTTTCCGACATATTTGAATGGAACACACTGTTAAAAAGGTGAAAATTATCACGTATGTTATGCGTGTCTTAATGTTGAAACATATATAGTATTGTAATAAAACACTCTGACTCACCTTAAAAGTTGCCGACACTTTGGTCTAAGACCAAAGGCAGCTACATAAAATTAATTCGTCAGTGGTCAAGAAAGAACGAGAGTGTCTCATATTCTTGGATCTCCCAGGTTGCTACTTGCATGTGAGGTTGCACGGGACCTACTGAAAGGTGTCTGGGTAACTTCTTGCCTCTTAATTGCATCCGGTAGAGGCAAAATACTCCACCCATCTTAGTAAAAAGGAACTCTTCATCACAATTTGTAGAGTTCGCCGTATGCATGATAATATAAAATCCATGAATTCACAAGTAATTTCTTCTTTTGAGAAAATATACCGTAACTAAAATAACTTGGTATACCTCATTTTGGAAGAATATACACTTAGCATCTTCGTAATATATACATACATATATATATATATATATATATATATATATATATATATATATATATATATATATATATATATATATATGAATACTTATTTCTACAAATCAGAAGATTGTTCTACTCTCATTATCCATATAAAAATGAATATCTTTACAGAATCAATTCCTTCTCCTCAAATAGTAAGGTTACTCATTACTTATGTAGCTAACACAAGCAAATATCCATAAAAATATACCATAAATCAATTGCCTTGATCATCCATATTCTTCATAGCAAAAGAACAGATTGTATCCTAACATGTATTATCAATACAAGAAAAAAATATGCCATAATTGTGTAACTTTGGCCAAAGTAATATATACAATCAACACAAATGAAAGGCAAACGCATATTATCTACTAACTTACAAATGAAAAAGTATATTACACAAAGAACTAAATACAACTTTATGCAAATAACAGAAATGAAAAAGCAAGCGTAAACTAAATAGTTAACTTGCAAATGAAGATGCCGATGAAGAGTCACATAAAGCAAATGTAACTTAAACATTAAGCTAAAGTACAGGCAGATCAAAAATAGAAGCTTCGATGCATGCTGAAGCATACATAAGCAAAAAACTGGTACCGCAGCAATAGTATGTGTTGTCCTAGTTGTCAGCACATATATATACACACACATATACAGATACATACATATAGCTTACACATGCCACAAACATAGCAAAGCACTCAAATGAAGCAGTCAAACCAAAATAGCATTAAACTGAATAGAAGAGGTGAAAATAAAGCCAGAACTAATGCTAAAATTTAACTCGACGGGGAAAAACTATCGACACACCTTTCAGAGAGTTTTGCACTCTATTTCAGTAAATAATAGAATGGAACTGAGCACATATGCTTTGAGATGCCTGGTAACCAGTGTAGTTCGATTACATTACTAACATAACAATTTATACTAACTAATTATATTACATATGCAATAATCTGCTAAAAAAATGCCATAGTTATAAATTCTCCATTCCTTTTTCTGTGCAATAGCACATACTCCCTGAAATGTTAATCTAAACATACTCCAGTATACAACTTGCATACCCTTATTCATGTACCTGTATAGAATAAATAATAGATTTATAGTATTTTCCAAACTTAAAAATATGGATATACCATGTTTCCATAATGAAGAGATTGGCTGATATCCCCAGTCACCAGCAGCACACCAGAGCAAACTATTCAATTAGTTATTAAGTCATCAAAATATTTTAGTTGCTCTGAAATGTTTAATATACATCAAATATGCTAGAGCTCTGAAATGACGAAACATACAAGCTGCCTGTTCCAGAGGGAATGCTCTATTAAATAAAAAACCTATTCTGTTTGGAAAGAAGAGATAAAAACAGTTTCCACATGCCAACTCCAGGAATGACGAATGTGCTAATGAAATATATATGCCACATAATACGACGTGTTGAAAATGTATTCCCTAATAAGGTAATTTGGACCAGCGAGCAGCATAGCTGTTACATGTGCTCACAAGTTGTGACACAGAAGTATTGAAAATGTGTGCCACTTTCTCTGAAATCATAAGGATGGTCAGGGAGTATTGTTTATATTCTATCCTCACTGCCTATGAAACAGTATAGACGAACTGATACTCTGGTTATCTCCAGCTCCTTGAAGAGCATCAACACTTCAATCGCAACACTACCATCACTCCTGACCTGGACATGTAACACCAATGTTTATTTTTTTTTCAATTCCCTAACCAGTAACAGTATTTGCCGCAGGAACCAGCATTGAGCCCCAAATATTCCCACCTTCCCCACCCCCTTGCAATGAACAGGATTGTGGCCTGCTCGACAATGGCAGATGGTGGAGAAGGCAAGACCCATCTCACTAATCCCTACAGCTGGTGGAAACCAGCGAAAAACTTCTTTTAATTCTGAAAAATGATGCGAGGCAGTTCCCTTGTACACCAGATGTGGATGATCTGTTACCACTCTAGGTCTAAAAAAAATGTAACAGAAAGAAAGTGAAACCAACAATGTAAGTAAAATCAACAAGCAATTTATTTCTAGACAATTAAAATGAAAATTCAAAAAGACACTTACAGTAAGGTGAATTAAAATCCAAATAATCAAATAATCCTAGGTGTCCTAATCACATGTGCTAAATATAGAATGTTCCGAATGAATTCCAGTAGCCTTGAATGTCCTGATGTGCTAGCAGTCTTGAATGTTCTGACGTGTCAGTAATCTTGAATGTCCTGATATACCTGAATGATGTAATCCAGAATATCTTTGAATGAATTCACATAAATCCCAAAGTCAAGTATTAATCCAAAATAAGAATGAACACTTTTGGTAATTCCAATGAATACTTCAAATAAATTATTCCTCTCTCTGAATTTGCTCTGATTTTCACAACTGTAACATCTGATTACTAAAATAAATTCCTTAATAGACTGATCTTGATAATATGTAGTGTAGTATAGGAATTAAATCTTGTTTACCAAACCTGCGTAAATATAAGTATAAGTCACCTTTCAGAATATTCTAGAATATGAGCATCCCTAATGGAAATTTCCTGTGGTGTACCTGACTTTTCTCACATAAGACATGGAAAATTCCAATCTAAGTACTAAATGATATGTAAACAAGTCTGACCTTGAACTCAAATGCTGCAAATAAGTTGTTTACAAAATGACTAAAGTACAACTTACCCCATGGACACATATTATAAATTTAATATACATAACAGAACACTAAGGATTATTGTATGATAAGCTTCTTCCTGCACCTCATCCTCAATAAAGCACAATCTTTTTGGATAAACATTGTTTGCTATGGCGTATCGCAGATAAACCAGAGACTCAGTGGTGGCTTCTAGTCAGTGGATTGATTAGCTTGACTGCTCTACGAATTCATCTAAATGGAAATGGGTGTCAATGACTGCTAATTTCAGGACTCGATGGCCAGCGAGCACATTAGAGTCATCAAAAAGCAAATACTTCTGAAGAGATCTGAACATAGTTTGAGCGGTCCTCTGAAGAGACATTATTATGTTGTTCACAATTATATAATGACAAATAACTGAAGTTCTTTCTGGTGGAATCTTGTGATAATCCTGATAATGGCTCCAGTCCTGCTCTTGTGTCATAAACTCTGAGAAAGCTACATTCTGCAACAGACAAGAAAATGAGACAGGTGATGGATACAATTTATGTTCCACCACATATGAAAGAAGTTGATTGATAGAGAGTACTTCAAGATTCTCTCTGAAAAAAAATCAAAATTCCATTCAATAAACTTACTGTTTCAGATGTATCACAATATTTTTGGGTATGGGCAGTAAAGCTGTTTTTTCTACTGCATGGACAGCTTTGACAAAACTGATATATAGTATTTTTCAAATACATTGTTCCCAGTTATGAAAAAGTCAAAACTAAATGCATTATTTCTACGAATGTTCAAGATATTAGTCACTTTACTATACCGTCCATCAATATAAAGTGGCCCCTAAGATAAGATGGTAAGGTAATGGATCACATAAGATTGGCTACATCTCATTCATATTGTGGGTTTCATGTATAACATGCCCTATCTATGTGGTTTTGTGTACATTTTGCCCTATTATGACAAGGTATCACGGTAACAACTGTTTGTCCATAGACCTTAAAGCTAACGTTTCGTAAAATAAATATACATTCTAACCTACTTCAGCATGTATGTCACACACTGTTATAGGGAACAATGTTAGATTGTCAATTTGACAAGAACAGCACCACGTACTCCACAGTACTTAAGAGAGATAACTCTGCTGGAACTAAATAGGAGTATGAGTTATCAAGTCACAACAGTTACATTTTCAATGATGTGTAACATTTTTTAAAAATCAGTAAAAATACAAAACATGATCTAGATACAAATTAACAAAATCTCACATGTAGCCAAGAGATTCCATTTATTTAAGTCTAACAGAAACTACAACTACATAATGCACTACAACTCTTAGATATTGCACCAATCACTGCTAGCTTTATTGTTTATTTCTGAATGCAATGTTCCCCACACCTTTAACTCCCCCCTCCCAAACTTGTGCAATTGGTACCATTATACCTATAGAGCAAAGAAAAAAACAAAGAAAAAAATGACAAGATAAAGTTTGATTGCCTTACCTTCGCCAAATATCTGGAGGAAGTGCCCCATTGGTCCAAGACAATCCCAAAGCACCTGAAATAAAAGGGTAAATTATTAAAACCATATAGATGCATGTAATTTATACTAGTCCTACACATGAAATTAAAACTATTTAGCTTCAATTAGGCACAAAAATAATAAGTGTTATTATAGGTATTTTGTATTATTCTATATTTATAGAGCACATCTAGGTCAGATCCTTCTATAACCGTCATGATTTGTTTTCCCATTCATCGTGAGTGCATGCGTGGTGTGATTATAAACGCTAGCGTAGCAAGCAAACAAAATCTGCTGGCAGTTAGGCCTATATTATTGATTGTGGCTATACTAAAGTGCAACTACAGGAGATTATTGATCGCCACTATACTGTGTAAAATCTAATTTTCTCTGCAGTGAGAATATTTTATACTGACTGCAGCTGAGAATATTGCAGATATTATATAGTGAATGTAGCTGAGCTGGTGTGTTTCGAGATATTATATTAAACAATTATCGCGGTATATAAATATAATGGAAAAAAAATTCGCATAATATTTTGAGAGAATTCATGCATGTATCCAGTTCTTGGATCCAATTACCAGGCCAGTAGTCAGTGTCTAGTGTTACAAAAACAAATAAGTCGTTGGCTCGTTTGAATGCATCATACAGATTTGTCAAAGAGGCTCAAAATAGGTTGCATGATTTTTCAAATATATATCCGGAGTATATTGATAAATTAATCAACTTAGGAATTATTTTAGAACAAGAACGATGTAAACATGGTCAAGCTTATGAGCAGGAAAAGAAAAAAAAAACAGTATACGATATTGTTCAAGAAAAAATAAAGTCACTGATGTTGACTAGATCACCTAGTACATCTGAAACGAGTGAATACTCTAATGATGATGACCTCGAATATTGTTGCTGTAATGAAGATCTCCAAGACGAAATCAATTAGAGAAATGTTGTAACATTAATATAGCGACAGCAACTACACTCACCAATCTTCGGAAGATATATGAAATATGGTACAACGATGCAAAAGTGGAGCAGCGCAAGCACTGGGAGAAATTCTCAGAAGCTGTTTCTGAAAACAATGAAGTAAAAGCTTCTAAGGAAATTTGCAAACACTCTAGGACATATGATATTGTTGGATACAAACGAACAAAGTCTGGCCGTATTCGAGTCGGTGTAATACTTGATGACATGACATTTGAGCTCATTTGGGCCGATAGTAGGTTGCAATATATTTTATCAGGGTTTGCAGATGAATTTCATGTTTCTAAAAAGAATATACCTGTTTATTTGAAAAAGTCTGATTTAATATTTCGAATTACCGTAAAATCATTGCATAATGGACTCTGTGAAATTCACTTTGGATTCGACAACAGCTTGACTCGCCCGCAGAGATGATTATGACCAGTGATGATATTAATGAGTTTTCTAAAGCAAGACATTGCGGGATCTGTAAAGGTCCCTTTAAGACTGAAAGATCAAAAGTTCATGGTCACTGTCACTTCACTGGTGTATACTGGGGAGCAGTGCAGAATGCATGCAATCTACAGTTGCGAATTTACTCCAGTAAAACAAAAATTCCGGTTATTCTTCATAACCTGCATGGGTATGATGGCCACTTAATAATGCAAGGAGCTGCAGCAACATCAAAGGCACCAATAACTGTAATCCCCAACAACATGGAAAAATACATGACATTTAGACTGGGACAACTGCATTTCATTGACTCGCTGTAGTTTCTGAATTCCAGCCAGGACAAGCTAGTGAGCAACCTTATGGCACAAAGCTTCAAAATCTCTAGTCAATATTGTCCCACTAACACTGACTTGATAATCAGAAAAGGAGTGTATCCATGCAAGTAATGAGTGGATGGGAAAGTTTACTGAAATTCAATTATCACCGATTGAGGCATTTTATTCGTTGTTGTCCAATTGTTAGCATCATATTCATTCTCCTACAATTTTTTGCACAGCTATGCTTTGGGCAATATAACTGTAAGCTGGTAAAAATGATAATTTGTGAACAAAACAATTCACACACAGATTCAGGTGAAATTACGTTGTTCTAGGCTATTCGTTCGACACATGTTAATTATAATAAACCCAAATATAGTCACTTTGTGTTATTTCTATCACAATTGCTAGACTTAAGGGCTGGGTATTCAAGTATTGGCAGCACACTTCAAATACACTAATTGGAATCTTTGAATTCTGTGTTTAACCTATCTGTTTCAAAAATAGAAGGGAAATTCTGTGTGTGGTTGAATGTGTTTCAACACAAACGAAGTTAGATGCCTAGCTATGCGCCTCTCTGGTTATTGACATTAAGACATGTATAGCTAACTTGCAAATTCCTCTCTCTACATTTTATTTCAGAATCTCTCTCTCTCTCTCTCTCTCTCTCTCTCTCTCTCTCTCTCTCTCTCTCTCTCTCTCTCTCTCTCTCTCTCTCTCTCTCTCTCAACTACACAACCACATGTCCATTCCCCGTGTACATGGTGTAAGGGTTTAAATGGTTTTACTGACTAGAATATTTAGATCTGAAATGTGGAGAGGGTGTCAAATTACACTCCGTGATCAAAACATCTTTGAACACTGACATTTAGCCCAGCCTGCTGGGTAAATTGAATCTGTGAGGTTAAATATAAGAAAAAGGAATAAAATTTGTGTTATAACTTCTAGTGTCCAGTATGTATAGTTTGCAGTCAGTCAAAATATCTTAAATGTCATTCACATGCATACATACATAGATACATACATACATACATACATACATACATACATACATACATAGATACATAGATACATACATACATACATACATACTCTATTCTTTATGCTGTAATCGTTGTTCAGCAGTATTCAACTTCATCAATCTGTCAACTGTCAATACTAGACTTATTTATTTTGTTTATGTTTTCATAGTTATTATACCAAACTGGTAATCAAATATCTTTATAGTGAATCCATGTATGAAAATAGGGTCCTCTAAGGTTAAACTAAGGTTTTAAAAAAAAAGTCTGCATGTATAAAGGAGAAAATTGAGTTTTGGTAAAATTATCCACTATTCTGATTGATAAATCCACTCATATATAAAATCACTGAGCTTAATAACGGTATTTGTATCTTCTAACAGCTTTATAAATTGCTTCCATTGAATAAAACTTTCTTATTTTGTATTCTCCAAATATATCACATATTTTCGAATACGAGATTTCACAACTGCTGAAAAGAGAAGGGATTAACATGATGGGCATAACATTCCAACAACAAGAATGGGCAGATGATAGGATATATCATCACTATATTTAATTTTTTTTAGTGGACATCTTAAATGAAAGGTTTCTGAAAGCTGAAAATTTACATTATCCAGTATAAACAGCTAAGAATATAACTGCTCATGGTAGCTATGGAAACAAGACTTCAGGAAGCAGCATCTGGGGCATCATTAATCAAAAATGACACATGGACCTAGTTTAATTCCCCCTGTTGGACCTGACTTGAGTAAAATGGGGAGTTTGGTGAAAAGCAAACATTAACATTTTCCTTTCTGCATACATTAATCTTGAGATCACATGACAGTCCATCCAAAGGTGTGCATGAAAAGGTCTAAACGGTCCAAACTCTAAAAGGATACATCTTTATTCTGTGTTCTGTCTCAACTTGATGAAAGAAAATATGGGGAAAGCAACACAGCTTAATAGTTCTTGTAGCTTTGTTGATATTGCATGACTTTTTCAGATTTATATTCAAGAATGGGTTATCTGTATAGGACTTCATAATCACCAATTATATTTAAATGTGCAATATGAACAGAATAAAATTCTGATTTCATTAAAGTCAGTGTTTTATACACCCTCAATAAAGTGTAGCTTTTTATTAAAACATTCACGGACCAAATACTCAAAGTCTTAAAAATGGGAAAAATTGTCAAATAAAAGCAAATGACCACAGAATCTAATCTTCGATCTAAAGTTATGTTTGAATAACAGGATTAGAACACTGTTGCAAAACACAAATTGGTTTTATTTTTAATGACATTCAGCAATTATTTTAAATCATATCTTAGAAACCTGACCGAAGGGCAGACTGTAAAGAAATTTGTTTTACCATATGCGCAGAACAATATAAAATTACAGTTTTGCACAGAGATGGAAAGCTATCTAGAATAATAATGAGATTTAAATAAAGAGAAAAATAATTATATGATTAGAAATTAGCCTATTATCTATAAACATAAGGTAAACAAATTTAGGTCCAAGTTAGCAGCACTATGTAATTAAAATAACATGACCTTCTAGTCATGTGGTTATTATATTTTGTTCAGAGCCTTTAGTTGACTATAAAATCAGCTCTCTAAATTAATGCTAACACACAGTTAGTGACTTTACCGACGGATTATTAAAACCCAACCATCACTAATCCATTTGGAGCAGTGAAATTTACCACCCGTAGCTGTCATAAAAGTTCACAAGTGGTCTCGTATCAGGTGTATAGAAAAAAAAAACGTTAGTCTACATTGCGTTAATGATTAATTGATCTATTTTGTTGATTGAGTACCTACCAATATGCTGCACTTCACTATGTACAATAAATGCTCTCGGTGAAAAATAGACAAGTGTTAAACCATTCATAACGCATCAAGTAGATTATTGTGATTATTGTCAAAACCGTCTTCGCGTAAGTGGAACTTGCCAAGTGTACTGACACCAAGTTCTGACTTCGATTCTGATGATAACAAAAGTTATAGGGTATCGGGCTAGTATTGAGCAGTTGGTAAAGGTAGCCCTTGCCAACTCAACAAATTATCAAGAATTATACCAAACAATGTGTTTTAATATTTGTATCGTTGTTAATAAATATTCAATGCATTGTGTGGTGACAATTGTAGACATATGAAAGTTATTTGCAAGGTGCATAACTGCCACTGAGAAAGAAGAAATTAGATGATGAAAACAGAGAGAGAGAGAGAGAGAGAGAGAGAGAGATCGCAATATGGTCTATAGAAGAGACTAAGAAAGTACTACTAATGCTGGGCAAATGGATACGAATGGCTGAAGTATGACTAATGAAAAGATATGATGTTGTGTACTGTATGCACTAAGTATGCAGAGAAATACAAAAGTGCGCGGGGTACTTAATTCCTTGATGGGTGTAAAAACGTTCATAAATCGTCGACTTGCTCTCCACATAAACTGAGTTGTGTCCCATTTTTAATTAGAAAATTACTTTGACAAATGATTTTCAGCATCTTAATATTACTGAGTTTCATAATTTTTGTAATTTCATAAATTAGTAACTATGCATGCTAAAATGGAATCAATAATCAGATCGTCTAATTGGAAGAGCTGACAACCTTCATTAAAAGCCCATTTGAAACAAATACAAAGATGCTATTGTCAAAATCCCCATCTTTGAACTTGATCCAAAGAGTCAGTTGCTTTTTGTCTTACATTGATTTGATAATTTAATCACATTTAGCAGTTTAGATATTGAATTGTTTTGCGAATATCTACGTTTATTTCCCCACTGGAAAATAAGTCATATAAACATGCTGTGAAAAGTAACTCTTGTAAGATATTTGTGTATTATCCCCACCAATCACGTTTTCAAGGTATTATGACATTTAAATTGTCTTTTCATGCCGTGTAAATTTGTATAAGTTTATATATAGGATAGGGATCTCACTAGTTTTAGATTTACGATCAAAAAGCCACACTTGGATGACCAATTAGGGACCAACCATTGAATGTTGTTGGCGTTGGTGGTTTGGAGGTGGGGGCTGGGATTTTCTTTCCAACTGGGATATTTCATTTGATTTTCATCTCAATATTTTTTCCACTAATTAGATGAATAGAATTGGTTGAATTAGCTTTTACTTCTACACAATCAAATCAAAAATATTTTTTTTAATATTTGGAAGTCAGAATTTTTAACAAATAAATCCCAAACTCCCCCGGCCTCATTTAAATGGTTGATCCCTTAAGACATAGAGTATGTAAGTCCATCCCCTGTGCTCAGAGTGAAATCTTAAAACTGTTGGACACGTCTACTGACCATAACAATCCCAAGGGTTTGTATTCTCCAGCTCAAATACTGTTGGAAATATTGCCTGACATTACACATGCGCATACACAAACCAGAAGCATACAAAAGATAAAATTGTTTAATGTTTTCTTTGCCAGACATTTATATTTTAGTATCATATAGGTTATTTCCCTCGCTATTAAGGAGTTACCTTTCCACAGTAGGTATTTTAATAATAATGCATTGTAAAAACATGAACTCTTATTTAATTTTAGCTGATAATAGTTATAATTAAAAAGCACTATATGGTTCTATTGTATGTATTTACACAATTTATATGAATTCAATGGAAACTACTTCCATACAATCAGTCGAAACCATTGCCAGAAAGGGAGGTAGCTTATACAACACAAAGATAGGGAATTATCGGTTTCATCATTATACCTAAAAGGCACAGTGCTTCAGACAGTTCACTGACAGACGGTTAACATGTCTACATACAAAAATAGCAGTATGCCCTGCCTGTACATGTACATGGCTATACTGATTGAGAAATTTAAAACATAGAATTCTGATTAAAAAAACATGTGCATCCCATGACAGGAAAGGGTTTGTATACTAGGGATTGGGAAATGTCTGCAGTTTACACAATTTGAAAGATTCAGCTCAGCATTAAGCCTAGGCAGATTCCCAGGCAATGATTTTTCTGTTATAGCAAATTCAAGGACTTTTACATGATAAAACCAATTTGTTTAGAATTCAAAGAGTTTTCAAGGCAGCACCTCAAATTTAAGACATTTTCAGGTTATAAAAAACATGTATATTGGTTTTTATAAAAATCTAAAATGTTAACTGGATGGGGATAAATTAAACTGAACAGACTTTTTTGGAATGTGTCTGAAAACAAGTCAAATTCTCCAATGGAAATCTCTAAGGGGAAGATTTCACATGGTATCTAGGGAACCAAGAGTTCACGGAGCAATATATGTGACATCATTAATCAACAGTGACACAATAATCTAGTTAAACTCGCTTTGCCTGCATTTAGTAAAATGGATGAGTTTGGTGAAATGTAAACAGCACATTCAAAACTTCTGGCTGAAAAGGTCTAAACAGATGTATATCCTTTTTCTGTTTTAATCTTAACATGATCCATGGAAATATATTGAAAACAGTGCAGTTAAAACCTACAAAGGGGATTATGAAAATCAGCTCTTGAAACTTTGATAATATCGCAGGAACTTTTAAGATGTAAATTGAATAAAGTATTATCTGTACAAGACTGAATAATCACCAACTATGTTTAAATGTGAAGTTTGAACAGAATAACATTTTTTGGTTGTAACTTAAATCGTGTGATTGAGTTAAAAATACAGTCCACCTTTTTTAAACTCACTCCATAAAGCAGAGCATATTATCAAAATATGTATACCCCAACCGCACCTTCCACCCTCCCACCAAATAGTCAAAATATAATAATTCATAAGAAAATGACTCCAATATCAAATCAGCTCATTTGCAGATGCATTTAAATATGTAGTTACATATAAATAAATCTACCAGTGCACCCTTACAGTACTAGATTTTTGGCAGCATTGTGCCTTTTAACCAGTTCTTCACAATTAAGGACTGTAAATGGATGGTGTCCTTTCAATTCTATTGGACCCAATAAGATGTATTTTTTGTCCACAATATCCACGTAATTTCTTCTTGGCCAATGGAATTTGGACGCGCATTTACGTAAAAAAAATTTTTATACTTATTGTCCTCTCTGGACAAAATCATCCCGATGTATGGAGTTCTAGTGTACAAAACTCCCACATAATGTCCAACACTAAAATCTGCACAGATGGTGGCTGTTGCTGCTGCCTCTTGTCTTCTCTCGTCTGAGGGTAATGCAACCACGCCAACCTGAACCAATCTTCCTTTATGTTTTTGATTTCCCTTCACCACCTGTAGAATAACAAGTATGTGATGTCACTATATATAAGTCATTTATTTGTACAGTATGTTCATGCAGAGCAGGTTTTTTCTTTCCTGAAGTTACACAGTTAATTTGTCTCAGATGCAGCATTAAAGGCCGCAAAAAAAATTTGTATGTGGGGCTGTTTTAGTACCAGAATGGACCAAATCTGTAAATGATCAGATGATAATTGATTAACTCTTAAAAACGGTGTCCCGACAAATGCACGCAGGACAAAAGCGCGCCGACAAAAGCGCGCAGCTTAAAATCCCCGACAAAAGCGCGCCGACAAAACCTGAAGAGTAGAAGTAGACATGAAAAGTAACATAATTTCTAAGTTCCAAATATTATTTGAAGAGTCATTCTTCAAAGCTACTTGCGTGACACAAACTGTATAAATAGCACACAAATATATTTAGGCTCAAACATTTGCAGCTATGGAAAGAACCGAATCGCAGAAGCAGAAAGAACACATTTTACGTGATGGCTATCGGCTTCGTAAAGATCGTATTCATTCGGATGGGAGTATGTCATGGAGATGCGTGAAAAAAGACTGCAAAGGTCGGCTGAAATTTGATGCAACAGATGCAGTAATTGTTGTTTCGGAGCATAATCATGCTCCCACTCCAGAACTTAATGAAGTGACGAAGGCTATGGTTGAGATACGTCGGCGTGCAGCGACGACTGTAGAAAACCCTCGGCAAATCATCCAGCAGAGCACAACAGGAGTTTTGTTAGTGTCAGCCTGTATGTTGCCGGCGTATACTGCTTCGCGGAGAACGATCGAAAGACTGGGAAAGAAACGATGTCATCCGGTCGCTGACGTGAACGTGCGGGCCGATATAACCATACCAGAACCGCTTCAGCTAACGTCCAGAGGTGCAAACTTCCTGTTGTGGGATTCGGGCGCAGACGACGGAAATCGCATTCTGATGTTTGGCACGAATCAGAATCTGCTTCTTCTTGAGCAACACGATAATTGGTTTATAGATGGGACATTCAAAGTGTCGCCGAGCATTTTCTGCCAGGTTTTTACTATCCACGCTTTGATAGATAATTCGGCCTATCCTTTAATTTACGTTTTGCTACCAGATAAGACTGAACAGAGCTACGAACGAATACTACGGAAACTTCAGGAACTTCGTATATCCTTGCAGCCGGCAAGTATTATGACAGATTTTGAGAAAGCTAGTCAAAACGCATGCATAGCCGTCTTCCCAGGAGCCCGGATAGTTGTATGTTTTTTCCATCTAGGAGAGTGTCTTTGGCGCAAAGTGCAAGAATTTAATTTAGCAGATTCGTATCGTGACGATGAAAACTTGCGCATGCACGTCAAAATGATGCTAGTTCTCTGCTTTGTTCTAGTTGCTACCACACCGGCCGCGTTTGACGAGTTGGTTGAATCCTGTCCTCCACAATTAGCACCGATAATCGATTATTGGGAAGTCACGTACGTCGGAAGACAGCGAAGACGCGGTCGAGCACATCCGAGATTTCCGATCGACTTGTGGAACATGCGTGATCGCGTGAACAACAATCTGCCACGTATCAACAATTCAGTGGAGGCTTGGCATCGGTCATTCCAGCAAACAGTCGATTGTCATCATCCGTCGGTCTACAAGTTGATCGACCATTTCCGCAAGGAGCAAGATCACGTGGAGCTGCAGATCGAACGCTATCAATCCGGCGTTAGACATCCCGAAGCGTCGAAGTCGAAATATGTTCAACTCAATCGTCGCCTGCATGCTTTAATTCCGACATACGGCAATGTGTCAACATTGGACTATCTGCGCGGAATCGCGCATACCGTTGCACTATAGAAGACACGTGTAGTCATTGAACGTTTTGCATATTGAGATATTAATGAATAGATGATGTTATTTGATCTTTAACGCCATATTTCTGCATATTCAGATATTAATGAATATATGAGGTTATTTGATCTTTAAGGCAATATTGAGATATTAATTAATAAACGATGCTTAATGATCTTTAATGGTGTATTTGTTAGTTTCTTTACTAGAGACACAAAATGGTAATTGTTGTTGGCTTTCGTCTTTGCACGATTATGTCGGCGTGCTTTTGTCCTGCGTTCTTTTGTCCTGCGCGCTTTTGTCGGGGTGCCCTTAAAACATGTATACCATCTGCAAAAGCATACAACGCTGTACTAGCATCATTAACAATGTTGAATTAACAGTTGACTCGATGAAAAAAAAAATGAAGAACATATTACAACAGAAAACACAAGACATTTGATCTGGTTATGTTGAAAAATAATCCCCAACCTTTAATTTTCCATCCATCCCATCATAGGAGGTGAAACCTAGACTCTGCTCTGGGGATCTTAATATATTCTCTTCTTTGGCACTTCAATAACAAAGGCATCCTTTAAAATGTCTTCAACTGTCTCTCCCCATACCTCCAGAAACTGTAGAGTGACAACTGTGTCTCTTAGTAAAATGTAGAATTTGCATATAACATGCTTGTGAAAATATTTTGTTCTGAAAGGTCTTTATGGTTATTGTAGACATGGTTAAATGGAAGAAATGGTCTCCCCAGAAATTTTCGATAGAATCGGGGCAAGCGCGTTAAGGTCATACAACGTTTTAAAAGGGGCACTTTAACGTCATAAAAGTGAAACAAATTAATATGAATTAAATAAAAAAGAAGTGCATATATGTACATATTATTCTTTATTTACCTAGGTTATAACAAGGCTTAATGTCCATCTTATTTGTTTCTTACTTTAAAAAAATGATATACCTCTTTTCTTTTTTCGCCATATACACTGACTGCCACATCAAAATTAAAGTCTTTTAAGGATTGTCCTTCAGTACTGATTGTCATCAGGTAGTTCAGTACCGTCTGTGTCAACCTGTTCCTTAAAACACTCTTAATTCTATTTACTGAGGAGAATGACCTTTCACAATCTGAAAAACAAAATAGAACATAAAATTTATTAATGGATGTACACAAAAGAGACAAAACTACCTGAATCATAATTAAGTAATTATCAAGGACAAATTCTTCAAGAGTCAAGACAGTGATGTGTTTTCAAATAATCATCACAGAATAAGATAATAGACATTCCTTTCCGTTAAGAACACAATAGCAAAGTGTTTGCTATTGTTTAATTTCTTCACTGAATCAATTTCAGAGAGCTTAATATTGTTCAAAAGTTTAAATTGTTTTTATTTACCTGCTATTGACACAGTTAGCACTAGGGCAGCTTGTGCGTAGTTTGAGACAAGTGGGTACAGCTCCACTAGGGAGGCAATTTTTTCCAATGCCTGTCTAAAGGACATGGGCTCCTTGATATTCACCAAGAGCTGCCCTAAATTGTGCCACTCCACCTTCACATCATCAAGCTTTTCACTCTCCTGAAAGTGTTCAGTCACTATCTGAAAGGAAAAAAGATGAACCCTGTTAAGTTTTGTTATTTTTTTTAAATCATAGAAGCCATATGATAACTGGAAACCTTAAGGTATGCAGAGGACGATAGATTTCATGTTAAGATTTACCTCTAACTTGTCATGCTGGACCCATTCTTCAGTCGGATCATCCTTATTCAAGTTCTGTAAGCCAAAAAGTGACAGGCCTTCCACGACCCTGTTGTCTGGAAATCTGTATGTCAGGTTCTGGGACATATTTCTGATATACTTCTCATAGATCTGTAATATTAAAGGTCAATGTATTACTTAAAAGCAAAATGAGAAGCAGTAACATCTAAAAAGATACATATAAAATTAATGTTTGCACAAACAATATTGTAACTTTGCAATCTTTTACCCCTGTTTTGAATTCCTGAAGGTCCATGATTTTCATCTCCAAATTCAGTCCTTTCAGTTTATCAAGGTCAGCCTCTAATAAAAGCATAAACATTCCAGGCTTATCAAGAAGAATCTCCACTGTGGTCTTACAAGCAGAGACCAGTGGGTCAACCATGGTGAAGTCAATGTCAGCTTTCTCAAAAGAACCAATAATTAATTAAATTTAGTATTTCACAAAAGTTTGAAAATTAAACTGTTTAATTTGTTTTACACAAGAACATAAGGCACTGATTTTGACAGACGCCAGAGACTTATAGAGGTTAACAAAAGAATAAAAATCAGCACAAATTATATTTACCTGGAAAGTCTTTGAGAGGCAACACAGATGGGGTAGTACATCACTTAGCATATAGATTGCAGCAACAAATTTTACATCTTTGACGAAGGAAACAAGCCCAGCTGCTGTTGCATCATGTCTCTCACTGGCTTCCCTTTCCAGGCTGAGTATCAGGGACCGGAGAGAAAGACGCAACGCTGTTACATCTCTCTCATGTGATAGCCATCTTGTATCCAGAATCTCCTTCAACTTTGCTTGTGGGTCACCCAAAACATACTGGAATTTCAAGTTAAGAAAAAACATTAATCTTTTAATAAAAGAAATATTATCAAATTTAGTAGTAGCAGGTAATAAAATCATATTTCAAAATATTTGATGAAAATAATACTTCAATCTCCTTCAAGCCTGCCATCCTCACTGTTGAATTCTAATAGAAGTTTAAACAGCTGCTGCACGATTATCTTGAACTTCTTTAGATAGGGAATGTTGTCGGTAGCTTGACCTGATGCAAGAACCAGACGATGAGCAACACAATGTACGTTAATTAGTGAGGGACTTTCCTATTTCAGCTGCACTGCAATCTGAATGTATTTTCATGAATTACTATTTACCATCATGCATTAAATTGCATAAATATTCAGTTTAATCATCGTCACATTTTTATCAGATATTATTTCATTTTTGGAAGAGTATATATATGATTCCTTACCCCACTGATTCTCCCAACCATGACTGATGCACCGTCTGACCCTAGTCCTGCAAGCTTCTGGATAGGTACATCAATCTTATGCAAGAAGTCTTTATTACCCTTACTATTGTGTCAGCTTCGCCATCTGGTAGGTGAATCAGTACAAGAAATGCTGTTTTCACCTTACACCCCAAGAAAAGAAACAAAACATTATGCCAGATGAAATCCATGATTGTCATTATTCTTGTTTATTATTATTATTATTATTATTATTATTATTATTATTATTATTATAGTGGTTCATACAGTCCTATATTTGTATTTTCCATTTATTATTTTCATTGTAGCAAATCATCTTCAGGGAACAACATATACACAGTACCAAAAAACAACATATATAAAATTTCATGCCTTTTGGTCAGGTGTCATGTATCTAGCCATAACAGACAGTTGTCTTATCACAACTATGTCTGTTGTTTCATCTAGCATCAGTGAAAAATATCTGCTTTTTCTCATGTCTTCTAAAATCGGCTTAGAAATACTGTCTGAAAGACACTGTAGAATTTCCTGCATTGTTCTCTGACTTTCATAATTGATATTCTCTCCTTTCCTCAGCAAATTAAGCTAATCACATCCAAGTGATTTTGCAAGCTCAAGGAGGGAAGGGTAATGTGTAGTATGTGCGATATCTTCCTTTGCTAACTAGTACATGCACTTGAATGCCCCAATTAATGCGGTCTTTTCAAAGGTGGTATGTTGTGCCATAGTGGACTGGATTCCTTGGCCTTCAGATGAGAGAATGAACTGTGCCTCTAGATCCTCAGCTTCTTGGTGAATAGTGCTCTTTTGGTGTCTTTCGAGACTGTATTTTTCTACTGTTGAGCATGGAGTCTTCACCCATACATTTCCACCATTCTTTGGTTTCATGTTGTGTTTCTGGCACAATTTACACAGCATACCTGCAAAATATATATGTAATTACATAGTCTTATTTTCACGAATTTGATATAGACCAGGTGGAATAAACTTTTGAGGTCATGACTTTACTGAATAATTAGTAAGCATATGGATGAAACTATTTAAATTATGTTTATGAACAAGTACGTTTAATTTATATATTTTCAAAAGAGGTAAAACTGGAAGATAAAGATTGTTCCGTTTATAGAAATGAGAAATTAATAGGACAGCACCCACTTAAGTTAAGGTTTACTGACCAAACTATATTTCTCTTGCTCAGAGTAAACTATGTAAACATAATAACAACGCGTGAATAAAATGCAACTTTCATTCCTCGTCACAACGTAATAAGAACGACACCAACTGCAACTACAACTACTGGTTACTACTATAAAAATAATATTACCCCCCCCCCCCCCTCCAGTAGATCTGAACTAAAATTTAGCAATATGGAAACTCAAGGCTATAACATCTTCCATTCATTGTTAAATTCTGTCCTTCGTTTCTTGATCTCTTTCTTTGTGGAAATCGTGCTGACGCTATTGGAATCAGAATCACTGCCACTATTGGTGACGCCAATTTCTGATTTTCGTAACCAGGCCAACATGGGGCTAGCCGGGCGCTGGGTAATTTTACGTTTCTTGGAAGGTGGTGTGTTCATTTTTCACATGCATTTTTAATATAATATGTGTAACTGCTTTGGCTGGTAGTGAACATGACTGAAATACATAACACACTACCATCAGACTCCATCGCCGCTGGTCAATCACGTGACTATGTCTCTGCAGACGAAACCCGCACCAAAGGCTGCGCACCTGCAGTCGCGCAAGCCAGGTACAAAAGATGATGATTAAGTGAGTGAGTAATTATCCTGGATTATCTGAATAAAATACCCAAGAAGAATTAAGAACAGGTGTCATTTGAGTAATAGGGCTTTGAATTAGGTAACATGATGTTTGTTTAACAGATTCATTTTATAAGGGTAGTGGGAAACATTAAAGCGTAGCGGCACAAGAGCATAGCGTTGGGTCAGGTTCTAAAGCATCGAAGGTTATTGGGGTTTGAAACGATAGCGTAGTGGACCTGCTACGGTAAAATGACCTGGGGAAACACTGGCTTTATCTTAATTTACTGGAAACTCTTCTCACCCAGTAGAGTATCAATCCCTTCTAGGGACGTTTATTTCATTTTTTTAATTAGGGTGAAGTGTACATGTAGAATGCATCTTAACAGAATGTGAACAAACGAAAAATAACTTGATTTATTTTTAAAAAGCAGTCCCTCTGAAAATAACTTCGTTGAGCAAAGATATGACATATTAAAATTAATTCAAGTAATGTCTGAAGAAGGAATTAGAACTATACTGCAAGACAAAAGAAGTACCTGATTTTAATTCAATTTAAAATGTCAAATTCATACATTAAACGCCTGGCCGTATTGCAGCAAAAAAGTTGTTATTTGTTATGAAATTTAAAGTTTATCTCATAATCAGGTTAGACCCATGATATGCTGATTGAAATGCAGACTGTTTCTTTTTGAGGTAACAGATGGGGGTAAAATTTACCTGTAGAATGCATCTTAGCAGACTGAGAAAAAGAGAAAATAACTTAAATATGTTTTTTTTTTAAAATCAGACCCTTTGATAATAACTTGGTTGAGAGCATCTCTGAATCTTTAAATTAATTGATGTAATGTTGCATAGGGCAACATAACTATATTTCATGAAAAGTATGTAATTAATTATAATTAAATTTGAAATTTTAAAATGATACAGAAGAAACCTGGCCATTTAAAAAAAAGTTATCATTTTATTTTTAAAAAAATTTCTTAATTTTTTTTTCTAAAGATAATGTGGCTGACTGAATTTTTATTTTCGGTGAGGTAAAGTGTACCTGTACTGATGTGGAATGCATCTTAACAGACTGAGAATAAAGAAGAATAACTGAAATAAGTTATTTTTGAAAGGCAGGCCAACTATTTTGCATGAGAAATGAGTTAATTTATTTTAATTAAATTTAAAATTTCAAAATAAAAAATTAGAACCCTAGCGGTGTTGGAACATTAGAGACTGGATGTTAGTGTTGTTCAAACTTGCCCGAAGATTGTTTTTCTTTCTTATATTTTTCTTAATATTTCTGCATTAGCGCCCTGATGCATGGTGGTGATTTGGGACAGACCATTTAATCTTCTTTCTCAATACGATTTTTTTTTGTTTTAATCTCAACATATTTATCTAACCAATGTCATGGATAGACATGATATAATTACACATGAGATCATGTTTTTTATTCAAGCTATTTGGCAGCCGAAAAATTTTTGGTCAAAAGAATTACCAAACCCTACTCTATGAAATTACATGATCAGCCACTTACTCTATAATGACTAAGTTGAAAAATCTCATCGCATCCGAGTAGGAATGGTTGAAATGGAAAATAGGAATGCTGAAGCGCTTGGGGAAAATGTTTATTATTGCCGGTAAAATCTTAGCCCTTCTTAAAATCGTATTTAACATCGTCGATTTTAACCTTAAAAAGTACGCAAAATAATGACCCAAAAAGTGCGCTAAACTGTTGCTTCATCTTCCCAAATAAACGCTCGCAGGTAAGAAATAGTAAATATACTTGTGTGTCATGTGGTGCATGTGGCATAAACATGCCCAGAATAAACGAAAAATAACTTAAATAAGTTAGCTTTGAAAAGCAGACCCTTTGAAAATAATTTGATTGAGTGCAGCTCTAAGATCTTTACATTAATGTTTGTAGATAGGATTAGAACTGTGTTGCACGAAAAAGTAGGAAAATCATCTTAATTACATTAATCTTAAATGAGTCGTTAGATTAGAGAAGTGTTGAAACAAAAATTTCAAAATCACACATCAGAACCCTGACTGTGTTGCGACAAAAAGGAAGTTCTTTGTTATGAAGTGTAAAATATATCTCAAAATCAGGTTATAACCCTTATCAGCTGATTGAAATGCAGTCTGGTATGTTTTAATTTTTTTAAATTTATTTTGGTAATGTGTAGATGCGTCTTAACAGACTGAGAACAAAAGAAGAATAACTCAAACAAGTTATTTTTTAAAAGCAGGCCCTTTGAAAATAATTTGGTTGAGCAAAGATCTGACATCTTAAAATAAATTCAAGCAATATTTGATGAAGGGGATTCGAACTATGTTGCAAGAGAAAAGAGACAATTTATTTTCAATAAATTTAAAATCATACATTAAAAGCCTGTCCGTGTTGCAACAAAAAGAAGTTATTTTTCCTTATTAAATTTAAAATTTATCTCAAAATCATGTTGGAACCCCGATCAGCTGATTGAAATGCAGACTAGTATTTTTCGTTCATTAATAAGGGTAAAGTCTACATGTATTGACGTAGGATGCATCTTAACAGATTGAAAACAAGAGAATAACTGAAATAAGTTATTTTTGAAAGCAGACCTTTCGAAAGTAAAGCTCGGAGATCTTTAGATGAATTTAAGTAATGTTTGAAGAAGGGATTAGCGATTGGAATTATGTTGCATTAAAAAGGAGGTAATTTATTTTAATTAAATTTAAAAATTTCAAAATTTAACATTGGAACCCTAGCCGTGTTGCAACATTAGAGACAGGATGGTAGTGTTGTTCAAACTTACCCGAAGATTATTATTTTTTCTTTAATTTCTGAGCATTGAAAATGACCTTTCTGCATTTGCCCCCCACCCCACCCCCCAAAATGGTGGTGTTGCTATGTTTGTGACTTATACATTTGGGACACACCATTTAATCTTCTTTCTTACCATGATTGTTTTTTTTTCCCAGAATGACTGCTACAATTGAAATTTTCCGTTCAACTGTGAAATCTCTCGTCTACTCGCACTAACGAGATAATAACATTGTATAAATGCAGTGCACTCCAACTTAAAAAAAAACAACAAAAAAAACAATTTAGCCGCTGATCACAAAATAAGCAATAATGTTTAAAAAAAGATGGATTTAACATTTTCGTTCAAGACAGCGATATAGCGATATGTAACTAATTCTATTTCCTCAACACAAAGTTATCTTCACATTAATCAGTTTACATAACTTCAAACGAATTGGATTGGTCTACTTGGCCTATGAAAATTATTCTAATGGGCTATTCCAGAGCGGTGGTTGAAAGACTCGTAAGCTGGTAACACAAAGCCAACAGCTACAGTATTGTTAGCCTACACGCTCGAATGGCCACACATGACTATAATTTAAAGTTCTTGTCAATCAATTAAATAATCGACGCAACAGTGGTTGTTAAATTGGCACTATACAGACATTCATGTGCTGAGCCGCTGTTAAACACTAATATGAACGCTTACATTGTTTATTGCTATCTTTACCATTTAATAGCCTATGTGAGAATTATATGTAAAATTCTCTGTGGTGTTCTTTTCAATGAACATTATTCATGATTGTTAACTATTTATTACGTTACGTGCATCTATCGTGGCGTTAATAAAGCTCTCTTTCCTCAAGCGCTAAGACTTTATCAAATATGCTGTGAAATTTACGCTGGACACCTTCCCATATGTAATATCCAATTATTAAGATCGATGTTGAAAGTGCAGGCAAATCATTTGTAGTATTGCTGAACCAAACTAAGGTTGTCAGAGTTGTTATAGCTATGTGTGGTACTGTGCAGAATAAGTTCGTCAATAACATATACACATTATGTTTACAAGACCCCTGTACACAGAAAGCCACGTCCGCCTGAAGAAATCTCATTACACTCAAGTTGGAATGGTTGAAATGGAAAATAGAACTGCTCAAGCACTTGGGAAAAATATATATTACTGCCGAAAAATTCTGAGTTCTTCTTAAAATCGTATTTAACATCGTCGATTTTAACATTAAAAATACGCAAAATAATGACTCTAAAAGTGCGCTGAACTTGTATCCATTGCTTCTTCTTCCCGTTGAACGCTCTCTAGTGAGAAATAGCAACTATACTCGTGTGTCATGTGGTCCCAGTGGCATAAACAGCGCGGAAAATACGAAAAAAAGGCAGAATTACTCAGATTTTGAAAGGATAGAAATAACGTGTATAAGTGATTTTCAAAATTACTTGAGCTCTGTTGAAATAACGTTAATAAGTTAATTCGAAAATCGCTTGTTCAAATGAGACCCCTGACTGTTAATCATATCATTACTGCTCACAAGGATGTAACACGAGACCATCGAAAGGAAGGTTAAAACTACGCAACTAGTATAGGGTTGGGAACTGAGGGTCATACGAGAATTAACATTAGCCCGTAGGTTCACATTGGGAGGTGGTTGGGGGTCATACGGGAAATCCTATTTTAAATTGGTCCATAAGTTTAACATGGATGGGGTAGTTGGGGGTCAAAAGCGTTTATAGAACAAAAGTGTTTATAGGGTCAAAAGTGTTTATAGGGACAGAAGTGTTAATGAAGACAGAATAGACACATAGACAAAAAAACAAAACAGAGAGACATAGAAAAACCATTGGCAATTTTTGGATGTTTTCTTTTCTAAGAGATGTGGGTGGCCCTGAAAAGGGCCGTTGGAGTTGTGTGAACCAAGTTAACACATATGACACCTCTTCACGGGCCTTCTTCTCCTTAAACTTCAACGCACTTCAGGTCCGTAGAGGAGCACCAGCTTCTCTACACAAATCCTTCTCTTCCAAAGAGCTGTAGCTGTGATCTTCGTGATAGCCCATGAATCTTTCACATGCATTTGAAGATTTAACGGATGTATACAACTTAAATACGTCTTGGCTCCTCGGTACACGTTGAAAGTACACCCTCAAGAGGTTCGTGGAGCTCTGGTGTTTCAAGGACCCGATTTCCCCGAGGGAAAATACATTCACGTGTATCATCATCAAGAACATTTCGATACCATCACTAGTATCACATGATTTTTTGGATATGCTTACTACTGCGAGAAATGTGACAAAGGATTTTGCAGTCGGGAGAAATACATTCATAGCGGAGAGAGATGTCGGGGCTGTAAAGCTTCCAGAAATTCCAGAAAATCACATTAATTGCTCGACGTGTCGACGAACCTTTGTCAGTCCATCTTGTTACGAACAACATCACATGACACAACCTCAACGGCAGAAAAGTGATTGTGACTTATTGAGATTGTGTTGACAGCTGATTCGAACCAACATCTCCAAGGCACACACTTGTGCCGGAAAGAAAAGATGTCGTATTTGCGACCAAATAGTGGACTTTGAACATCAATGTTACATTCACAAATATGACAACGAACTGAATATAGAATTAAAGGGTGATGAGCAGCAGAAGAAGAGCAAGACAGACGTGGATTTCATATTTTTTTTACTTTGAATGTATGCAAGAAACGGGCATTCACGTCCCTAATTTCTGCGTTGCTCATCGGGCTTGTGAGAAGTGCATACAAGAGCCTATTTATTTTCATTGTCCCCCATTGTAGTAAAATTCCAGGAGGACGTGAAAATATCTTTCGTGGTCCCAACACTCTGGCCAATTTCGCCCAATGGATTTTAGACCCTATCGACGACACTTGGAGCGAAGAGGACATTCAACGTTACGGGACCTGTCATCGATATGCTACCGTCATGGCTCACAATTGCTCGGGATACGATGGACAGTTTCTTCTAAAATATTATTCAGAACAAGGCACCGAATTTCCCCAAGTCACCATGAACAGAGCCAAACTCATCTACATGAAAGTGGGACAAGAATAATTCACAGATTCCATGTGTTATTTGAACATGCCTTTTAGTCGAAATGCCTAAAACATTTGGAATGACATAAGTGGCCAAAGGGTATTTTCCCCACTTTTTTAATACTGAAGCCAATAAACACGCAGTGGTCCCGCATTTGCCTGATCTTCACTTTTACGACCCCGATGGGATGCACACCGAACACCGAGAAGCCTTCCACGCTTGGTACCACGGTCACGCTTCAGACCTGTTTGACTTTCAAGAAGAAATGCTGAAGTATTGTCGATCGGATGTGGACATTTTGCGCCGTTGCTGTGGAAAGTTTGGACAATTATTTCTAGATCACGGAGAAGTTGATGCTTTGAAGGAAGCGTGTACCCTAGCCAAAGCGTGTGAATTAGTGTACAGAAAAAAGTTCATGCCCAAGAACACACTAGCCATCATAGACCCTAACACTTAAAGCTTTGCGTTGATTGCATTACTTGTGCGAAAAGGAAGACAAGCGGATACAACATGCGAGAAACGGGGGAGAAAAGAAAACGGGAAGTCTTTCAGTGGATGGTTGGGATTTAGAAAACCCTCAGACGGTGTACGAATTTCAGGGATGTTTGTTTCACAGATGCCTTACCTGTTTTCCTCAACGACTCTTACAAAGTCCTTTTTCAGAGTTCACCATGGAAGAGTTGTACGAGCACACCTACCAACGACGCCTGAAGTTAGAAAGTCAAGGATATTAAGTGGTATAAATGTGGGAGCACGAGTACGATCGACGTTTCAAAACCGATCAAGAATTTAGACGCATTGCCGAAAGTTACGACGTGGTCGATATCGAACCTTTGGACCCACGCCACAGTTTGTCTGGAGGACGAACCAATGCCACTCGCTTGCTGTACGAGGTATACGAATCTCGGGGAGAAAAAATCAAATACATCAACGTGTGTTCGTTGTATCCTTGGGTGTGCAAATACAAGCGATTCCATATCGGACATCCTGAAATACTGACAGAACACATCGACGTGAAAAACATTCGTCAATATGAAGGATTGATCAAATGCAAAGTCTTACCACCGACCAACTTGTACCATCCAATCTTACCCCATCATTGCCAAGAAAAAGTGATGTTTCCTTATTGCCGTACGTGTGCTGAAACATGCAATCAAGATCACCCTTGCTACCACACGGAGGAAGAGAGCGCTTTGACAGGAACGTGGGTCAGCGCCGAATGGTTTCGGGCTTTGGAACGCTTGTTAAAAGTGTACGAAATATGGCACTTCCACGACGCCTCGAATCCAGGCATTTTCTCGAGCTACGTTAACGAATTTCTCAAACTGAAACAAGAAGCCAAGCGGCTATCCCTCTTGGAGTCGGACGCCTGAAGTCCAATTCAAAGAACAGTACCGTGCCATAGAAGGCATCACTTTGGAAGACGTAGAAAAAAGAACGAAGGAAGAAGATCGTTTGCCAAAGTCATGTTGAATTGTTTGTGGGGAGAAATGGCACAACGTTCGATCTTACCAAAGACGGAATACTTGGCAGATCCTAGTCGCTCCTTTCAACTGGTGGACGACAAAGGACTAGTGAAACACGTGGAAATCATTCGTGAAGATTTGATCTTGGTCAATTACGAAGACGAACCCAAGTTTTTTTGTCCCGACGACTTTAGTCCATGCTCGCTTGAGAGACCGAGTTCTGTATTTTGACGCCGACAGTTGTATGTACATCCATCACCCTGGTTGCCCACACCCCACCATCGAAGGAGATCGTTTAGGGGCATGAACGGACGAGCACCCTCAAGAGATGATCCTCAGTGTTGCCAGTTGTGGTCTGAAAAATTACGGTTACCGATACCTAGACCGACAAGGCCAACTTCATACCAAATGCAAAGCCAAAGGATTGACCCTCAACTATCGAACCAGCCAAGTGGTGAACTTTGATGTCTTGAAAAATGCTTTACAGTCTGGACAAGCTCAAGACTTCCGATGAAAACTTTAGAGCCCTGCAAAATCGTACGGTTACCAAACCACCAAATCGTCAGTCGCCCTTTAGACAAAGTCTATCAAATTGTGTACCAGAAACGAGTGCGACTTCCAGACCACACCACTTTGCCGAAGAAGTAATATGTCGGATAACTTAGAAGAGCACATTCATTGTTTGCCTCCGGAGTTGTGAGAACGCATTTACAGAGTGTTGGTCCAGATACAAGTGAAACGCAAAGAACAATTGCATCCTTTACGACATATACGTTTTAACCATTGGTATCTGAATGCTATAAAAATACTGATTAGTTTCAAAGTATTCAAATGGTCAGACATTCATGAAGGAATAGATGACACCTTTAAGAGTTTGGATGGCACCACCTACAACGTGACACTGTTACACAGAATTCGATGGAACGAAGTTCAGGAAAAGTAACAAACTTTGAGGAATACAAAAAACTTTTAAAAGAAGTGTCACCTCAAGACGAAACGCCTTTACGCCGTCTGAGGTGTAGAAAGGTCATCACTGAATGTCTTGGATATCCGTTTCCACCTGAAAATGACTAGTTTAGAAGAGCACATTCAGAATCTGCCTTTGGAGCTGCGAGAACGCATTTACAGAGAGTTTGTCAAGGTACAAGTGAAACGGAAACTCAAAGTCATTTCTCGATTTTTAAACTATTGCTATTTCCACAGTATAAGAAGACTGATTCTTGGGAGAAACTATCACAGATGCCTTGGAGTAGACTATCACCGAAGATACAAATCTTGGGAACCTGGATATAAAAGCTGACCATGCCACGACCGTTGTCTTCACTTGTGGAACGTATTCCGTGGAACGAAGTCAACGATAGTGTTCAGACCTTATAGGATTACAAACGACTGATACAGGAACTGTTTCCATTGAATGTTGGACGCTATGTGGTGTGTGTGTTAGTGACTACCTTTCTTGGATTTCGTTTCCCAGGATATTCATTGTGGATTATTTTGGATGAGCAGTATTCCTTGTGGACTATTTATGAACGGTGCATGCAACAACAAAGACATGACCATTTCCCTTTATCGGTGCACGAAAGACAAATTGTGCTCAAAGTATTGAGAATCGTGATGAACACAAGTTGTGTACCTCCGTGTGAAGAAGACATTTGTCAAACTTTATCTACACTTCATACTTACCAAGAAGTGTGTATCGCTAGTTGGTTACACCAACAACTTAACGATTGGATAGATGTACGTGAAAAGTTTTGGTTTCGATGCTTGGCTACAAGAAGTGCCACACTATGCCAAGGACATTGCGAGTCACTAATCATCCAAGACAAAAAGAACCTGTCAACTTTGAACCAAAGTAAAAAATGACATTTTTTGCGCGATGTATTTTTTTGTGTTTTAATTCATGACATGTAAATATGTTTTATTTGTTTAAAACATTAAAAGTTTATGAAATGTATAAAATATCTTGTGTCTTTCGTGTTCCTCTCAAAATTCTCCCTACCTCAGTCATGGCTGCATCTTCCTCCTCTGCCTCTTCTTCTGTTGTCAAAGTGATTGACGAAAAGTTAGATCGTCCAAGTTGGGAAGCTTTGTATTTACGCCATCCTTTTAACATGTTGATTGCAGGATCGAGTGGTTCAAGCAAAACCGAATTTATCAAACGTTTGATCGAACACAAATCTCATTTGTTTGATCGTCAACCTCAACGCATCGTGTGGTGTTACAAAGAGTGGCAATCGTCTTACACTTTACTTCGTTAAAGTCAAGGAGAGACCATTCCCTTTGTCGAAGGCATTTCTCGCGAAGACGATGGGATCGTGTCTGACTCGAGTCAAACACATCTGGTCATCTTCGATGACATGTTAGGAGAAGACGTAGAAGAAATTAAATTTTGGTTTACACGAAAAGGACATCATCGTAATGCCAGTATCATTTACATTACTCAAAATTTATTTCAACAAAGTAAAGCCCATCGTACCATCAGTCTCAATGCTCATTATGTGGTCTTGTTTAAAAGCCCCAGAGACAAATCTCAAGTGCAAGTGTTAGCCAAACAGTTAGGCACTCCTTGGCTGAATTAAGCGTATTTACTCATCGATTTAAAACCCACCACTCCCGATTATTTGAGATATCGTACCCAATTGTTTCAATATTGGTGTCAAGAAGGAGGTCCTGTCATTTACACGTCCCCTTCGGCAACTCTCTGAAAGCAAAAACTATAAAAACATCCACCGCGTCATTTCGTTCCCACAGTCTTGAAGATGACTTCCTTTCAATCTCATCCTCCTGACAAATTGATTCGTGCATTGTATGGTATCAGTCGCGAAACAAATGCACAAGTCCGTGTTCATTTGTTAGAAGCTAGTCTCAAAGAAGTGTTACGATGGTTTACTTTGATAGCACGTCAATTACTTCAAGGCATCATTCACATACCCCATCAAACTCAACGTTTTTTTTGAAAAACATAAAAGTGCCTTGTCACAACTGGCAGATCCCAGAATCGATCCACCCACTAAAAAACAAATCATTTTGACACCTGGTGGTAGTGGTTCTTTTGGAGGTGTCATGATTCGTTCTCTTTTGAAATGTGAGCCTAATGCCCAAGAAAAAAAAGAAGAAAAACACCAAATCTCCTCAAAGACGGCCACAACAACAGAAAAACCCACAAAAAAGAAAACAACAACAACATCTCCTGCTGCCCAGAAGAGAGGTACTGCTGCTAAGACGCGCACGTACTCCCGAAAGCCACGAGAGGCAGTGACGGTGTCTCCTTCTCCGACCACTTCTTCTTCTTTGTCCTTCGTGACGAGGCCTGCCAAACCTGATTTAAGACCCGTGTTTCCTAATTTGATGCAAGAATGGAAACCTATTTCGAAAGTCACAACTCCGGGGGCCTCTACTTTGGCTGCTATTGCCACTGCGGCAGCCGCTAAAAAAGTAGCCTCACCTAAAACCAAAGTCCAAGACAGAACAGGCGTGTTACAAAGTTTACTGGATTTATGCAACCAAGAACTGACACGATTTAGCCAATTGAAAACACCTCAACGTTGAATGATGCCTGTCCTGAAGTTGATACGTTGTGGTGACCATCAGTGGAGACTAGTTCCAGTATAAAAAAGAAGTGTGGCAACAGAATGACCTCAGTTCTATTTTTGCTCCTGACACCCAAGATGACCCGCAAAAAGTGCACACCACCACCAAAACCCTAGTCGTCCCAAGAAAGGCAAAACCTAAAAAGGACTTCCACCTCGTCTCGACAAACATTGGGATGTGTTGTTGTTCGTCCTGACTAAATCCAATCCAATCAACTCATTCAAACGGCCCCCCAAAAAATCATCGATACCGTGTGCGAATGTTGTTTGAATGTGTTGAAAGGAACGGTACCTTTGTCCAAGATACAGAAAGAAAAATTGGGCAAACATCGGAACGTTCTTCGCCAAATTGTCAAAAAAAAATTACCTCTCAGTCAAAAGAAAATAAATGCTGGTGCAAAGAGGAGGATTTCTGCCCATGCCGATATGACCGTTATTAAAAAAAACGGCTCCTTTGTTAGGAACGATTGCTGGACCACTTTTAGGAGTCATGCGATAAAGACGGGCAGAATAAAGAAGATAAAAAGGACACCCTTCTCTGGACATACAGCACAAATGTACCTTTGGATCTTATGGAAGGACGAAAACTGACTTTAGTTCCTTACAAACGATGGATGGACTCCATCGTTGGTACGAACAACGGATACCTCATTTACCTTACAGTCCTAATCTCAACGAGATGTCACAGTTACAACAAGAATTACAATCGCTAATGAATCGCAGTGATTTGTCAGAAGCAGACATATCGCAACGGTACGGTCAACTATTGCAACGTCTTCAACTCTTTCACCAGAAAGCAGTAGACGAAACAGCTAAACCCACTCTGAGAGATTTCAAGGCCATGATGAAAAGCGAACCTAAAACCACCAATACAGCAGACGCCGCCACGGGGATGACAAAAGAAGACGACACACGAGAAGTGTTTCAAACTCCGTCTGCTCCCATCCCTAGCAAGATTGCAGCTTCATTGTTGACACCGTCTCTTACACCTCAACGAGAAGAAATAAAAGCTTGGGTTAAAAAGATGATGTCCACTTCAGCAAAAGAAAAAAAGAAAGAAGGGAAGACAGAAATTAAAAAGACATCAAGAAGAAAGTCACAACTTCACAACCAACTCCTGTGGCTCGTCGGACGTGTCAAGCTTCGTCCAAACCTTCCCTACCCCACGACTCAAAAAGTAGTAGTATCTAACAGTGGGTGACTTATTGAGCAGTTAAAACATGGAGACACTTTTAGCCAGCATTTACTACAATCCTGCAGATGCTGCTGGTTACGGAGGAGTTCAAAAATTGTATTGGGCAGCTAAAAGCAAATTGAAAAGTGTAGGTTTGTCAGAAGTACGACGATGGTTTTAAGAACAATCGACGTACACGTTACACAAACCCATTCAACGAAAATTTTCCCAAGTCAAACCAAAGTGGCTGGCATCAATCATCAATGGCAAGCAGATTTAGCCGATGTCTCTCATTTGGCAGCGTACAATCGTGGTTACAAATATTTGTTTTCTGTCATTGACATGTTTTCCAAATAAGCTTAGATCGTTCCTTTGACTTCTAAAAGCAGTGCCGAGTTAGTACGCGCCTTAAAACTGGTGTTGAAACAAAGTGGTCGTCATCCTTTACGATGGCAAATAGACAAAGGCACCGAATTTTTTTACCAAGCTTTTCAAACAGAATTGAAACAACGCCACATTCATTTTTACCATCTAAAATCCTGAAACCAAAGCCAGTGTCGTGGAACGTTTTTAAAGAACTTTGAAAGAACGCATGTGGAAATATCTTACACATCAACACACTCTCAAGTACATCGACGTGTTAACACGTTTGGTCAAAGCATACAATCAATCGTACTATCGTAGCATCGGATGTGCCCCCGAAAATGTCACCCCTGAAAACGAAGTGAAGGTGTTTGATCGATTGTTTGGTACACCAAAGATTGGACACAAGAAAGCCCTGGTGCTCAAGACGAAAGATTGGGTTAGCATTGAAAAAACCAAACGCACTTATGACAAAGGTTATTTACCGAACTGGACTACCGAATTGTTTCATGTCATTGGACAAGTGCGTGGACATGATCCTCCCGTCTATAAATTGGAAGACATGCACGGAGAAGTGTTAAAAGGAACTTTTTACTTGCCTGAGTTACAACGAGTGACCAAAAAAGAAGACGACTTGTACGATATTGAAAGCATTCTCGAAGGAAGAACACGTAAAGTGGGTAAACGTCGTGTGGAAGAAGTCAAAGTGCGTTGGAAAGGATATCCTCCTAGTTTTGATTCTTGGATTGCCGCTTCCCAAGTCGTCGACTATAAAAAGAAAAAGTAACCAACATGCCGTACAACACAGTTTCAGCCACCTCTTCTACGCAGAGTTCCTCTCTTCAAGAATTACAAAAACAACCTTTGTGGTTGTGGTGCGGAGAACGTGTGCCTAAAAATCAAAATCGTCTTTTTCTGCCCAATCTTTGTGGTGTATTGTGTCATCGGAGCAGCCATTGCCAATTTGAGTTTGCAACAAGGTGACAAACAATTGTGGACCATTTTACTCAGCAGTTGCATCGGTTATCTTTTGCCAAGTCCTTCCTTGAAATATAGTACGGACAGTAACAACAACAACAACCACCGCAACGGTACGGCCAACGCCAGTCATCCTTCTTCCAGTTACAACAACAACAGTCCTCGTTTGGAACATTTTGAACATCATTCTCCTTTGAACTCGAGTGACTCCTCGGACACCAGAACCCTGGAACTATGAATAACCAATTTTATTTAACGTTACCCAGTGACAGTTCGATGGATGTGTTTCCCAAAAATACCTTATGTTGTTTCACGGCCAAATTACCTCAGTCCATACAATTGGATCACGAAGCTCATTGGGAAGTGGGTTTGGTAGAAATCATTTATCCTACGCAAGTTTGGAATGTGTCTGGAGATCAAACCATTTTTGTCGTCGAAATCCTGAACAAACAAGTGCAAGAACGCTTGGACAAAAATGATCTGGTTATTACGAATCTAAAAGACCAGCACCCGCCAATCCTCAATTAAGTATCTATCTCATGAGAATTCCTGCAGGCTATTATTTTAGCGCTCGACTTTTGGTGGACACCACTGCGGCTATTTTCAACGACCAATTTGACAAAGCCCTGGACATAACCAAGAAAAGTGTCCTGATCGAGTATCATGCCATTTCTCATCGTCTCAAAATGCATTTTTCGGACGCCAAAATATTGTCCATCACTTTTTCTCCTGAGTTGTTTGCTATGTTAGGTGGAAACACAACTAGCTTCTACCAAAGATATCAACAACAACGATCGATTCTACAAGCATTTTTGCTACACTATCGAATTGAACGAAGGATTGAATTTATTGTTTGTGTACTCCGGTGTGGTCGAGTACAACGTGGTGGAAAACACAGCCGCTCCGTTACTGAGAGTAATTCCTTTCAAAGTGGATTCTGCCGTCACCGCGTACGAGGAAGGTGGAAACATGTATCATGTTCACAGTGAATTTGATCATCCTCATTATCTTCCTGTCAGTAAATAGTATTTTGACAGTCTCAACATTAGTATAAAAGGAAATCTGGGACAAAATATTCTATTCTCTAAAGGAAAAGTCAATGTGAAACTACATTTTCGAAAAAGGTTCAAAATGTATCCCGTGTACCGAGGAGTGGCTCGACAACGTTAAAATCAGCTTTTCGGACGGTAGACCCCATCTTGAAACCCATGGTGACTCGAGGATAGCATGCCTTAAAAGATGCCGCTTTGACGCAAGGAAAAGAATTTCTTCAAAACGTCCTCATTGACAAACAAAATCCGAAAGAAGCCTTTATGAGAGCAGGAAAAAATGTGTTGTTGCAAACTGGAAAAGATCTTTTGGGTCGCCGAGAGACCCCTATAAATTCGCTTCACACTTCTTGCCCTGGCATTAATTCTTCCTCAACGCCACAACAAGGACAAGGCAGAAAGAGACGTCGACACCCCTTCAGAGCTCATAAACAAGGTGTTCAGAAAAAGAATAAGAAAAGAACTGTCAGAGAATTAGACGTGTTTGATTACTAACTATTGAAAATGATGCACCGAGATTCTTGCGAATGTACCAAGTCAGAACAGGATCTGTTTGCCATGCCACCTACCATGATGACGATGCAGGAATTCCAATGGGTAGAATTTCATTCAGTGTCGTCTTTGACGACTTCAGCTCCTTTAGAATTTGAAATCAAAGGACAAAACGAAGATTACATCGATCTGAATAGCAGCCACTTGTATCTGAAACTCAAAGTGCTCAAAACAGACAACACCAATCCTGGGGCCGATGACAGAGTAGTTCCCTTCAATAATTGTATGCATTCGTTGTTCAGGGAAGAGGATTTGTACTTGAATAAAAAACTGGGCAGCAGCAGCATGGATACTTACCCTTACTGTGCTTGCTTGAAAAATCTCTTGACGTACGGAAAAGAAGCCAAGAACACCCATCTGGATGCTTCCGTGGTATGTAAACCTGGCAGTGTGGAAAAGATCAACGACACAGAGTTGACGGCAGATGATGATCATCACAATGTGGGATTTAACGACCGTCGAAAGAAAATCAGACAAGGACGCACTTTTGAACTGATGGATCGTTTGCATTTGGACATGTGGTGCAAGACGAGTATTTGTTAAACGGAGTGGATGTACGCCTGAGACTGAATCGCAGTAGTACCGTCTTCCATTTGATGGCTAATGCGAACGAGTACAAAACCATCATCGAAGAAGCCAGACTTTATGTGCGAGGTGTAGAAGTGTTACCTAAAGCAGACAACGACATCAGTCAAACTTTGAGCAGAACAACCGCCAAGTATCCTGTGCGACGAGTGGAAGTGAAAACGTTTACCATTGCCTCTGAACTCCGATCCAAAGTCGAAGATCATGTGTTCCAAGGACAGTTCCCTAAACGTTTGCCCATTGGCATCGTCAGTAATGCAGCCCTCAACGGAGCAATCGATCCAAATCCTTTCGACTTTCAACTCTTCAATGTCTTCAAGATAGAAGTTACTCTAGGTGGCCAGACGTTGTGTACCAGACCTTTTGAACCTCACTTTTGCCCAGAAAAATTACTTGAGATCTTACTTGACTCTGTTTGAAGCCACAGGACAGCTAGGAACCAACAGTAGCCACGGCATTTCGTACGAAGATTATGCAGGAGGATATGCTTTGTTTGGATTTGATTTCACTCCCGACCAAGGCAGCGACGAAAGACATTTCCACCCTATAAAATCAGGCCAACTTCGTGTGGAACTTCAGTTTGCCACAGCTCTCGTCAACACGGTTAACGTCATCTTGTATGCCGAATTTAATAATGCTCTAGAAATCAATAGTTTGAGAGAAGTGATTCTAGAATATTAGAAAAAAAGATGCAACACGAAGAACCTATGGAGATAGAAGATGAGGGATTTTGTGATCTGGAAGAACCACAGCAGTCACAAACCACCAGTGAAGAAGAAGATAAAATTAGTGTTACCAAATGTACTGGATTTATGCAATGTAGATGGCCAGAACAAGAACAACATTTAGTCAACTGTTTTGCTACGGATTTGGCTGAAAGAATTACATCCCTGAGCAGAGAACATTGTCATGGATGTCAAATCGATCATTTGAGTCAGAAACAACACGACAAATGTATGATGATGAGTGCACAAGAAATATTGAAAGAATATTTGGATGAGGCATGGTCTCTGATGTCAGAAGAAAAGGTGTTGAGAAAGTTGTGTAAAGACTTGCTGGATCGTTCCTCACTTCCACTCACTTCTCTGGAGATCAGACGCATCTAAGCTCTCTTGCAGCAGAGTACAGAGACTACCAGCGATTCATCAACTTACTTGACAGACAGATTCAAGCATAAAGTCAAGTGTGAATTGATGACTTAGTATTATCAATGAAAAAAAATGGATACCTGGGAACTTCATTACCTGTTGACTCGCAGTTCATACACCTCTTCTTGGAATCCTGTGGTGTGTGCTAAAGATGAATTTCCACATCGCAAACCTAAAGACGTTCATGCCTATGTCATCAATACCGACGACAGTCCTGGACCAGGAACTCATTGGGTGGCAGTGTACTTTCCCAAGGATCACAGTGTGGAATATTTTGATTCTTATGGACTACCTCCTTTGGAAGACTCGATTCAATAATGTGAGATTACAAGGATCAGATTCTATTGTGTGTGGACAATATTGTGTGTATTTTCTTCATCAACGCAGTCTTGGATTTTCCTTAGAACATTTAGTGACTTGTTACGATAGGGAGTACTCTAGAAACGATGCTAAAGTAGAAAGATGGTTTTGTGAACATTATGGTTATCTCTTGTCTTTAGCTCAGAAATGTATTGTGCATCAAGAGCAAAATGACTTATAGCAGTGGAAGTCGAGTTTGACTTCACAATGTTCTCAACCCTGTAAATACGTTCATGGTTAAAAAAATGTTTGTTTGTATTTTGTGTTAGAGAAGCTTCTTCTTATTAAAAATGTTGATTTTTGAAAAAAAAAAATGGTGTTGTGTTGTTTATTTATTTGAAAAAAATGAAATGTATATGGTCTATATCTCTATTGATCTGAGGTACATACTCTTTCACATTTCTCTCTATCGATATGAGTCATGTTTTCCATCGCGTCCGCGCTTCCAGCATATAAAGCTGTGCGTTTGCCAGTCGGGTAACTCTCGTTGACTCGTCAACACCTCAAGATGACTGCAAAAATTAGTAAGCTGAATGAAGCGATGGTGAAGATGCAGTGGGTTAGACATAACCTGATTCAGAAGAACCCAGAGAAGAAGACGATGAGCTTTCTGCAAATGGCTCAAGATCTGGTGGAAGAAGTTTTGAGAGAAGAGATCATCAGGGTCAGAGTAGAATGGGAGGAGAGACAAAGACTGCAGCAGCAGCAAAGGCAGCAACAATAGCAACAGCAACAGCTATAACTACAACTCTTGCAGCATCTGCAACAACAAGAAGGAGAAGTGTCTTGTAGGATGGACTGTGATGAGTTTGCCTTCTCCTTCACCAGTAAGCGCCCGTGTCCTATGGCATTGAGACCTGTGGTGAAACGTGGCCGTCCTGCTGCCAGAAGTTAAACATCTCACCAAACACCCCCAACGGTCCTTTTTAGGGCCGCCCAGATCTCTAGAAAAGATTACTCCATGATTGCCTAAAAAAATTGGTGTGTTTGTATGTGGAGTGTATGCTTGTGTATGTCTTTGTCTTTATTCCCCAAAACCAAACTTCCCTTTCCCTTGTGTGTTTGGTGTGTGTTTGTATAGAGTGTGAGGGAACACTCTCTGACCCTACCTATCTTAAAAGTTTTTTCTTTTAGGTCCGCGCACTTGGTGTGTTTTGTGTTTTTCTGTATGTGTGAGTTTTATTTTCTGTTGTGAGGGATGTTTTACTTGACGTCCGTGCTTTAAGTATATAAAGCGGTGTGTTCACCAGTAGGGCAACCCCTGTTGACTCGTCAACAACAGCCAAAACATGAGCAGCCGTCGAACAGAAAAACTTCGTGAAATTCAAGTTCACCTGGAGCATGTTCGTCGTTGGATGGACGAACTGGTCCTCATCACGCTGGAGGAAGAAGTAGAGGAGGACAAGAAAAAGAAGGAAGAAGAAGAGGCGGAAAAGAAGAAGATAGTGCAACCTCATCTGATGATGTTGCCCAACTGTGCTGCTGTGAAGACGACGGTGAGGACACCGCCGCCGCCGCAACTTCAGCAGCAAAGACCACAGGCACAGCCGCAGACTCAGCGACAGCCACAAAAACTTCCCCAACACAATTCACAAGCACACAGGGTATTTAGGAGAAGAAGAATACGGACCTTAAAAGTCCCTCAAACGGAGGATTGGGACAGTGAAGCCACCCAATCTCATTCTACCTTTCCCATCTCCATCAATCCCTGGCGTGGAGATAGATGGAGTGGGAGGTGTGCAGCTTGTGGGGCTAGACCTAGGAGGTGTGGGCATCTCTAGGTGAACTTGAAACACCAAACGGCCCTTTTCAGAGCCACTCCAATTGCCAAAAAAAAGAAAATCTTATTTGACTTGGGTGTTTGTATGTTGAGTGTATGTGTGTATGTCTTTGTCTTTTTCCCCTCAACCAAAAAAATCCCTTACCCTTCTAAATAATATGTATGTAGAGTGTATGTTTACACAGAGTGTGTTTGGTGTATGTCTTTAAAAAAAAAAAACAACAAACAAAAAACTTTCCCTTCTAAAAACAATGTGTGTTTGGTGGGTGATTGTATAGAGTGTGTCTATTAACACTCCCTTGCCCTTCCTATCATAAAAATACTTTCTTGTAGGTCCGCGCACTTGGTGTGTTTTATGTGTATGTGTGGGCCGTATTTCTGGTGTAAGGAATATTTTCCTTCACGTCCGTGATTACAGCATATAAAGCGACGCATTCCCCATTCGCGCCATTCATCGTCGACTTGACCAAGAATGACAACAGTGAAGAATTTGCAGGAAGATTGGGATGTGATGGTGGGGGTAGAGTCGGTGGTAGAAAAGATCGTGAGGTATTGGCGTTACCCGACCACTCTACCCTATGTGACAAGGCAAGTGTCAGCCCTGAAAAAAGCCAGGAGCCTTATTTATGAAGTCATGGAGAAAGAAGCCATGAAATTGAAATCGGCACCCTGTGGAGTGGGGCTGTTAAAGAAAGCACTGGATTGCATGAAAGGGGTGGAGTACCTCCTAGAAAAGGTACAAGAAGACTTTTGGCTATATATACCCCTCAGTAGTGTGAGACGAGAAGAAACTCCCCTACAAAGAGTTAAGGGTCTTGTGAGACAAGTGCTGGAAGAAGTGGCTAAGATCAAGTCTACCTGGGTCGAAGAAAGAATGGTGAAGGAGAAGGAGAAGAAACAACAAGACTTCGATCGCCTGAACGAGAACTGGATGAAGATTCAGGACAAGTTCAGAAGATTGGGTCATCCCGACTGGCTCCCTGATCCACCCAAGAAAAAGAAGTTTCACATCCTAGGCTTCCTGAAGACATGGTGGAGAAAACAGTAAAACTACTCCAACGGCCCTTTTCAGGGCCACCCACATCTCTTAGAAAAGAAACCATCCAAAAATTGCCAATGATGTTTCTATGTATCTCTGTTTTGTTTGTTTTTCTATGTGTCTATTCTGTCTTCATTAACATTTCTGTCCCTATAAACACTTTTGACCCTATAAACACTTTTGACCCCCAACTACCCCATCCATGTTAAACTTATGGACCAATTTAACATAGGATTTCCCGTATGACCAGCAACCACCTCCCAACGTTTACCTACGGGCTAATGTTAATTCCCGTATAAACCCCAGTTCCCTCCCTATACTACTTATAATGATGAAATTCACGATCAAAAGCTTTTTTTCTAAAAGAATCGTAACGAACTTAATAAACATTATACAAAGAACTTGTATACTAAGGCAAAACATATATGTACTTAGAAAAAGAAGAACATAAATAACCAAAGCCATTAGTTGTAAGGGATTAAATAATCGGAGATAACACACTTCGATCAAATCTTTTGTAATATTTGCAGGCAAATTCAAAGAATGGGGCTGAGTTTTCTGATTTATTTCTTTTTATCCGCGGAAAGAATGAATTTATATCCACCTATGCTGCCAAGAAGTAAATAGTGAAGGTATCGTCTTTAAAAACATACAACGTACGAAACGTTCATTTTGAATGAATGAGACAAATAGACATGATAAGATACGTAACACACATAGATCATTTTGTGTTGGAAATTAAAAATCATGTTTTAATGCGAATTTAGAAAGGTTTTCCTTTTTGACTGATGCACAGTGGAAGATTGAGAAAGACTGTTTAATGAGTGTTATAAAATAGATTGCAAGGTACAGATGAATATTCACTGCTCTATTCGCATACGATCCAAAGATTCAGAAAGTCATAATATTTCCAGGCAATGATTCTAGTTTTAGCATCACCATTATTCCTAAATTTATTTCGATGTTATCCTTCTTATAGATACAGAGTGACAATCTCTTCTATTTATGCATATCATTTTAGCACCAGGTGTAATAAATAAGGTACATTGCAAAAGTGCAATACAAATTTAGCTTTCCTTTCCACCTGTCATGAGGGTGTTTGCATTTATATTTGATTCCACGCACAAAAAACTACTTTTAGTATATCTTGATTGGCAGTGAATAGTGGATACATATGTAATTGAGGTGTCTGCGTTTAATAGCAATATATTCTTCAAAACAAATGTACAAATACATTGTATGTTATGATAAAATAATTGCAAATATATTTGATCTCTGTAAAATATAATTCCACGATAAAATACGAAAGTAGCATATGATTTTTATAGCTGTTGTCAAATATGTCACACACGTCAGGATAAACATGAAACATAAAATATGAATATTTAGAAAAAGCACAGAAAATGTTAAGTATTACATTGATCTACAATACTTCAAACGACGTAGTAATTGTGCTACTAGAGATATAAAGAAGAAACCGATTTCGTTAACGATATGCATTAGTTCCTTTCTGGCAAATGTCAAACAATTGCAGTCATATATTACGTTGCATTAGGTTCCTCTGTACTGGGAAAATATCGCTTACATTTACAAAACATTGCCTTGTATGGGTCCAAAGTAGCTACAACACTTTGTGCGCAGTTTATATATTTCGCTCAGAAACTCAGAGTTATTCCTTAATAATAATAATAATAGTAAAGGAAAATGACGTGCTAAAGCATATGTATATACATGTAAATAGGTTACATAATAGTTATTCATAGGTGGTTCTGTGACGGGAGGTATCCGTACCTGTGCCGATTCAGTGACGAAAGTCGGTATATGCATGGGAAGTACCTGTCACACAACCGCCAAATTCAAGGTGAATTACAATCTAACACCCTACTGTATTGCGGAAATAGCGTATACAGTCTGTTCAAAATGTCCCCATTTTTCCAATATTTAAAACTTCGAAATGGAATAATCTTTTGAATTGAGTATCGTACTGGTATGAAAAAAAATCCGATAAGCATTGCATGTTCCGTTGCGTTACAGTGTTTTGATGTTTGTATATATTTAAGTAATTCATTTATTTTAAAATGTGTAAACTGAAATAAAGCAGAATATCTGTGCGGTTTTTTTCGGATCAATCCTAACTCACACACTCAATGCACATGTTTGGGTATTTATCCACTGTGAAAACCTTGATGTCTCAGATCTATCCTAACTCGCACACTTGATGCACATGTGTGGGTATTTATCGATGGTTAAACTTAATATCTCGGATCTATCTTCATTCGCACGCTCAGTGCACATGTTTGGATATTTATTCTTTGTGGCTTACAAAGGTCTTGGGTCTATACTAGCTCAAACACTCAATGCGCAGGTTTGGGTATGTATCCTTTGTGAACCTTGAGTTCGAGGGAGATAACCTTGCAACACACAAATTGCTTCTTCCATATTTTGGTCGGGATTTTTATCCGGCACTTTTAACAAATGTTTTTTTTAATTTGATTGCACATATTCTGTGGTAATGTTTTACCCAGAACATATACCACTATAATTATCACATAATTATTATTCTAATTATAGCTTCATTATTTTGATTAAAAGTTAATGTGCTTTATGTTTTTTCTCTAAGTGCGGTATTTTATAATTTAAATCTGATTGCTTGCCTTGTTAATACTTTTTTTACTGCCCACAACATACATAAGGCTGTTCTGTTCTATATGTACATGTCTTAGAAACTATTTACAAACTTATTCTTGTGATTTAATGCACTATAATACTTATGTATACAATTTTTTATTTTAAGATCCATTTTAGACTCGTTATATATAACTCTGACTTTATTGGTTTATTGTATATTTTCAACAATTTTAAAATTTTACTTCTTTTTCATTATAAACAATAAAAATACATAATTATAAACATCAGTAATTCTTTTCTATTAAATGCATCTAATGTTAAACGAAAATACAATAAAATCTGTAGAAATACTGGGTACGAAACATCCCCGTTACGAAACATCCCGGTTACCTCACAACATATTATCGTTTAATCATTTTTTAAAGTGGGTGATAAAAAAGGATCTGTGAGCTAACAGAGCCTTTTTATCAGTTCAGGGCCCTCGAGTCCTTGTATCATTTCTGTGACATAATGACAATTAAATGATTAAGTAGCTTGGACTCTAACATGGGGACAAAATGTTTACCGTCAGTTAAAATCACGACATTTTCCAAGGGGTGAGGGGTGTTTAAGATCGAATTTGAAAGGGTTAGTTTTTTTTACTCTATTAAAAATGGGCACAGTTAAACAATTTGTATTATCAAAATGTACATTATTTTCGTAACTCACTTTCAAAGATTTACAACTGAATCGTACAAAGATCATATATTCTTATTATTAATATTATTATTATTTATCTTCATATATCTTTGCCGGGTTAAACAATGCTTAGATGCAGGAAACAGTCAGTCCATTTCCATAGCAACAGTGTTTCACGACCATTATTTAAAAGCCCCCCTTGGACAACACACAAACTTTATCACTAAGAAAAAGATGAAAACAACAATAAGGTCTACTGAAGGCTATATCATCTGTTTGTCCGAAAACAATATGGACGAAGGCGCAATGCCTTGTTGGTAAATGACATCATATAATAGTTATAGGACATGAGGGGCTCTCTAAACAACTCTATTTCCCCAAGAAGAATGTGTCTTTATCACGGAAATCGCCGATTAAGAACTACTGAGTAAAACAAGTAATGATGTTGACAAAATGTAATATGAGCTACAAGACCCTTGTATCATCTCTGATATGTGACCTTTGACCAGAACAGTCTGGGAGGGGGAGGGGGTCATTTCCCCCATATTTATCTGCTAAATTTACATAGTTTCTCTTTCAAAAATGTATAGTCAAATGGATTTAAAAAGAAAGAACTAATCAATAAATATATATAAAAAATAGAGCAGCTCATGAGAACATATGGATCTAATAAATTCATTTGAAATGTGATTTTATTTACAGCATTTTCATCTGTTGTACCCTGTTAATATCCACTTCCCTCCACCTTGTTTCTATCTTTCTAACTTTCCATTATTTATTCTTCAAGTCTAAATCACAGACACATTTTATTATGTGTCTTGCATTTAAAGGTGCCTTGACCTGACCCTCAGTAGCACGAATAACGAGAACGAGGAAGATATCTGCAGTAAAATGGGTACAACAAGTATTTTCATGTAGCTAAACATTCCCCGGAGATTAAGGGGTGTTGTCAATATTAATATATCCTATATATTAACAAATACCACTTTAAGTATGCATTTCACATTTTAATTGATCGTATCTTTCAATCTAGACTATTTGTAATATATGTTGCTTTTCAAAACTCCAAAATCAATTACAATTCATAATTTTGAAACTTAGTTATTGTTGGTAGTCAACCGCCATCTCTCCGATCTCTGTAGACCACTATAAGCATGTCAGTCAATTTCGGTTACTAAATTGTGTCATGTAATCTATAAATAGAATACTTAGAAAATGTATGCGAGGCTCAAAATAGGGTAAGTCATCATGGCATAATCTTGTTTTGGAAGATAAGAACAGTTAGTAGGGCAGCCATAAGTAAAGGAAGATTACATATATATCTACAACCACTTGTATTTCTACATTTTACAAATGTTATAAGCTAATACAGGTGAACAAAAGACAATTCTAATTTGACATCGATATATATTTTTAATTTCTGTATTTCGAAGGACGAAACCTACCAGTGCCTTTTATGAGCTCAAATTATTGAAGTACTTTATCTCGTTGTGAGAACACTACCAGCATGACACTTAAGTTCGGTTACTGACTAAAACTTCCTTGTTCTATCATTCAATCTGTACATAGAATAGTAGAAACTTTATGCGAGGCTCAAAATAGGGTAGTCATCATGGCACACACCTGCACATGACTATTTCGGAAGATAAAAACAGTTGGAAAGAAAGACGTAAAGGAAGATCAACTATACACCTTCAATCACTTGTATTTCTACATTACAATGTTATAAACTAATAAAGGTGAACAAAAGACAATTATAATTTAACATTGATACACACACACACACAAATATATATATATATATATATATATATATATATATATATATTCAATTCTGTATTCTAAAGGACGAAACCTACCAGTGCCTTTTATTAGCTCAAATCATTGAAGTACTTTATTTCCCTGTGATAACACTTTGTTGACAGCGCAAAGGTTAGATAAGAGGGGGCAATTCATTCCAAAGATGTCTGTGTTTCAATGTAAAGCACCCAATTATTGTAGGGTTCAACCTGATAGTGCAAAGTTAGAGTCACTAGGCCTTGTTTACTATATAACTTGAGTTAGATATATTTACGGGTAGTTGTCAAAATCAAAAATTTGGCACTCTCAGATTCCTCATCTCCAAGCTTCACCTTATTCCTCAAATACCAGGACAGTCCTTATTTATATAATTAAAAGTGATTTGTTGGTAATTTTACTTCTATAGATAGTTTCAAGGTGTGCATTTGAGACGACGATATCTACCAGTGCCTTTTATGAGTTCAAAACATTGAAGTACTTTATCTCCCTGTGAGAAACCTTTGTTGACAGCGCAAAGGTTAGATAAGAGGGGACAGTTTATTCTAAGGATGTATTTGTTTCGATTTAAACCACTCAATAAGTAATGGTTTGAACCTGATTGGGTAAACTTAGAACAACTGGACGTGCTAACTGTGTTACATGAGCTAAGTAGTTTTGCGGTAGTTGTCAAAATTAAGAATGTGTCATACTCATATTTCTTATCTCTAAGCTTCACCTTATTCCCCAAATAAACAGAATAAACCATACTTATATAAATAAAAGTGATATATTGGTCTAACTTCAAACTTTATCACTTTAAAAGAGGATAACATAGAATAATTATATTTTTAGAAAGCCTGAGATTCGGGGTACATCATAACTCGCCTTCCTTTGTTTGACTTTTTGTCGCATAGCCACCCATGTATTTTTTCTTTGTTTTAATAAATGCCGTGTTCAGTTGAGTGACATAATCTAGAATGTTACCCCTGCCCTTTACAAGGAAGTTTCGACCCAAATATTGAAAACATGTCAGCCCAAAATTATGACCAGAATATTTTATAATGAATTTGAAAAGCACAGATCAGCTATTTAACATACTTGTCTTACTCTAAATTCCGCCATATTGCAATTTGAACCGATAAACATAAAATACTACAAGGTAATAGAGAATTACAAGAATGTTACAATATGAGGTATGAAAAGATATATAGATGGATATATTGGTTAATCGTATGTCTATCCTTATAGAATCGTTTCCAGCCCATACCCACATATCTTGACCCCAACTTCTAATATACATTACGGCCTATAAGGAAAGGAAAATTAGTACTGAAGAAACTAAATACATTTAACTAACTACAAGTAGTTATGGTTTTTAATGTTGTACATGATAAAAACCATGGTATTAAACTTTGTTTTCACTCATGTGTGCTATCAATAGAACACATTGTGAATTGTTATAAAACTTGGTTTAAGTACCCAAAGACAATATCATGCCTTAAGCATTTCTTCCTTTATGTAATTTGGACAAGAAATGACAAATATATGAGAAATAAAGCGACATGTACACTGGGTTTCATTATTTGTGCGGGCGTGTGAAACTGACTGGATTAGATTTTTGGAGAGAGCGCTGTTATTGATTGATCTTAAACTGAGTCGATATTGAACAGTTAGAAGTTACTGTGATATAAAATTATTTATATTTCTTTAATTTCAGAAATATATATCAATATATCAAAGAAAAGCTCTCAATAGAAGGTGTATATATGTAATACATTGAGCAAATGAAATTGCAAAATACTCAATACAAATAATATAGAATTCTTACCATTTCTTCATCTTGGAATTTTTGAATATATCACATACTCTATGTCTTCAATCTAAAATTGCAAATATTCTTGCAAAAAGTTACAAAACTGTTCAGATCAAGTCTTTGGAGTGATTGTCAATCAAACGCACATCACAAAAACAGTCATCGAATCTCATTTGGTACAAAATATAGACCTACAATCCATAATGCCCAATACAGTATAGAAATCATAAAATTTACTGGCTAGTTTGTATACATAGGGAACTCAAAATAGGTGCTTTATAACTGGACAGTTAACTGGGAGTCTAAAAGCAATTAAATTTAACATGAGTGAAAAATCACACTTGCTGATAATAAGACTGATGACAGATAAACCAAACACTGGCAGGCAAGTAGCAGAATCAGAGATATTCAAAGCTGGGTTCTGTCCTAGGAGTATCACGAAATAGCACGTACCAACAGTACCAATAAAGAAACATTGGCTGAGGCCCTAGTCTAGGACTTTCAAACACTGCTCTAGCCTATCCGAATGCGATGTAACCTTGCAACTATGATATAACTTAGTCTAGTATTTTCAAATCGGTTTTCATTCAGTGTTGAAACGACTTTATGTACATCAAGTAAGTTAAACACGGAGTCAATCCATCTTTGAATAGGTTGGAACTTTTCATTCGTTTGAACGGTACATGTTTGGGGGGGGACTTCGTAGTATTTTGAATAGGGATATGCAACCTAGGGTTCAGAGAAAGGTACAGAGTCAAGTCCCACAGTTAATTTAAATTCATATACCTCTATATGTACTAATCAGAAAGCTATTCACCAAATACATCTGTCTTACTTTCAACGCATACTGGCAAAACCAGTGTCGGACCAAGTAGGTGAGGGGTCTGTGGGACGGAATTCCCTAAGGGAACCCAGTTGTTTTGCACTCATTTTTCGTTTTGGATGGGAGGGGGCGCCTGCTCCGCTCTCATCCCCACCCCTTGGATCCGCCCCTGCAAATCGTATGCAGACATACCCATGGCAGATGCGCATATTCTATCTTATCCTGCTCTTAGAATGCGATTGAAGTCATATAACCCACTTCGAAGAATCTCACCCGAAATTCTTACTTATAAACTTTTTATTTTACTGAGATTCAAAGATAAAGATCAAATCGTATACCTGGAATTTACAGACAAGATACTAACTAATACAGCCCCAGGCTTTGACAATGCGCATAATTGGGCGGGACGTTCCTAAATGATATTGTAGAGGAAGTTTTCCCCCGTGTTCTTATCTTACGTAGTGAATCTCTTGTCATCGACGTCCATATCGAATTTCTATTTACCACGATGTTGATGCTGATAATAATGACCATGACGATTATTATATAGCAATGCTTACCTTGAATGAAAAGTATCTAAAGAGATCTAATAATAATGTACATGAATCAGAGCATCAATATATTTTTAAAATTATATTAAAAGATATTTATCTCTTACCTCATAGTTTTACTTTTTGGAAAGAAGTAGAAACGGAAAGCAAAAGAGAGGGTATTAAAATAGAGAATTTTGAAAAGTATTTGTTTCAAAAAAGTAATAACAACATGTTTATTTTGAGCGTCTTAACGATAGGAAGTAAAGTGACAAGTTGATAAAGGAAGAAGAAAGAAAATAATTTATAGCCTAGAAAAACATCACTACTTGAATCAAACGATAAGAAAATAAAAAGGAGAATAGATCAAAACTCACTAACCAATTTCAGATATTGCAAGAAACACACGTATTACACCGAAAAATTTAAGTCCATTTGTCGAAAATCACCAATTTTCTCCCAAACTATTTTTTTGAGCCCATTTTATAAACACTGCATTGCATCGGATTAAAATCTTAAAATGAGGTAAAGCCATGACATCATTTTCCATGTCTCTCTACTGATGAAAAATAAAGACAAGATGATCAAAACATTTATGCAAAGTTTGCATCTGATCCCCCCCCCCCCCCCAAAAAAAAAAAAAAAAAAAAAAAAAAAAAACACAGGGAACCAAGGAGATCCCGGTATCCGTCCAACAGACTAGATAATAGGTAAGAAAGTCAGTTTAATTTCTGATTCGTTGACACGCATGTGTAAACAAACCAGCGAAGTGGTTAGCTTGGCTCATCCCAACCGTAACTCCTTAAGCCTTTCTGATACTTGAAATATTGTTTTCTGAATCATTATCATGAGATCAAACTAAATACATCTCAATAAATATTTTCACGTATTTCATAGTTTGATAAACACTCCAAGATTATAAAATTGTTCCATTATCCTTATTTAACCTTGTAAAGAGCATACAAAAAACGATATACTTTCTTTATCTCACAGACTGATTTATAATAATATTATAACTAAAGTTTGGTATGGATCGTATCGACAACAAGTTTGTATAATTTACACCTGGCATGTTGTGCCCAGTTGGAATCTGAACTGCGAAAGCATTCAGAAAAAAACAAAACCAAAAACAATGAAACAAAATAACAAAAATATAAAAAAGGTAAAAAGAATAAAGGAACGTAGACCTCAGTGTTACAGTGAAGACTCAATGTTCTAGTGGAGAAACAATAGATGCTATTAATACATTCTTTGCTATCTTCTTTTTGTTCGCTTCATTTCAGCAAAATAGAAATGTAACATTCGAAATTCGATGGTCAGTGGGTATCATAAGGGTAGATTAACTTCATACCCCTCAACTCCTGCAGCAGAATATGTGTATTTTTGGCATTTAATTCAACTGCAGCAAGTCATAAGCTGTTTTGTAGTTAATTGTACAGCGATAAACTTGGTCAAAATACATATGCTACCTACAGAAACTATTACATAAATGAGAATACTGATAGTTTATCCAATTAATATATTACAGTGTTTCAACTTTGATATTCTTTGGTAACCTACTCAGATATATTTAATGGTACAATGTATTATCTCGTGAAACACACGTCATGATTTTGGCATATTAGCAACTATATGTACAGGCGTGTTTGCATATAAACGGTTTCCATTTCGTCAACCTCGTCAGATTGTGATAAACAGATTGCCGTATTCAAAACAATATGTTTAAACAGTAGGTTTACGTTTTGACTCTCAAAATAATTTTATTTACCGACTTATTCGAAATTGACCCTACCGGAGCCGACTTCTAGCTCCCCTATTTCATTGGCATATTAGTTTTTTCTTTGTTAAAACAAGGATAACAGCGCTAATGACACTGAGTTTAACATATACATATAATAAAATTCGGCCCCTAATGTTTTAGATTTTGATATTCAAAGTTACTATATATTTCAATTTAAACACGGCCAGTTGTCTAAGTGTCTAAGGCTTCTGCATTTATTTAGTATTTCACAGCTATCATTGCAGACAAGTCACCAATCAGTTTTGATCTACAGTGGACACTTAAATGAAGTGGATGTCTGGGTAATTACATGGAAAAATGGAATTCCATCAACACCATCATTGTCATTACCATTAATAGCACTAAATTCACCCCAGATACCGCAAATGTTAATAACACTTCCTTGTCATACCAGTGCTGAAGTGTTTTAGCTCTTATCGTAAAAAAACCATGCAATTTTGTAGTGCTGTCTGCAGTTTGTATCAAGCACTTATCGACATTTTTCCTATGTTAACACTTCATATCAAGACTTTACCTTCTCAACCAAGACATCTCGCTCAATATATATATATATATATATATATATATATATATATATATATATATATATATATATATATATATATATATATATACACACACACACAAACATGAGGTTGATCGAAAAGTTCTTGAAGAAATGCAATGCAATATCTTCTAAACAAAACGACCCAACGTAATACAAAATAGTCAGTCCATAATTGAAAATATCCCAATTTAGGACGTGACTTCATTTGTAAGTTTATGACGTCATAGGCGTAGTGACATAATCTGTTCTACATCATATGTGTAGACGGTGTGGCAAAATGTAGATGATTGTACAATTTTACGGAAAATAAGAAAATTCTTTTCACAGATAAAAGCTGACTTGGATGATATGTACGGACCGAAAACAAAAACAGTAGATGGATGAAACGTGTACGTCATGGAAGGAAGACTGCTAAAAGATGATGAACGAAAAAGTAGGCCAATTATATCTCTTTCAAAAGAAATAGTGGAATTCTGTGCAATGTTATGTGCATTATATTGTACAACACTCAAATAATAATTTTGAACCACTGGCCACTAGAGAACACTACATTAAATGGACAATACTTTGCCACAGTAATCAGGTATAATTTAAGTGAGGCTATTTGCAAACAGTGTCGCGATCTACTATGGTGTGGCTTCATTTTACACCAGGATTACGCACGCGCACACACATGCAAGTTTGTAATGGAGACCTTATAGCAACTTGGCGTTGAAATCTTAAATCACCCACCATACAGCCCAGATTTAGCTCCTTGCGACTTCTGTCCGTTTCCAAAATTAAAGATTCTTTAAGTGGAAACGATTACGAAATCAAAGAAGAAATAAGGGATGCAATCCAATCACTGGGTCGCTACAAATGCTGTCCCGTGATTGGTCGCTCCACGTGTTTAGGATATGGGTGACAGGATGTGAGAAGCGCATTAAGTCGAAAGGAAGTTACTTTGAGAAGGACTACTGAAATTATTGTGAACAGCTAAGTAACTTTTTCTTCACAGCGTTTGTTCTAGAACTTTTAGATCAACACCTGTGTATATATATATATATATATATATATATATATATATATATATATATATATATATATATATATATATATATATATATCTCTCAGGGTTCAGGAAGACCACTCGTCCACTCGTCCTAACCGGGTAAAAATTGGCTAAGCCGAGTAAAACTTTACCACGTACACGTCCCTGGACCGGGTAGATACAGATTGGCACCTTAACCTTCACAAGCGTCGATGTTCAACATCTCTTAACATTTAGCGTGCGTCAGTTATAAATAACCTATGCCTAATTTGCCTAATTGTTGTCAGTGTGGAACATGTTGCAATAGAAACGATTTTGATTCTAAAATGGGTAAATATTATGAAATATTATGTTGCAGTTTCACACTTGGCCCTCGATTTCTTAATGGTGTTTGTATTTACAGTAACACGTTTCAATTATTTATGCGCCATTTTGATGTGGAGAAAAATTTCCTTTCAATGCGCTATCACCCATTCTTAGGAGTCAGACCTCTGAGGAGTTAAGAGACAGATAATGTCAAAATATTTGTGATTTTTTATCTGGTCAGCCAACGTACAGTTTCCACAGGTCACCATTATTTTCAAGACTGAAGCTTTATTGATACATTTTCATCCAAAAAGGGAAAAGCCAGCAAATATTTCGATAAGCATGTAATTACTTGTTACAAGAAAACTGTTGCCAAATTGCATTCGAAATTAATATTGTAAGTGTCTCAGCCAATTCCCAGCAACTTTCACACAATTCATGTTGTTGTAATCTATTCATAAAGCAGATAATGTCGAGGCAACAGCCCATTGGTCTAAATGTAGTTTGGGTAATGACCCAGAAATGTTCCAATTCTTTTGGCCAATCAGCAATCTTCTTTTTATGGCGCCCATGTATAGCTCTCTAGAATGGAGGTTTGACCAACATGGATCATTTAGTACGAACGTTGGTGGAAATTGAGACAGTTGGAATTCCTCTTTCAACTGCAGGTTATTGAAAATTTTTTCTTGTAAAAAGTAATTACATACTTATATAAATATCTGCTATCGTCTTTTATTTGGCGTGACAATGAATTTATAAAGCTGCAGTCTTGAAAATAATTGTGATCTGTGGCAAGTGTGACAATATCTGACTAGACGAAAATCATAATATTTTGACATTGTCTGACTCATAACTTCTCCCATATCTAAATCATAAAGATGTGTTATAGTTCATTGAAAAGGAAAATTATGACACCTAGAGTTACAAACCTTGTCTCTTATTATATGTCTATCTAAGGACATATGTATTTGAACATAATATATGCATGTTGTTTTACCCATTTCAGTATCGAGCTTGCATCAGGTGCCTTTTGTTCTTTAGTAAAAGTCTAAGAAATGTATTGTGTTGAGTATAATGAGGACAGGGACGAGTAACTCTTGCAACTCACTCGTCCCAGGGGAGAGTGCTTGGTGCTTGGGAAATAACTTCCTGAACCCTCATATATATATATATATATATATATATATATATATATATATATATATATATATATATATATATATATATTTACGGCCAGTAAAAAGCGATACACTAAATATTACATTACTGACATTAAAAAAAAAATGTGTGACATATTTTGACTGACACTCTTAGGTTTAGCAAAGTTTAGCCATCTTGTATACATATCAATTGATGGAACATCGAGTAATTTTTTTCTATTTTCTTCTCTCCATTTCTTATAATACTCATTTTTGTATTCTCTATTTTCATTTCTCTATCCTTTTGTTATATGATTTATGACAAGATTTGCAATAACTGTGTTTCTTGAACTCAGCTATATCTTTCCTTTCTCCATATTTTAAAAATGTATCGGAATCCATTCTTTTATTCACCAAATGACATTTTGAAATTATCTTCACTATTTTTTAAGTAACAACGCAAGTCATCTTGCAACTACCATTTGTTCATATTCAGATTTAGTAGGTTGATTTATCTTTAAAAATACTTTTCAAATAAAAGGAAAACATCGAAGATCCAAAGCAAGATGAAAAAAGGTTAGTAACAAAACCCGAAAAGGTTATTTCACAGAAGCAAAATAATCCTGCTAGAGTTGAACTTGGAAGACAAACTTGGAAAACTGTCACAGGAACTTAGAAAAGCCAGAGCAGAATTTTTAAAAGAAGGAACAAGAAGAGGAACAAATGTCAAAGGCTATGCAAAACGTGCTTTCGGCACACAGACACTTAGTGTCCGGCACATAACACAAAGTTGAAATCACACTATGTGAAATAAACAAAACAAGATCAAACAACATATTCGAGGGGTTGGCGCCAGGCGAAGGGGTGGCGCCATCAGGAGCGTTTTTTTTTTTTTTTTAGCTGAAATGTTCATAGTATTTCTTGGCTACTGACATAAAAACTGTTCTCTGTAGCAAAGTAGTGGCACTGCTAAAGAACATTGCCCCCGGGCGCCTCGAACCCTGGCGCCGCCACTAGGTACATGTATCACTTCACTATTAGGAATGCGGCCAAAAATGGCGTAAAATAATAAATGTTCTCGAATCAGTTATTTTAAATTGGGCCATTAGTACGGTTGTAATTTTTAGTGATTACATATTTAGAAAATGCCACACTGTAGCTTCCAAAAATGGCTCATGTCAATTATATAGCTTGACAAGTGGAGGGAGATATTATTTATAAAGGCGTTTGATGCTCATTTCTTAATCAGTCTAATTGACCATTAAAAGTAGGGTATGGAACTTTTTTGAGTCGAAAAGTGTGAAAAGCTGCTGGACGACCTCATGATATTTTGTCATATAAATTTAAACTAGAAGTAATACTTTCAACCCAATCGACCAGAATGGTTCAATTTTTGTTTCTAATACTGCGGTGAATTTTTAGAATATGTGATAATATATAGGAAAACTCAATAATGGTGTGATACCTGTATGCTGATGCTGCATAATTGTAACGTTATATAAATGTTTACATCATTAGTAAGGAATACCATGGTTATAGGACAGACGATATGTTGAAATATTCTAATGAGCTCTACTTATAACAAATCCGGATTGCTATCTGACATCTGAGATAACCCTACATGCCTCTACTGATATGAAATGCTGCTGCTAACCAAAAATATCACTCTCATCTAAATAATAGAAACTAATCATGATGATGATGAATTTGAATTAATGTCGTTTTTCGCCTGTCGGAATGAACGACAAATTGAGCTGTGCGCTTTTGCGCACTAATTGATTTGTGCGGTTTCCCGCAAATTAATTAATTTATGCCTCCAAAGCAAGCCGCAGGAAGAAAAAGCGCCTCGAGTGCCCCCATCCATCCATCTGTCCGTCTGCCTTCGCCAACAGCTGTCACCTTATTTCGTTATTGTCAAATATATGCCCAGTTTCACATTTCCAGCTGGGCTGTTCCTATCCTAACGCCATAGATGTGAAAGTCACATATCCGAGTCAATAATAATCCAATGGGTCTGGGTAAAACACTTCACTATGGAAGCAGAGCACACAGCTTCATAACTGCTGTGGGCAACATTGGGTGGAAATCTCTGAGAGTTCGGAGGCCATCACTGAAGACGTGGCGAATTGCAGTAAGAACTCTCACCAAATTTTATGAAGCCGCCTACACTTCCCACACTATATCCAGCCTGCTGGAGATATGTGACTATCTTGTGGGTCTGCATGAGCTAGACGCTCTACCAAGAATCACGAGGGAGGAGGACAAATCCCCAGAAGAGTGTGTAGCTGAGGACTTGGAATGGGGTACCTACCGGTTCCCGAACAGCCCTTGTTAGGGCTACTAACCTATTTAGACAACAATCTTCAAAAATTGTCTACAAACTAACTGATTGGTAATAAGTATAAAATTTGTAAACCCTGGCATTAGCCAGAAATGCCTAAATTTACCAAATTAAGATCACAAAAATAGTAAAGGCAACTCGTGACTAAACGTATTTTTTTTTTTTTTTTTTTTTTTTTTTGTGTGGCAAAATATGGGTTAATTTTTACCCTGGGCTCTCATTCTGACCCCCGAGAGCCCTCTTCAGGCGAAAACTGTATGGCCCTGAAAAGCACTGATTGGTATGCTGGTGAATTAACTAACGGCGTCGCGAATTCCAAATGAAGATCACCAAATTAAACGGCTATTTTAAGCCACCATCGCTAGGAATTTTCAGAAAACGTAAAACACGCATATTGCACGAAAAGCTAGTTCTTAGGAAAATTCACAACTTAGGAATATTTGACTTAGAAACTAACTAGCAATTAAAAGCACTTACATAATACAAATTCATCTTAAACATTGGCATTCATTTCAATAGGCTCCTTAGTCATAAATAATCAATTTCGTTTTGACTGTATAGTCTGGGCACTATTTGATTAGACCTCACAAAAATTCTTTGTGAATGAAAAATAAATAAGTGAAAAAGTTTATTAAAAGTATATATTGAATAATACCAGGAAAGGGGCGAGTGAGCGAATGTGTGTATATATAAAGGCCAGATAGACAGACAGACATACTCGAGCAAAAGCATTCATGTATCTGTTTTTGGTAATGTTATTCATAGTTTTCAGAAATGTCTACGTGGCCAAGTATAATTTTAATTTTAATTTTAATATGACGTAGATCATGTTGTCCTTCACATATCAGACACTAGGCTAAGTTAGGAACGGACCTAGAAAAAAGTATTTTTTATTGCTGTATAGACTAAGTTTATACAGATAAATTGTCAAGGTCATATGTAACCTTCTAAGACCATTTATTTTAAAAACATGACACAAAAGTAATAAAATGTAAAATGATTCCAGCGTGTTTATGAACGTTGTAAAGCATGATGAACCCTGAATGTGATAAATAAGGATAAATTCGTATGTTCTATAACTGGGGAATTTCCTGCTTTTTTGTGGTCAAGGATAGTCAATGTTATCGATCCATACTTCAGCTTCAGAATGTCATTCATTTGGAGCCAGACCCTGATAGTTAGATATTGGAGACATTTCTCGACAAATAAATCTAACAAATTATCATTCCAAATATCGATCACTGTCTCTCTATAATTACAAATACAGTATGTAAGATATATATTTCAAGTAGCTTATTCATGGTTCTCAATCTGGTCATAATTTCAGGTGGAAACATTAGAAAGTTTTTCATGGTTATTTAAACCATATTACAGGCCCTCGACATATCTTATAGAGTGTCCTCTTTTGGATTACACCAGTTGTGAATCTGACTCATATTTAGAACCTTAAAACTACTGTATAAACAACACGTGCACAATGAATTCTGACATTTATACCGAAATAAATTTGTCAGTCATGTTTCCACTCACCATTGCTATACAGTTTGATAAAATAAAACACTTACAAAGAGCTATAAATCTGTTGTGTGAGAATTCAAATTGAAGCAATATGTCACTTCGTACCAGCTCTTCCTTTAAACTGGACGCATTCCTGTACATATATGACGTTAATATTGTGGTTTTAAACCTCCGTTGATAGGGTAAAAAAGTGCAAACGCTGCATCATACAACAAAGTCTGATAAGAGAAGCATTTAATTTATGTAATATTGTTAATGTTAGTTATAGACCTTTGTTTTATTTTGATATTATATTTTTGATGGTAACCCTCTAAAATTAAGTAATAATTTGTTTAGTCACGTGTAAAAAGCACTTCCACCACAAATCACTATAAAACTCCGGCCCGGTGAGATTTCACCGACTTTATCCAGTAGTACATGTGCGGCTACAGCGATCAAATTAAAATGGTTTAAGGTTGAAACCAACTATTGCAAACAATACACCCATACATAGGCTTCTTCCGAAATATTACGTTACATTTCCGATAAATATTTTCAGTCAATCAGCGACCTCTATTTTTTAAAGTACGATATTTAATATACCACAACACATAGGCTGTTCCCATCACTCATAGAAAAAACTTACTTCGCTGCGGCCTAAAATCAAATTTTGCTTGCATAGTAATTATTCATAATCAGAAGCAGTTTTTCTTTAAATGTCTCAGAAAAGAATAATTGTCTTGGAACTAGAATAATTACTCAAAGTCATAGGATCTTGTTGCACAAAATAAGCAACATTGCCTTTCATCCTCTAGAGGGATATGTCTGACAAATGTTTATATAAAAGGAACACATGCACAGTGATGGCTATAGAAATGGCAAGTATATCTTGTGACCCATTTCTCCTTCCTCACAGATTCAATTTTCACCACCTTTGAAAGACCAAAATATCCCACTCGGCCTTTATGAAATCTGAAGTTAAATATTTTATCAATTATCAAAGAAAGATGTTTCCTCTATCATTTGCGTCATTGTACCTGTGGCGGAGAGATATTGACCCGTAATACAATCGGTCAAACATTTGACACAATGGATAAAACTTACGGAAAAATAAAAAATAAAAAATGAATTGCCAGGTTACAGAAGCAAAATACTAAATTGAACAGATAATGATCATGTAACTTCGTTTCATCGTCTAGGTTTCCTCAGGAATATGTATCCGGGTTGACAAAACAAGGAAAAATGCAACATTTTTAGATAAACTTTAGCATGAACTTCATAGTTTTACCCTAACCATCACAAATTGCAGTCATCTAGTTTAAAAGTCAAGAATTGTTAAGAAAACATTTATGAGCTCCAATTTACGACAGATTGATCTTTGGGGACACGTGTTATTAATAGCGCAGCGTGACTAAAAATGGTTAGAAACTTCTAAAAAGTACACGACAGACAAATTATTCCTAAAACGACAAACAAATTAACCTTAATTGACTGATAAAACGGGTGAGAAATGGATTCTGCATATTTTATCCGCGTGCTTATTGACTGAATGAATCTGTTGCTATAATATTTTTTTCCCGTATATAATAAAAATTCATAATCAACAGCAATTTTCTTATAAAGTGCCGCAAAAATATAGTTGCCTCCCAATTACCGTTTTAAAACAACAAGTAATGTATTTTAATTTGGGAACCCTCTGTAATGATAAATTGATAACATTCTCCACAAAAGAATACAAGTTTCTCGCTGAAACTTACTGATATATGCAAAAGGAAGTATTTTGGGTTCCCATGTGAATATGCAGTGTATATCCTAAGCTAAATGAATTTCAACGCATATTGCAGCAGGGCTTTGACGAAGGGAGGTAATTGGGGATCATTAAATAGGCTCCTAGTCGATATAAAATATTCCAAAACTGTGCGTTTCTCAAATAATTACTAAACGTCATTTAATCGATAGCATTTGCTTTTATTCTTGGGGGGTGGGGGGCTAATTTAATCACTTAAAAAGTTTGCAAATTCATCTGCAGAAATTTGTTAAGTGTTTGACAAAAGCTCACGACTTTACCATGTTTCTATAACCTTTGACGTTGTAATCTGTTAAGTGTTTGACAAAAGCACACGACTTTACCATGTTTCTATAACCTTTGACCTTGTAATTTCGGGCCTTTAACAACTTACCAGTCTGCTTGTCTAGATATTTTTTTTACATTGTCTGACAGCTTTCTCCAACCGTGATTTAGATTCACGGATAGTAAATCTATTTTCCTCAGTTGGGGCACGGCTGCAATAATTCCTTTTTTTTTCTTTTTTTTTTCTTTTTTTTTTTTTTTCTTAAAATCTGTTCTAGTTTCAGCAAGCTGATGAATATACCTAGCTGATTTATTCGAAATACTAAAAACAGTTACTTTCTCTAAAATTGTTTTCTTAAGGAGTGGAAATGCTGCCGTGTCAATGACATCTGTTAATTCTGTGATCACATCATTTATCACTTGTTTACATACATCAGTATATTTTAGTTTTATAATTATATTATCTAACTTAGATTTAAAATTTTCATTATTCAAATTTGACAAATATTCCTCGCATTTATCATTATTCCAAACATATCTGCTACTGATTTTAGTTTCATCTGCCGTAGACACTTGAGAATTATATACACCAAAGCTATCGATAGTAAAATATGTAATACGACGTTCTGAAAAAAATATTTGGTTCTCCTATGGTTAATGAGCTAAGGCAAATTCACCAGCACCTTTATCATTACCTAATCTTCCATTAGAAATTCGTACATTTGTCATTTTGCAGAAATCTAAAAGGATATAACCATTTTGATTGAGTTGCCCCTGGTCTCTCCTTGAGGTCTACAACTAAAGGTAAGGGAGTTTTAGGATCGTCCTGGACAAAATCTGGGACAGCGCGCTTTCGAGCATTAAAATCACTACAAATTAGAGAATAACAATTACTATCGGCAACATTCTCCATTTGAATAATGTGATTATACCGGCTGTGTATCACGTGCAAATCAACCAGGTCTTGACGACTTGATCCACATGGTACTACGTAGCATAAATACAGGTATATGTCTTGATACTAAAACAACTTGGATTTAATTGTACACAAAAGGATATGAACAGAACCAGCATACACAAATTCTGAACCAACCCTAATTGATTGTCTGTAGTATAGGGTTAAGTGTCCCCCATCTCCCATCTGCCTGAATACCTTTTCGCAAACTTTTTCTTCAGAGTTCTATAAAGTGAAAAGAAAACAAACTTTTAACACTTTATTTGATAATTGTAAAGTCTAATTTCCTGTTCAAAATATATTGTTGTTTTGTTCAAATAATTCATCCAGTTCTGGCAATTGCAGCTTGATTGCTAATTTAGTTGAATGTCCTTGAATGTGCGATAAGGCTTGCCTCAAAGGTATTACGTGTTTCTTTTCTACGTGGTCCTAGGCTTGAAAAGTATTAACACCTTCCCTAATCCCACTACAAGGGAGAGCTTCCATGCTGATCAACCATTATACTTCTGCCTTTAGGAGATTTCTAATTTTTGGAACCACCTTAAATAGTATAAATATTGGAGTTTTTCGTATTTTTCACACTAGCACTATACAACATCGCAGCTGAGTGGCCTAGATGACTCATGTGTTCTTCCACCGATATTTCTATTTATCCCAGTAGGAGCACTTTTCTGACCTGTTCCTTACAAAACCGGTCATTCGTGATCTGTTTCAACTTGCCGACTTGATGTGGCAGCAGCATCGTTTCTTCTATTATCCAGATTCACCTTTCGACTTCTATCAGCCTGCCGATTTTAGGGTGTTCTTCCATCGGACGCACCGCAGGACCAGAAGTCGCCGTTTCTTGGCTTTCTTGCATATGTCTACTTCTGGCAACTTCACTAACATTCTTGTGGTCTGATAATCTGGTCCATCTCGCTAACGCTGAGCCCAAATCTGGCAGTAGGCGTCGGAATCAGAATCATACGTATCATGCAAAACCACGAATTCCCTGGATATTGCTTTCACTACGACTAAATATGACGTTTTGACTCGCAGTTTGACCCACGTCTCGATATGGTGCACTGTACCATATTCGCTTTGAAACCTCGCGCCAATAGGGAAACATCTCTGCGGTAACTCTCCCATTCTAAATACACGGAGCCGGGTACCCAATAGAAACACATTTCTGTTCACGCTTCAATTGTTTGTACTTTACCCATAGATTCCGTCGTGCTAAAAGAATCTATTTTGGGAAGTCTCGGCACACATTGTACTCCATTGTCTTCAGCTTTTCCACTTGCTCAAAAATAAACTCTATATTCAGATAATACCTGAAGAAAGCAATGATGTGGCTTATGCAAGGTTTATTATGGGGATGTGCCTTAAAGCCTTTTTCCTTGGAGGAGTTCCATCGCCGACCCATTCTGTGAGCTCGATATATATGTATGTTGTATATATGTCTTCTGAATCGATCTCAAGATTCTCACGAAAAATATCTTTGACAAAGTCATTAAACATTTCATTTGTTGACAGGGGAATACCCTTGATTATCTCTATAACTCAAAGCTTCAGGGTCAATTGAATTGTATTCAAGAAGTTTACCATTGTTCGCAATTGATTTATTTTCTGCTTGTAAATGACCTATTGACCTTTCGGCTGCTCCTATTCCATCAAGGAATGATTCCCAATTTCTAATTTTTTAAAACAACGCCACCAATTGGTCATCAAGCGATAGCTCTATAAGGGTTTCTAATGTTTGCTTGTAAATGATATATTGACCTTTCGTTTGCTACTATTCGACAATGCACTGTTTCACAATTTATAATTTTTGAACATAAAACCACCAATTTGTCACCAAGTCAGAGATCTCTAAAGGTTTCTAGTGATGATGTTTTGTCAGATCTAAACTGCCCACCCGAGTTTGCTCGTTGCCTCTTTCTCCTCACCAAGCGAAATTCACCTTCATCATCGTCATAATGATCGTCGCCGCTTCCCTCTGATGTGGACAGTATTGAGAGTCTAACTTTAGACACCTGTACATCATCGTGATCTTCGAATTTATGTCAAGTGTCAAGAGTCTAACTTTAGACACCTGTACATCATCGTGATCTTCGAATTTATGTCAAGTGTCAAGAGTCTCATGAGCCATCATATGTGAACTTTAGACACCTGTACATCATCGTGATCTTCGAATTTATGTCAAGTATCAAGAGTCTAACTTTAGACACCTGTACATCATCGTGATCTTCGAATTTATGTCAAGTGTCAAGAGTCTCATGAGCCATCATATGTGAACATGCACAGATAATCCAGAATCCATAAATATTCACGAAAAACTAAATATTGCGGCAAAATTAATCTATAAAATGTAAACATGTATAACCATTATTTCACGCATGCATATATATATCATCTATATTATACACCCGGTTGTCAATTACAAATTCCATTTCCTATACAGTAGTGCTAAGATTTCTTATAAAAAAAATGGGCGTTTGCTAATGGATATGAGCTGTGGCTCAGATAAAAATGTGCTCACATTTTATAAACTATTTTTGTAGGTTAATTATTTCACTAGAATTCCTATTTATACTGGAAGTATACAGATCAACTTGATTTTTTTACAACGTTTGTGACAAATATTTATTAATATTTTACTTGTTCATTTCACGTTTTTGCTGTTGTCAAGAAATTATAACTTGCATTCATTTTGATAAGAATTGTTTATGACCCCCAACGCATACTACCAGGATAGCAAATACGTTTTGCTGCATCATTACATCCTTTTCCTCCCGTATCCTTTTCGGTTGTTTTCATTTCCTAACTGTAAATTGCATAGCTGGTGGAATAAATTGAATAAATGGTAAACAGATTAGTGCCAGCGACATCAAAATTTCAGTTGACCGTTTTAAACATTATCTGCATAATTTGACAAGTTTGTGCCTCTTAAACCAAAACGTGCTTTGCTCACACTTTCCCTATTTAATACCCATAATTTTAGAATGGATGGATAGATTTAAATTGAAGTCGATAGACATATCACAAATGTCCCGTTTGAGTGTCGAGTTTTAATATTTTCAACCTATTTGTCATGGTTGTATCATACATTCCATTATGGAGTTAAACAATAGTGTAGCATATGAACGTGCTTCGACATTGATCACCTGATATGTATGAATTTACTAACATATTTTACACTTCATAAATTGAAAAGCGTCTATGAGATCAGTGTGGCATTTTCATATTTTTCTTACAGAGAGAAGATACAGAAGTGGCTGCATATTTTATGATATTGAAATTAGATTTATATTGCATGCAAAGATAAATTTGTGTAAAATCAAAGCTAACGCAGCTGAAAAAGATCACAAATGTAACTGAATCGGAATAAATGCTGCTTTTGTCTTTAGCATCTTGATTCTTAGCTGAACAGTGTTTAAAGAATCAAAAATGAATTATTCGAGGTCGAATTTCTTTTTAAAAAAGCATTAAATCAACTTTGATAATATTCCTGGCTCATTTTAGAAAAATTTTGGTGGGTGGGTGGGTGGGGGGTGGAAGGGGATGGGTGTAGGCTCATTTTCGGAACTGTCTCGTACAAATGTTATCAGAAAGCAAAGATAGCGTTGAAAATCTCACTCATATGGTAAATATTTGGTATGTTTTAAATGCAAGAAAACTTCCTTTGTAGTTGCTGAAAGGTTATTTGTCAGCTGATGGCGTACAGGATCTGATGTGCTAAAATGATACATGGTTACCAAAAATGGAACAACAAAAAAGCTCATTTTTCTTAAAACCAGACCAACATAGTTTGAAAAGATGTGAAATGCAAACCACAATATGCACTTATGTGGGTCACATAACCAATCTCACAAATACTAGGTAGCAAACGTAAGAAAATTTGCCAATTTATCAAAATTTAGTTATGATTTCGTAATGTAGTTACAATATGCAAAAAAAGAAATGCAAGGTAGGCAGTTACTTACAAAATCAAAGATTAAAGTCTTTAGACGTTCCAGATTAGCCAGAGGAGCCTCATTGATTGAATCCCAAGAATGACCCAAAAAATGGAGAGTTTTGATAATGGGATTTGTTCTTTCTAAATGTAGCCTCTAGATCTTGTTTCGAAAGAATGAATAACAGGTAGAAATAAAATGCCTAAGATTGCGTTACTTTCCGCCTGTTGGTCCGTCTGTCTGTAACCATATCTCTTCCTAAACCGCTGGGTGAAAATTCACCAAAATTGGTACATATTTTGGCGGCGTGATTGTTATCTGCAATATAAGTTTCATCTTTAGGACTCCTGCCCTGAAGCCAAAGGTCAAATATAGAAATATAGAATTGAAATTACATTTTTGAATATAATTGGAGGAGTATACATAATAAACGTAACGGATTTTACGTTACAAGCCCTGGTCATGAGTGAAAGGGGGATCCTGGCCCCAGTGGATGGGACATGGAATAAGAAGCGTGGAGATTTGACATGGAAGTGGCGCTAGTGGCGCTAGTGTTTTCAACTTTAATGGTATATGCAGTCTTCATAATCAGAAGGTCATTTAAATACTGCATATATAGATATATGCGTTTATGTTTGTTCTTAACCTTTGATTATACTGTGTCAAAACAGAAATGTACACACTCCAACTTTAGAGAACATCAAATTGCGGAAATGTGCCTGTTTTTTTTTTTTTTTTGGGGGGGGGGGGGTTGCGGTGGGGTGTCGGGGGACTCGGGCTGATAATAAGCGATTATTGCAATAATATTTCTTCTATTCTGCGGCAGGAGTGCAGCTCAAGATTATTTCGGGTAAATAAGTAAGTTTTTCTAACCGTACTGACATAGACATCAGGGATGTAAAATAATCTACGTCCAACCAGTCAGCCAATCTTGTGAATCTTCCAGTATTGTGAAAATTTGCCCGTTTTGCCTCATTCCTTCCGATTCCGACAAGCGAACATTATGTCTGAGATCATATAAGCGTTCGAGTCGCCTCTAACTTCCAGCGAGAATGATTATATTATCAGAACCCGTTGTAAATATGTTAACATTAGCAGTTGATAACTTTCTCTGTATTTTACAATATCATGTTTATTATGATAAGAATATAATGTTGCCATGAATTACAAACGCTCTCATGATTTTTTTTTTTTTGTATTTAAAAAGGTCATATTTAGTGCCTCACTTATCCCGTCGCGTTGACATACATTTACAAGCACATAAGCTTCTTTAGCGTCGCGTGGACATACATTTACAAGCACACAAGCTTCTTTAGCAAATGGAACGACCGAAATATTATTGTTGTTTATGGCATATTTTCTGTTCATCATTATTATTATCATTATTGTTGCTTTCGAGCACCTTTTTGGGCGTGAATGCCATAGAGTTTATTTTAGCCATTATGTCTACAGCAAATTCTGTTTTAATAGAAAATTGATTTCCGGCTTTACAATTATTATTATTATTATTATTGTCGTTGTTGCTTCCATTATTTCTATTCCTTTTTTCGACTTACTGTGACTATTCTGAAGCCACATAAGACTTTATTCTTCGTGCGGCTACAATATAAATACATTTGTATATATTTACTTATTTATTGAATTATTGATATATTAGTATCCATCAACTTGTGTCTAGCAATGTGTCATTGAATCAATAGTTCTCTATTTTGATGTGCAATTTCTTTATATCTATTCGCAAAGATATTTTATATTCTTTCTTTTTTAATCGATGTAAAAGATGAAATAATCGTCTCATTATTTATCTGTCCTTAAATGAGATGAAAAATTACGATTTGAACCCTTTTTTCTTTTATTCGATAGCTTGGTTCCATAAACTACCGACGCTGTCTTGCTTTAGAAACAAAGTTACAGTTATTGCTCTATTTTATGCCGTCACAGGGACATACATTTACAAAAAAGCTTTATTGTTTTTGTTTTTTTGTTTTTTTTTCTTTTCTCTTTTCAGCAATTCTTGATTCCCTTCCGGTAAACTAATTGTTGTTTTAGCTAATTTTCTGTTCAATGCCATATTCTTAGAGACGTGAGAGAGTCTGTTACAAATGTATTAGCAATACCTAGACTTGTTGAACAGTAAGAGAATACTAAGAGTCTTAAACTTTAGAAAAATTGAAAACAGTAAAATAAGCAAACTGTTTTTACATTTATCCACATGTATATCGTGATATCTGTTGCTTCTTTTAGCATAGGTGATCCACATATCAGAATAATTTTTTTCTTATTAAATAGTTTCTATCCATGATATCAGCAAATATTGAACTTTATCCACTAAAGTTCTGTTTAATCTGCTTGATATCCTATTGCTCTAACCTCTACAGAGAATTAATATTTTGTCAAAATCCCTGTAGATATGTTAACAATGGCAACGAGTTGATTTTGTATCCCCTTTGCTGATACAGTACCATGTTTAAATAATAAAAATAATGATCATAGTAATAATGACTTAGTACAGCACTTAATATTTATAAGCTCTAAGCGCTTTACAATATTAGTCAATACATAAGAACATATATATCAACAAGATTACAAAAAATTTCCTGCAAGGATATCGTTATAAACAACCGGGACTATCTTGATAAGAAAACGCCGCATTGGGAAAATATGTTTGCAAAGATTCACTTTTCAGGGAACAAAATGATCGAAATTTTGATTCGATTTCGGTGAACTCACAGGTGTTTCTTCCTAATATGTACTTCCCATGTAGAAGGTACATAGACCAGTATATGTGTCTAACAATATGCATACTAGGTAGAACAACGCCACATCGCGGGCGCTGATGCCGGTTCTTTGTGATTATCTTTGAAAAATATTATTGTTACATTATTTTATTTTAATATCTAATAAAAGCGAAATTTCATTGATAGGACTAATGAATAATGTTATACTTCTGGGGGTTTTTTTGTTGTTTTTTTTTTTCCTTCGAAACATGTGCGACACTCCAATTTCTAGATAAGACTGATTAATTTATCATTTTCAATTGCTTCTCTTCATGTCTGTTTTAATGGTATTGTTTATTATTTTTATTAGTAATAGTAGTACTAGTGCTTTAGTATTAGAGGCTCCCATGGGTGTGACTAATAATTATTGTAACACGCAAGGGGTTTCACTACTGAGCTAATTAAATAACTCCTGTGTGACTCTGGCTTGAGGTCCATGTTTCCCCTATTTCCAAGGACCTCAAGACAACAGTCGCTGTCTACTAAATGGTTCTTAAACGCGCAAATACCACAAGTAATGTTTCCTCTTATCAACTAACAACGACACCTTCAACAGACCTTAATTTCACACTTGCATGGTTTCTCTTGCTTCCCATACGTATGACCAATCAGTAAGCCTTTCGAAGCCGGAGATGAGTACTTCTCGCCATGCGGCACAAAATACAACTCAAACACTTAATACAAAGAATAGTTCTCAAATTAAATTCCTTATTTAAAGAAATTAGGGGGTGGGTCCATTTTACAAAACTAATCCGTGCTACCATAGAGTCTCGTGAATACTGTACATTATGACGTATGCTCTGAGTAATCGCCAAATTACTCGGTTTGAGAAATGCCTTCCCAACACCGACTTCCCATGGTCAAAAAAATACTCACTAAAATCTAAGAAAGGTATCAACGGAGACTTAAATACAAATATCACATACCTAGGTTTGTATTATTATTATTATTATTATTATTATTATTATTATTATTATTATTATTATTTTGTTATTACTGTTGCTGTTATTATCATTATTGTTATTATTAGTAGTAGTAGTAGTAGTATCGACCGCTTTTATCGTTGTGAATATTTCAAAGTCTCGTTTAGCCAATGTTTCCCAAGACATTGCTAGTTATGTCCGCCTAAATCTCCATCCGTCCGTCCGTCAGTTTCCTTGCAACACGAATTCCTTCTACACCGATCGAGAGATGGTGATCATATTTGGCATGATGTTTTAGGAGGATACGAAGGTTACAACGAAGGTTTTTGAATCTTGGAACCAGCCCCTGTGGAAAGAGAGAATGGGTCACAGGCAATATGGACTCTTCCTTGCATGCTGACCTCCGTTTACACCAAGTGAGAAAGGATGATCATATTTGGTATGATGTTTTACGATGGTAGGCAGACTTTTTTATTAACATTTTGACAAAATCAGGCAGAAGGTTAAGTCTGCATACGCCCCCTCCCGTGTGATAGGATGGGCGAATGACAAGGAACATTTAAAAAGCCCTAATGCAGCCCCAAAAATGGGGTTGCGATAGAGTTGTGGGATAGGGGACAGGGAAAATATAAAGAGCGGATATTTGTAATAGCTTCTATCTATAGTTATTATTGTGGTCATTATTCTTGTTTTTTGTTTTTGCGACTTTCCCTGACCATTATAAATAAATCAAACAAAATATTTCCTCTTGCGATTACATCTTTTAGTAGTATTTATTTATTTATTACCTTAAGCATATCTCTAATCTTATATCTAATGATGTAACAGCATTCATTCTTTCCACTCATGAATTTAGGTTTCGAATATCCTTCTAGCTACTGATACATGCATTTTCATTTGTCTCTTCTTTACACAAATAAGCGACATATCTAGTGAAATAATCGTCTTATGTATTTCCCTCTATAAAATTATACATACTAGGATTTCCTGAAATTTTCTCTTTCCATGCCTTTTTCTTCATCTTTTATACCTATTATTTCCGCTTTATAAAATGTTAGGAGAAAAAATGAATGTTTATATGTTATCAAGGCCTCTTCAATAAAACGAGGCAGGTTTAATTTCCATGATTATCTAGAACTGATATACTATAGGTGAGGAAGGTCGCTAAATGATACATTGACTGTAAAAAACACATTTAGTGTAATTTCTGTGTGAGGAAGCAAACATTTTTAAAACTGGATCTACTGCTTCTTTATTCTGGTAGAGCTGTGTTTGTAACATTAATAAATTATTCATATTATGTTAAGAGCACTAAAGTAAAAACTTTTCAGGTATAGATTGGTAATTGTGTTTGCATGTCTAGAAAAATTGTATAGTCGGCAAGGAAGATTGCTTTTTGTGTCTAGTACCCATAATTATAATCCAGATCACGTAGTCAATTAACTTGTATTTGGCCTCTAGGCCGATGCCTGCTTGGTGAGTGATCTCAATCCTTTTTCTATGTCATAGTCACTGTGATTATCGTGAATTCACTTAGACTGTCTTTATTCGATGTTAAAGAGAACTTTGAAACCTTAAATTATGTTAACAAAACAAAAGCCTTCACACATGTTCAGAAGATAAATCTATCTCTCTCCGTCCGTCCCTCTCTCTCTCTCTCTCTCTCTCTCTCTCTCTCTCTCTCTCTCTCTCTCTCTCTATATATATATATATATATATATATATATATATATATATGTGTGTGTGTGTGTGTGTGTGTGTGTGTTTTCAGGCAATCAAACTGAACGATAAAAATAATACAAAATCATCTACAAGAAGTCTTTATGTATTATCACTCGAAATTGGAATAAAAATGTAATCTTTTATTCCAAATGATAGCTTACCTGTACAAGGAGCTACTGTAATACACAAGATATTGATATTTGAAAATTAATGGACCACTTTAATTTAATTTTTTATAAATATATGTACGTAATATAAATAATGTAATAACGAGAACTTGACCTTGGAAACATGGTTCCGTGTTTATGTGGTTAGATTTTAATTAAGGAGAAGAGAAAATGTTATATATATATATATATATATATATATATATATATATATATATATATATATATATATATATATATATATATAAAAGAACTTAAAACATTTATTATTATTTCATCTCATGCATCACAGCAGCAAAAGTATATGAACAAACAACTTAGTATTCATGAGGAGAAATTAGCAGTCGACTATTATTGAGAACGTTCACAAATCAGATACCAATTGAAGTAGTCTTACAGGGACAAATACACTTCGAATGTTTAACTTGACCTCCGATTCATTGCACCTAGAGAAGGATTTTGTTAAAACTAAACCTCCATTACAAGATAATGAAAACTGTGCAGAAAAGGTTGAATACTTTTCTACGTCAATTGAAATTGTAAACATTGCCAAGAATGCTATCGGGCTGAGAATGTCTTAAAGGCTACTATGTTTATGTTAATAGGTAAATAATAGATAGATATATAGACAGACAGACAGGTAGATAGATCGATAGATATGTAATTTCGAAGGCAAAAGAAAGTAAAATTAAAAGGATCAGTTACTTTATTCGTTACAAACAAATGACGTCTAGATAGTAGCTAATGTGCTCAACAATTTACGACAGATATGAATTGTAAAGATGTGGACTTACTGACACGGATGAAAATGGACTTTTCTTTAACGGGAAAAGTCTCCATAATCGAGATAACGACGCATAATTATCAGCACATAATTTTCTTTAAAACCCATTTGTTTGTTGTCTTTCTTTTTATAGATAAGTGGTTACTGCTTTATTCGAGATATATTTCGCTTGATATTGAAAATTACACGTAAATTGGATGAAGACTAGTTACACCATTACAAATTCAATTAGGGCAGCATGAGTCCTCTCAGCCAGAAAAGGTATAAACAACATAATACACTACGTAATGTTTTACACACCACGTGGGACAAGATTGGCCAGTGTTCTACTGAAATTTCGCATAAGAAACAACTGACTGGGAGTTAGTGGTAGATAGTATGGGGATTTGTCAATTAAGAAAGTAGCAAAGCGATCTTTTAGCTAATTGCTTCGAACTTTGTTAGATAGCTTCCGCCCTTTAAGTTTTCGTTTGCTGTTTACGAAAGGTTATATATTAATATAGCAATTTACATTTGAGACATCGTTTCTTGATAGAGAAAAATATAGTTAATGTCCAAAATAATTGCCATTATAATGATATAAACTATTTTATAATGACGAGTGTCTTTTAAATAATCATATCTGGAATGTTATATATGTTATGCTTATTGACGACGTTTTTATATTGTTTGTTTAATGTTGCTGAACCACTAAAAATGAAGACAATGTTAAATGATACACAAAGAAGTTACTGACATACCAGTAACATGCACAAAGATTAAGTACATGGAACGATTTTTATCATTTAGTTTCTGTACCAACAAAGATATACCATCATTCAAGTCTCAAACTTCTTTTCAGAGTTTTCATTGCAAATTATTTGTTATGAATCCTGGAGATTTTATCAAACATGGAAGGTGAAAGAATCTCGGTCTTTCTATTATGCGGCCAGTCTTTTGATTTTATAATACGTCGATTCTGCATAAAATAGCTTGTTTATATTTGCCTTCTTTTCCCCTTTTAAAAATTGAACAAGCAGCTTTCTGATGACGTTCCACCAGACTGAATGCGGTTTTTATAACAAATGTATCCTATATTTCAAGGATTTTATCCTTTAACCTTTTTGTTTTCATTAGGACACCTTTTTAAATAACTTCAGCTTCTATTACGTTCATTTTCGAAATTTTTTCGGTGTGGTCTTGTACGAGAAAATATTTACTTTTATTTAGAAGGGTTCATGTCCCGGGAAATTTTTAAAAAACATTTCGCCAGCATATTTTTTCAATCCTTTTCAGAGATTTGCCTTTATCATGAAGGACTATCTATCCAAAAGTTTAATAGGCACTCTATAGCCAGGATTGTACTGTGTCTACGATTACACATACAACAGATATAAATATATCCACCTATTCTCTTTGTATTATGTATTTTCTGTAAAACGCAGAAATTATAAAGTTTCAGAGAGACACACAAGGGTAATGTAAACTGGGTTCTTGTTGTGTAACATGCAAAAAATGCTTCCGAATCTTTTAAGGCCATGCAAATATACGAACTATTGTGTTAGAAATTCTGTAAACAAGCTAACAATAACAAAGAGTATATTTAATCTCTGTGTGTTAAAAGTGTGTTTTATAATGAAGAAGAAAACATATCATGGTATAAAGACCTTAGCTCGATTTTTAAAAGTATCACACTATACTACTCTTTTAATTACGTCGCAGTGGCACGTGTTTAGAAAAAGTCAATTTTCAGCAAACATCATAACCCAAATATTGATTCGTTTTTTTGGCAAACTATGTACTTGTGTCTTACTAAAAATATTGATTCGTTTTTTTGGCAAACTATGTACTTGTGTCTTACTAAAAATATTGATTCGTTTTTTTGGCAAACTATGTACTTGTGTCTTACTAAAAATATTGATTCGTTTTTTTGGCAAACTATGTACTTGTGTCTTACTAAAAATATTGATTCGTTTTTTTGGCAAACTATGTACTTGTGTCTTACTAATATTTAGTTCAAGGCCGTATGCTAAGTAGCAAGGTAGCAGGTATAAAAGTCAATACAGGTGTCTCAACAATACACACACATACTAGAACAGTGACAGCGCTGTATCGCTGGATCTGAGGCTTGGCTTTTTGTGAGTAACATTACAAATTACTATCATAACATTTTCTAATTTTGGCACAATTGTAAACCTATGTTTTCATGATAAGAACCATGAATAATGCTATTGTTTTCCATATAATGTGTGACATTTAAATGTTAATATTAGACTCTTGTATGAATTTCATTTGCTTCTGTTTCTTGCGTTTTCTATGATAATAATATTAATGAAAATAGTACTACTACTACTACTACTACTACTAATAATAATAATAATAATTATTATTATTATTATTATTATTACAAGAACGACAACAATAACAAATAACATAGAACTTCCAAAAGGATTTATTTCAAATTATGTGCTGATAGTCACTGCTGATCATATCGAGGTATATATTGGTGATCGTCAATTGTTGTGATGTTGATGCTGCTGATGATAAAATAATACTGATAATAATAACAATAATAATAATAATAATAATAATAATAATAAGTTAATGTAGCCACTTCTGATCATATTGAGGTATATATTGGTGATCGTCAATTGTTGTGATGTTGATGCTGCTGATGATAAAATAATACTGATAATACTGATAATAATAATAATAATAATAATAATAATAATAATAATAATAATAATAAGTTAAGGTAGCCTCTGCTGATCATATCGAGGTATATATTGGTGAGCGTTAATTGTTGTGATGTTGATGCTGCTGATGATAAAATACTACTATTACTACTAATAATAATAATAATAACAATAATAATAATAATAAGTTAATCTATCATAATATGCTATGCGTCCCGTTTAATAATAATAATAATAAGTTAATGTATCATAATATGCTATGCGTCCCGTTTAATAACAATAATAAGTTAATGTATCATAATATGCTATGCGTCCCATTTAATAATAACGATAAGTTAATGTATCATAATATGCTATGCGTCCCATTTAATAATAATGATAAGTTAATATATCATAATATGCTATGCGTCCCATTTAATAATAATGATAAGTTAATGTATCATAATATGCTATGCGTCCCGTTGCTAATAATAATAATAATAATAATAATAAGTTAATGTATCATAATATGCTATGCGTCCCATTTAATAATAATGATAAGGCAATGTATCATAATATGCTATGCGTCCCGTTTAATGTATCATAATATGCTATGCGTCCCTTTTAATTTTTAGGAACTTTAGATATATATGTTACAAAGCTGTACATTTTAAAATAAGTTTGATTTTATTTTACTACGCAACATATTTCACCATTCTCTATAAATTCTGGTCTCTAGTGCTTCGTAATCAAGAAATGTTCCTGCTATACCAAAATTGTGTTGAAGATGTTCTAGTGATTACATTTGGTCATTAATGTTAACAATACCATTTTTACTATGGATTCATCATTTGTCACCTATTATAACAAGAATGTGCAGATTTTTGTTCATATTTGTAGTGTACCACGGTGTAAATAGCATATTTTCTAAAGTTTCAATCTTAATTTAATGACTTGAGCCTCTTATTTGCCTGTACCTTATCTATAAAGTAGATTTTAAGCACATGTGTTATTTTCCTGGATTTATTCAGCTGATAATATTTGTATCCTTCCTTAATATTGGAAACATATTGGCAAATCGTATTCGGTATTGTCTTAACAAGGAACATCTAACAATCAATTACCCTTTACCTGTTTTTCCCCTTATACGACCAGTTACTGTTTCATATTTTAAATGTTTTCATATAGTTCTGATTTCTTATGTGCCTTAAGCCATAACTAGTTGGCAATTCGTAAAACAATATAATATGGAATAGTTATTTCTACATGTTTTGATAGCGCAATCTGGATCATGTGCAACAGTTCAAAAATAAAATAAAATGATGTTCCTTTTAGTTAAAGTTAAACACCGTAAAAAGAGTGAAAACGGCCGGGTTTTTTTTTTTTCTTTTTTTTTAACCATATTAAAAAGGGGCAAGGTTTGTTGTCTATTTCCAAACGAAATTCGGGGTTGCAGGGGCCAAGGGGGGCTGAGGGGTATATATTGTTTCGAAAACAAAAATCAACCAGTCATTCAGAAACCACTTTCGGTTTCGTCGTAAAAAGTTCCATAATTCTTTCAAATAGTTCCTTTCAATCTTAAAAAAATGAAAATGTATTGCATTGATTTTTACAGAATACCGTATTGCGGGTAATTTTAGTAACGATACATTTTAGCGATTTATCGGTCTCTGGTTGAGCTCGCGAATATAATTGTGGCCAAAATGTTCACTATGTGGTGAAACATTTAAAAGTATGAGCCGCGAAGAAAAAAATACGTCATTTATTCAAGTGAGCTATAAAAGAAGTTGAAATTGTTCATAGGACACTCAATAGTTTAGTCGTTGCGGCCGAGTCCTCAATATATGGAAGAAGGATGCAATAAAAGTCGATTAGCACGTTAGGAGCACACGACACAACACTTGTAGAGAACTCCAACAATGAAAATATTTATTTGTGTCATTTTTCCTGCTTATTGCTCACGCTGTAAGCAATGACAAATCATATAGATTGTGTTTTAATCCCGCTTTAATGAAATGGTAAAGCTATAGCAGTAATGAAATATATGTACAGTTACCTATGTAAAAGTATTCTCCACATTCTAAATCCTAAATTTGTCGATTTTAACGGTTTAATCTTGATACTTCCAGTATTAGTTAAATAACAACTGATGCTAAGAATTTACATTCTTGCAGGAAGACGATTTCAGCACAGTTCTGATTCCCTGCCAGCACCCCCAGACCTTCACATGGACAAAAACTTTAATTTCAATGAAATAATTCCGAAGAAAAAAGTGTGGAAAATTAGATCGCTTCACTCTATAAAGAATTAAAGGAGTTACGACCATTAACAATGAATGGCAAATTGCTACCGAGTGTAACGTAAAATCCAAGCTATATTGTGTTTATATCAATTGTAAAATGGTGGTTCATTGTCTTCAAAAATGGATTGAGAATGATAGAAAGGTAACTCTGATACCACGGAAGCGGAAGAAGAGTATGAGATATGAAAATGTAAGAACTTCCTTCTGACTCAATTATTATTATTCTTATTGTTTTGTTGTTTTTTTTTTGTTTTTTTTTTTTTTTTGGGGGGGGGGGTGTCGTTGTTTTTTTTTATATCAAGACATAGACCTGAGTTAAATTTCTAATGAAAATGTATAGACTGATTCTATCATGTTAATATGCATTTTATCAAGAACGTCAGTTATAAATGTAAGCTTCATGCTATATATTTCACTGCTCAAGACGTTAACAAGTTCCTCACTCTAACTCACCAACCCCATGAAGAATACCAAACTATAGAAATTAAGGGTATAATTTCAAGATGATCGTCATCATATTAACTCTATTTCTTGGGGTTTTAGTATTAATTGCATTACTCAAATTTCGACATGTTGACGAAGAGAAGAATGCAGAAAGGGGTATTGAGAGAAACAATTCAGCTGGAATAGAGAAATATGACAATCAATGGAATCTGAACCAAAAATCTTCGATCACTGGCAATGTATCAATGGAAGAAAAATTACCAGATCAGGTTAAACAGGAAAATGAAGACCAAAGATCCGTAAATGGATGGATACTAGACGTTACTAGGTCAGATGATGATAAAAATGGACCAATCAATCAGGATAATATTGGAAACGAAAACCTGAGCAACGAAGAGTTCCATAGCAATTTACTTGAACATGACCAAAAATTGATCGCTGAGACTGTAAATAAAGACAGAGAAAGTACAAAATTTAATAAAGATGCGGAACCTGAATGCAGAGATACAGAGGACAGACTTTTAAAGGTTCTAACAATTTTGAATTTGACAGAAAAGTACCCCGGACGTTTATCGCGAGAAGACATGTACCAAATAACAAAAGGTTCTATGTGCGATGAGCTGCCGAAATGTCAGGAAGAATTAGCAAGCTACTTTATCAATAAAATTGCGAGGTATGATTACACTGCAAGGGAGTTTTGTATCTTAAGAAGTGAATATAAACAATCGTCCACATTTCAAACTGATCCTAAAAGTAGTTACAGACAAAAGATGAATAAAAGAGCGGAAGAAAAGAGAGAATTAGACGTGAGTCCAATGGACATCATAATTGCTGTATTTTTATGCTGCGATGATATCTGCAGACAAGACCTTGTGTCACACATGTGGAGATGTCGATTAGCTATTCCCCTAGTCATTCAAGAAAATGCACCTCCTATTCTGCCATCGTGCTTTCTATGGCCATTGCAAACTCTCGTGATGAAGTGGGAAACACAACATAATGGAAATATCTGTATGAGAGAGGGTCGTCTTGTCAAGGAATTCTTCAGCAGTGTCGCCTTCATTCGTGTAGGTAAGATTGGATTATCCAAGTCAGCTCTGATAAATAACGTGATCAGTGAATCTAAGAAGACACACTCTATTTTCTTTCACAGAGACTCTCCTGGTTCTACAAAGCATCGATATCTCGTTGATGGCTTGATAGATATCAGTTGGTACTTTCCCACCCCTAAATCGGAGGGAAAACATACCCATCATTTCGAAGATGCAGTAACTTTTCTCAACTTGCACGGTGACGCATGTCAATTTCAAAGTCATCTTCCAGTGTTATCAAAACTTGCAAATATTATTACAGTATTGTGTAAGGTAGAGTATCTCAACAGGTGTAGACACGTGATACAGCCATGCCTCGACATGGGAAACACTGTGCTCGTAATACTTACTGATCAAGAAATTCAAGATGATGATGAAGCTACTATTGACTATTTTACGGAAAATATCAGAGCCGCCAAAAATCAGCTGGAGTATTTAGAAGTAGTTGACAAACAAAGAGCGGAATTGGTACAGGAAACAAGATCTCTACTGATGAAATTGGTGGAGGGAAAATTTGTGTGCCTCGACAAAGCCTGTTCTTCTGATATAAACGTCATAGTCGATGAAAAAACTAATATTTTTCTGAACACAAAGAAAGAGGCACTGGCTATATCCACACTTTTACGGAAAACTCCGTATAAGGAAAGAAAAAACTCATTTCTACCTCTTCAAGGTGAACCCTGGATCACTTGGGCTGCTGCTGACAAAGAAAGACTAAGAACCACGTGCAAACAAAAGAATGAAGATTTTCAAATCTATGTGGCAGAAAGGGTAAAAGCTACGAAAAGGTGTCGCCTACAACAGTTAGAAATTCTTAAAAGAGGAGAAAAAAGAGGTTTGGTTGACATTTTTCTGAATTCAGTGAACATATCAAACAGTAAACGGAGAAACATATTTCTTAGGTGGCTACAGTTTGAAATTGATGATTTATCCCGAGAGGATCTAACCCCAGTATATGAAATTTACCATAATATTATGCAGCAGTTAATAATAGCTGAGGAAACACAAAAGGAAAATTTAAAAAGTAGAATAGCGGACCTAGACAACGAAATAGCTTTACGCACCTTTGGCTTAGAGCATGTCATGAGAGAGATTGGTCAAATATACGAAGCTTTGCATGCTGAGGGATTTCAACATTCGCTTTTGAAGCATGATTTGCCGGAACTTGCGGCGAAAATTCTACTAGACGGATATCCACTAGAGCTTTTTGATGGATCTGTAAATGCCGTTCCAATTCAGTGGATTACAGATGTATTTAAAAATCTTGATAATATCCTTGAGAAGAAACACAAAACAGTCGTGAGAATGAAAGTAATAACAGCTCTAGGAATACAGAGCTCAGGAAAGTCTACTATGTTAAACGCTTTGTTTGGATGCCAAGATGCGGTAAGTGCCGGTAGATGTACGCGCGGTGCTTATTGCCATTTAATTAAAGTTGAAGAGACATACAGTAAAGAACTAGGAATAGATTACGTTTTAGCAATAGACACAGAAGGGTTACGAGCGCCAGAACTCTCAGCAAGTGATCAGATGGTCAAACATGACAATGAGCTATCTACTTTTGTTATTGGTCTCGGAGACTTGATTATCCTCAACGTGATGGGAGCAAATACCACTTACCTCGATGATCTTCTCACAATATCAGTTCATGCATTTTTGAGAATGGAAATGACAACATATTTCAGACCAAAATGCATAATTGTTCATCACAATGTCAACAGGAAAGACATAAAACAACTACTTTATCAAGGACGAATGCTGGAAGATTCTTTGGATATGATGACAAAAATGGCAAGCAAGGTTGAAAGAACGGAACCGAAATCATTCAAAGATATTATTGAATTTGATGTTAGTAAGGATGTATATTACCTGCCAGCTCTCCTCGAGGGAAGTGAGCCTTTGGCACCAATCAGCAGACGGTATAGTGAAGAATTAAACTTTCTAAAGCAAAGTCTGGTGACGAAAGCAATACGTAAACCCAGCAAAACACTGGCTTCTTTCATAAATCATCTGCAAAACCTATGGTCCGCTATTAAGCAAGACGATTTTGTCTTTCAGTTTCGCAATACAATTGAGACGGAAGCAGCTAGCAAACTCGATGAATATTGGTGCGAGGCAAATTGGAAATTCAGGCAACCAGTTCATAATATTATGTCGACAGGCTACATACAGATTCAAAACACCAAGGATATATTTGAGCTAGAACGTCTTGTCAAAACGCTTGAAATTAAGCTAAGAGAAGCGATTGCAAATGAACGTTCAAAGCAAAAGGATGCATTTTCTACCTTCATAAGCGAGGCTGATACATTAATGAATGAGACGATGATGAAACAGTCAGTCGATATGGATAAACGTTTCTATGATTTGAGTAATGAATTGCTCGGAGAAATAACAGAGAAACTTAGAGAGTTTAAACGAGACAGAAGAAGAAAATTCTCCCTCAAAGATGACAAGTTAAGATATAAAGATACTTTGAGAAAAAACATTGAGCAATTGGTCCAATCGGTAAAGTTGCCGGAATTGAATACCATCACAGAGGATGAAATATTGACCAATTTTGATGATAATTGGATCATATGGAAATCAAATATTTTAGAAGAAGCCCCGATTTGTCAGGCACCCATAAACATAGAGAAGGATGCCTTTGATGCTCTTTCCAGGGCGTTTTCATCAGCAACAGATGCCTTGCAACATTATATGCAAGTGAAAAGTCTGTCAAGGTATGATCTTCGTGATTTTAAATCGGAGGTCTTGCTAACAAAAGTTCAATGTTGGACAGCAAAGATTGGGTTGTCGCCCAAGAAACAAGTTAAAGACTTAGCCGAATCTCTCTTTTGCAGAGTAAAAGCCAAACTCGAATCCAGAGAAGGATTACTTCGACCGTATTCGCAGCAGGATATAGAAGAAGTTGTACAGGATGTCAAAGATCACTTCCACGAAAATAGGAAATTCATCTTGTTGAAACCAAAACACGAAGTCTACTTAGCAGTAATAGTCTGTGGGCATACAATTAAACGATTGCAAAGAATCCATGCAAAGTGTGAGATTCAAAACAGTCTCGGAAATTTGCTGGAAAAAGAGAAGACGCACTACCTAAGGATATTCACGAGCCTTTACAACAAAGATGAGACAGTAAACCTTTTGGCGGTCAACTGTCAAGAGATTCTGAGGAAAGGGATTTTACACAAGATGACACATACTCTCCCTGATAAGATAGAACTAGACCTGAGACGTAGGCCATTTATGCTGACATCAAAAACTATGGCTATATGTGATCTCATGATAAATCTGGCTAGTGACGCATCTTATGAAAATTTTAAACTGTTCATCCAAGACCCACTCCGAAGTATAACTCTTTACATTTGTTCACGTATCGAGCAATATGCCCAACAAAAGGAACAACCTCGTGAAGAGAAATTTGTTAACACGCTTAATGCAATACAGGATGACGTATGGCAAGCTCTGCAAAAAAGTTTTGCAACTGGCAGGTCTGATTTTAAAATTTGGCTTGATACCTTTCGCAGAGAAACAAAAGATCTTATTGTTCTTGAAAACATTGATAGACTTCATGAATTAGGAGACGATAGAGCATTTGACCTAGAACTATTTTTTGAAAGAGTGTCTTACTGCTTGAAAAGTGTCATACAAGAGATAAATAGTGAAATGTGTTCTTACCTTGAAGAAAACCATGAATTAATCAAGAACGAAGTTATGAAAAGAATTTTGAAATACATTATAGGATGCACAATGGGTTGTCCGTTCTGCGGAGCAATCTGTATGGTAGCCCACGCGGGTCATGATGGAGAGCACTATACAACACTACACCGGCCACAAGGATGTAAAGGAAGGTATTACGAAGGAACCAAAGTCCTTGTTACGAACACGTGTTCTGAATCTGTGTCATCGCCAGAGCTGCAATTCGTATATTATAAAAATGGCGTTGAAAAATCGTGCTATTATAAGGACTACAAAACTGTTTATCCAGAATGGAAGATAACTGCAGATGCAACAGGAGATGAAACAAGTTTTTGGAACTTTTTCTTTGCAGAATATGCAGAAAAACTTTCAGTCGATGGTTTAAACGTTCCAGTTATACCTCTGTCCTGGAAGGAACTTAACTGTAAAACTGAAATTAAAAAGTTAGAAGAGAAAATGAACAAATAGAACACCCTTGAAAATTACTAGTTGTACAAATAAACTTTGTTTAAAAATCCATTTTAAGTGCATCACCTCATGCACAGTTTAGAATGACGGAAAGCGATCCACTTTCCCTGCATCCCTCTAGCTAAATCAATCATGTAGAAGTAATAATACTAACACAACTAAACTGTGGATACTTCTGTCCCTTCCCCTGAGTCAATATATTTTTTGTGTACTTTTGTTCTTATTTTATCACAGTTCAAAGGAGTTAGATTTTGTAAAATTGTGTAAATAGATGTATGCATACATATGAAAATAGTAGATTTATGGATGCATATGGAAATATTTATAAACTGAGAAAAATTTACTTCTCTTAATAAACATCCTTACAAAGAAGAATTGAATCTAACTGACTACTGTTTCTCGAAAAGTAAGACGTCAGGAAGACTTCCATGCCAGAATGATAACAGCCATAAAACGTTTAAACGCACACATATTAAAAATGACATTAGACATATTATCTGCAGTTCTCCAACTTGCGCATCTTTTCAGCTTCTCCTTCAAAATTGTAACTTTAGTATTGTCCTTGAAAGAGGAACTCTGCACTATTTTAGGCTGAGTATAACATCATACACTCAATACAAGATTTTTTCATTCCAAATAGAGTAACCGACTTTACTGAGGTGCAATTTTTAATAAGACGAGGATAATCTTCAACTCTGCTAGCCCTAAATGTCTATACGTCCTCAGCATACTGCTTTATTACACCGTTTCTTCTCCACTATCAGTGTCCATTAGTCTAATACTATCCGGCGTCGTCATTTTTCCAAATCATGTTTGTTTTTTGATACATTTTTATACTTACTTCTATACTTTATACTTAAATATTTATGTTTCTCATTGTGTCAATATAGAGAAGTTATGTTGATTTTGAATGTGATATTGCATAGGGATTCTACGCATTCAAACCTGTCTGGAATGTATGTTTTATGTATCGCGTGTAATTTTAATTATGTCAAGTTGTTTGGTGTAATAACGTGTATACTGACTATTTAACAACGCCGTTTTGTACATTGTGATTATTTCTACTCCTAGGAATGCGTACATCGCATTATTGTAATTACAAATAGGTAAAATATATTTATTCAACTGCCGATAGAATAAAGAATTGATTTTCTGTTAATTTCCAACACTTATAAAAATTTGACTTTGTCTAAAACATTTACATTCTTTTTTTAATTTACTCGTTCAACATGTTATTGTATTGTTCAGTTTTCTCACCTGTAACATCAGGACCGCTATGGTTTGAATACAGGACCACTATGGTGTGAAAACATTTGCGCATGTGCTCTACTGTACATTTATAAATGTTGTTTCAAAATAGCTTTGAAATGTTTTCAACTTTTGGCATTTTTTGTAAAGTTTAAGAATTTACAAAATAAAAAAATGAAAAACTATTGTTTGTTTTGTTGGCAGTTTATTTAATACTACCTACATTTTTTTAGCGATTAGTATGCATGAACTGACTGAATACTGCTAATGAGATGGAATAGAACAGTAGTTGTGATATCGAGACTTGTTATTTGTGTTGCACCATATTTAGTATTTGTGTAGGTAGTAACAGTTTTGTAAGTAGCTAATTTTATCCTGTTTAAAAAAATCATCACTGAGTAGTTCACGGGCTAACTCTCCTGGCTTCAGATTGGTTGACTTGTAATAATTCAGTCCTCAGTGCATCACTTTTAGCGTAGGTAGGAACCAGTCTAAAGTATGAGTATGTTGCAGGATTCTCCTCGGGAATTCCTCAAGTCTGTCACAAGAAGGCATTATATAACAAAACTGTATTCTTTTATCCAAAGACCGTGCAGGGCGTTTAATGATTTCGTCAGTCTTGTAAATATGTTTTTCTATACAAGTGTTTTATATAGATGTAAAGAAGTCTCTCTGTCTGTCTGTCTGTCTGTCTGTCTCTCTCTCTCAATGACCTGAGATGTAAATGAACCAACAGTGTGCTTAAGCTTTTTTAATTCATACGGCTTGCAAACTTCGTGCGAGACGAACGGATTTTTCTTATGTTAACACTTCACAGACCATATTATCCCTAACAAATTACTTACTGCTCCGGCCGATATCGAACTGGCCTTGATCTGATACTATCAATACAAGATTTCATACCTAAAAAATACCAGACATGGTTTACTCCAGCTACTACTACATAAAACTGCAGTGATCGAGCTCTCAAAGCTGAATCTTATTTTTGTATACTTATTGCAGGCTTCGGGCGTATTTAAACAAACACGATATTCTCAAGCATAATAAGCTTTTTCTCTACAGGGGAAGTCAGTATTACAGATCTCTCTCTCCATTTCTCTCTCTCTCTCTCTCTCTCTCTCTCTCTCTCTCTCTCTCTCTCTCTCTCTCTCTCTCTCTCTCTCTCAGCATTGATGGTTCGCAGAGAGAATGATTTTACTTCGTAAACAAGCGGCGACCTTCTATTTTGCTCACCAGAGACAAAGTATCAATACATATTTACTGGCAACAGTATATCTTCGAGAGAGTGACAAGTCTTCTTGATAAAATTATCTCTCTAATCCAGAATCAAACGAAAGATACTATATGTATAGTATATATTATACAATGCCAAAGCATGTAAACATTTCCCTATGCAATGAGCACTTGTAGGAGGTGCGTCTTACTGTGATTAATGGCATGGTTAACCGCTGGTTTCACGAAAAGTTAAGATGGTGATACCTGTGCCATATAGATGATTAATTGTTTTTTTACATGCTTGCTACACTGAAAATATTGCGCATTATGTTTTCTAATCCCCAGTACAATCAGATACAAACTCTTGCATTGCTTGTTTAAACTTAGAGGGATTCGTCCTTTTTCATTACTTATAATAAAACACTTTGAAGCATAACTAACATCGAATAAAGATTCTATTTTCACCTTTAATTTTTTTTGTTCAGCAAGTCGTGGCACTCTCCTTTTCTATAGAGGATTTATATTTTTATTGGAAAACATCAAGGTCTTAATTGCTTCATGTTTTTCCTGTTGCTTAAACTCCTATGCAGCACAGGTTGTGTGGAAGGCACCATCTACACATCAATACTTTCTAAGCTTTCGGTTTGTTTATTTGGTTATTTATAGATGCATTAAAACAGAATGCGTGTTTTCAGCAAAGAGCACAAGAACATTATATAATATCTTTTCCGGTTATAAGTATAAATTGTGTAACGTTTATCACCATACATATCAAATATACATCATATGAAATGATATTACGCAAACTAGCGTAATGAAAGAAAAACATGAATCTAACATACATTTATTTTGAACTTCATTAACTAAACTATTACTGCATAGTATATAAAAACGACAATGTACATAATAATTTAATCAAAGGCCTTTACTTCGACAAGCTCACTGACAGAAGTAAGACACAAGTTAAAGATTATATCATCATTGTAAATCAGCGTACACAAAATAAATTATTAAATTAAAAGAAACTTCAATCATTTTCTTTTGGAAGAAGTACTTGGAATAATTGCTATGGAGTCATTTTGGCATGTATCGTTACGCTCCTAAAATATATTATCTGTTCTTGCTATCCATGAAATAATACTCTAATTAAATCCAATGATTATCTATGAAGAAAGGTCAACCGAAATTCTGAAATTGGATCAATCTGTTTCTATGTGCCATATTTATTTGTTTATTCTTTTATTTATTTCCCTGCAATGAAATATCCATGGTTCATGTAGCTTATAATACAAGCATAATAAAATCATGACCATCAATAATTGGTGAAACTGTTTAAAGCATGCTATAACTGAATTGTTGCAATTCCTATTGTAGTCGTGTTACATATGAAAGAATTACCGGATAGTCAAAATATAATGGATCCGTTTCATATACTTTTGCGGATTTGATTACAAACAGAAAACAAACATTGTCATATTTCCCTAAGAATGGTTAAGTTAACACCTCATTTGACACATTTCAAAGGTGCGTTATGAATTAAATCTACTCTTATAAGAATACTCCAGTCTGTCCATATTTCTTCAAACAGATTTGTATGAGAGTGATTATGGTGTTCAATCTTTGCTGCATGACGGTTACGTCCATTGGCAACAACAGCGGGTAGAGCGGGTCATCTTTGGTTGCATCGTCAAAAACCTCTGATAAGTTCGATGAGTACTTCAATAGACTCTTGTACAAATTTTCTCTAATGCTGAAAGCGACAATTAATAATAACGATGATATGTAGTAGTAGTAGCAGTAGTAAAAGTGGTAGTAGTAGTAGTAGTTGTAATGGTGCATGCAGATAACAATGATATTACAAATGACGATTACGATAACGACAATAATAGAGACGACCATGAAGACGCCATTAACGACCATAAGGATAACGACGACGACGACGACGATGACGACGATGATGATGAAACAAAGTTTAAACATCAAAAGTTTTCAAGCTTTAACTTATATATGTTGTGGTTTTCCCCATTCTTTTTTCCATATAATATAAAGTGCCCACATATGCGTATTTTATCCAGCATAAAAATTATGAACTTTTACCTCTTAACACATTGGCTGGTCCACAAGAATCAAAGAGCGTAGGATAATTAGATTAAAGAAGTAAGTTTGTCTATGCCTCCACTTTATTCCAAGGGTCAATGTCTGCACCTTTTTGAAGTGAACCAACACAATCACATTATAACAAAACAACATTATAATCATAATAAGAAAATAATTGTATTCCTACTATTCGGAATACTTGGACGAATATACTTTTGCAAATAATCGTTATATTTTTGAGAATACATGTAAAACTTTGCGAATATGCAGAATATTTTTGCGAGCAAACTTGCGAATATTTGAAATACTTTTGCGACTATTAGCAATATCTTTGTGAATATACGCAATACTTTTGCAAATATTCTCAGTATTATTCCCAATACTTTTTGGGTATATTCACAGTTGTGCTTGGTAACGCTTTTGCCATGCACGTATGAATGTATGTGTGTATGTCTGTATGTACATATGTTACTTTGTGTGTATTTATTTATGTATCAGTGTATATAAATTTGATTAAGTATGTATATATGTACGTGCTTATGTATAGATATCTGTATGTTAATTTGTATGTGTAGGGGTATGTACGTACGTACGTACAGACCAATGGCTCAATGGAAGGGTTGCATGTTTGTATGCATCTATGTATGTCTTTCCTTATGTCTGTATGTACATTTGTATATATGCATGTATGCATGCATGTGGTCGTTTGTATGATATGGGGAAGTAGGATAATAATGGAAACCTCACTTTGGATGAAAATGAATATATACATACATCCAGACTGACGAAATGAGATAGAGAAAGCCATATAGACATAGATACATACAAGACACATACATTCAGAGAGGCGGAGAGACATAGACACATACATACATGCATGCAGACATACATAAATTCATCCATCCTTACATCCATACATGCTTATTAACATACATATATGCATGCATGCATATACACATACATACATACATAAATCCATCCATCCAACCATACATACATACATATTAACATACATACATACATACATACATGCATACATACATACATACATACATACATACATACATACATACATACATACATACATACATACATACATACATACATACATATATGCATGCATATACACATACAGTTTGACAGACGGTATACATACTTTCACATAGAATAACATACAGACTCAATTTTACATACAGCAATGCATAAATAAATACATGCAAAAATAACGGTCTACCTTCCTGCTTACCAACCTGCCTACTTACTAACCTACCTGGCTGAAACTCTACTATAGTTGCGACTATTTGCTAAATTTTTGCGAATATTGGCAAATGTATTGCGGATATTCGCAATATTATAGACGCTATTTATATGCGACATATCCCAATTGCATTGCAAATATTCCCAAATGTATGGCAAATATTAGTCAACGTACTGTGAATATTTGCAGAAGTATATAAACTATTCTGAAAATATTGTTCGTATTCGCAATAGGATTACTCGTAAAACTAATGCGAATGCTCCCAATTTTTTTTTTTTTTTTTTTTAATTCTTTTTTTCGGAATGACGGAGAATGACACTAGTGGGATCCCGTAGACGTATGGCTAATGGTGAATGGAACAGTGTTTACATACCAGGAGGATTATATATGAGATAAATGGGGTGCTCAGTTATTCCACACCTATGTTTGCTATCATATGAATGCTATTCATTGATTATATTCCCTTTGTTATAAATTACAATTGTATTGCTGAAAGGCATGTGATTAACATCGTAACTTTGGTTTGGTGTTTTAAGGCACAATAACACACGTAGGTTATTTAGTGCCGACTAAATTGGAGGAAAGTACATTGTTGAAGGACACACTACGATAGCCGAGCCGGGCTAATCCAATAGTAGGATTCGAACCCGCACCCTTTCGGCCGCTAACCTCTACGTCACACCTGCTTATAAAACGGATATTGGATCGGGTCAGGCTAAAAGTAACGAATCCTCTACTTTAATTAATTGTCCCATCCCCTAACAAATTCTGCACAAACATAGCATGTCTTGCCAGTTTCATTATTCGGAAACAAACATTACAGAACTATCTTCTACACTCTACTTCAGGTAACAGCTTTTAACATTCATTAGCAAACAGGAAAGAAGAGGTGAAAATCGATCCCTTTTTTAACAATCAAGAAAAAGATAATAAAAACATCAAACCAGGCAGAAAGGCAAGGCTTTCTTTGCAGGCTATCAGGACTAACGTTGGAGACGTATCATATGCATTTATTAAGTGTTGTCAAAATTATCGACAATAATATCATATATAACATTAATAAACTGAATTGCGAAAAGTACGAGAAATACTGGCAACATTACACGTTTTATACAAAATTCTAAACCTGCATCTTTGTTATTATATATTCCTAATTTCGTACAACAAATCTGATATGTATTTGTGTATTTTACAATCAGTTGTAGCAATGCAAACGCACATATTGTTTTGATGTTTAAAATCTTGATGAGTTCAAAGAATTTACTTTATTGTTCAACATAAAAGTTGTATTATTCAGTTTATAAAAAGTACTTTAAAAGGTTTAATACATTTAAAACTTTGTTAAATTGTAATTAATGTATCATTGTCACAATCTGTTCCCTTTTTATTAAAATAAATAAATTATACATACTTACTCGAGGAATCGTGATTCTGGTTTGTCTCATAGAGGTAATTGATAACGACCGTCTTATAATATTAATATACAAACAGACAATATAATTTCTTACTCAATGTATATTTTACGGCAAAATCTATGCGGTAAATGATGATTAAAAATGGAAACAAACAACATCAAGTAGGATAATATCGTGTTTGAAAATATTTCTAGAAGCATACTCGAGGACTTTGCTGTTTGAAAATACTTCTAGACGCATAATCGAGGACCTTGCTGTTTGAAAATACTTCTAGACGCATAATCGAGGACCTTGCTGTTTGAAAATACTTCTTGACGCATAATCGAGGACTTTCGTTCGGTGGGGATTATTGGTCTCATTCCGCCATTTACTAGGATGAACTGACACTCAATGGCTATATACCTTGTAAGGGACATTACTCTGGTTCATTTTTGTGTTAAACAGGAACAAGTTTATGGTCTTAGCAGTAGTAATAGATAACGATTTCCCACTAGAAGTTTAAACGCTGCATTATGTAAATGTGGTTGCATTTGGCTAAGATATTTTACACTTATATACATACCTGCAGCATTGATAAATTGGTGCTAGAAGAATTGGATCCTCTCTGTCGCAGAATCTGCAAGATAGAAGCTATCTTGAAATGTTTTTATACCACAAACTTTGCTCTTGGAAAATATGAACATACATACATACATACATACATACATACATACATACATACATACATACATACATACATACATACATACATACATACATACATACATACATACATACATACATATACATATATATCAACATAAATTTAAAACAATGTGCTCATTTTACCTCAGAGCCTTTAATTCTGAATCTACAACTTATTAAATGTCTAAATGGCTGACATAATTAATTTTGTCTACAATACACTCCACTTGTGTGCTCGCATATGTAGAATAGGCCAGGTGAGTTCTCATGCATGTCGTAAGAAGTGAACTGTTGGACCTGGAGTCCCATGACGATATTCACGCTGCAAAGGTTCTAAACGTTTCTTTTTTTTTTTTTTGTAAAGTTAGATTTATATTTAATAAAACTGACTTTGAATTAATTTTGTCTACAATACACTCCACTTGTGTGCTCGCATATGTAGAATAGGCCAGGTGAGTTCTCATGCATGTCGTAAGAGGTAAACTGTTGGACCTGGAGTCCCATGACGATATTCACGCTGCAAAGGTTCTAAACGTTTCTTTTTTTTTTTGTAAAGTTAGATTTATATTTAATAAAACTGACTTTGAATTTTAAGGATTTTATCCTTTTTGTCTTTGTCTTTGTCTTGCATGCCTTGTGTGTGTAGGGGGGATACATAAACCTACTCGGCACTATATAGCGTGGATTCTGCTGTTACACCCTATGCATATCCATATGTCCATTGTATACTGTAAGTAACATATAAGGTTCCAACAATATTTCCTCTCTTCACATTAATGCAGTGAACCGGCGCTATATCGGAGTTAACCTAAACCTACTCGGCACTATATAGCCAGGATGGGGCAGTAGTTGTTCTGTTCTGTTGCTGTTCGTCCTTCGAGATTTAAGATAACCATTACATCATTGACTGGTTTGGTTTCTGTGAGTACGTGAATGGCTTATCAGGCCAATTTGTGCTCTGAACTGTCTGTGGCACACTTGACAGGAGATGCCGCTTGGGTTTACTTGATCAATAGAGGACGTGCTGCAGGTCTGAGATTTACGCGCTCACGCTTCTACACCGCCGCCTCTGCAGTTATATTCCGTTCAAAATAGTTCTTCTGACATCCTGGTGACGTGGCCTGCCTATCTCAACTATGATTTCATCAGTATAGTGTGGATGCTTCGAATGCCTGCTCGTGTGAGAACTTCAGTATCTGGGACCCTGTTCTGCCATCTTATCGTCATCAGTGTCCTCAGGCAGCCCATGTGAACATGGTTCAGCTTCTTCGCAAGGCGTCTGTACACAGTCCAGGTTTCGCAAGTATACAGCAGAGTCGGCAATATAATGGCTTTGAAGACCTTAAGCTTTGTTTGTAGACTGATACTTCTGCGCTCCCACACATTTGCACGTAGTCTGTCAAAGGCCACACTTGCTTTAGCAATTCTTGCGTTGGTTTCATCATCGATGTGGACTGCACGTGACAGTGTGCTGCCAAGGTAGGTGAACTTGTCCACTGCCACGAGGGTTTGCCTATTTACTGTAATGGTAGGCTCTGTGTAAGGATTTCCTGCTGCAGGTTGGTGCATTACCTCTGTCTTCTTGATACTGATTGTGAGACCGAAATTGTCACAAGCTGAAGAGAAATTGTCCATACTGTGCTGCATGTCAGACTCAGATTTGGCATTCAGGGAACAGTAGTCAACAAAAAGGAGATCACGAACAGCCACTTCCTGTAACTTCGCATTCGCCTGTAGTCTTCTCAGATTGAACAGCTTACCGTCAGTCCGGTGTCGGATGTCGATGGCAACCAAATTTTGCCATGATCTTTCAAAAGACCTCCACGGCTGACTGTGTGAAAAGCTTTTGTCAGTTCGATGAATGTCGTGTACAGCTTGGAGTTCTGTTTCTGGCATTTTTCCTGGAGTTGACGAGCTGCAATACCATGTATGTGGTTCCTCATCCTTTACTGAAGCCACATTGACTCTCAGGCAGGAGACCTTGATCGATGTGATGCACAAGATGATTCAGCAGAATTCTAGCAAGGATTCTGCCAGCTATTGGCAGCAAGAATATGCCCCAATGGTTGTCGCAGGATTGTCTGTTGCTTTTTCGCTTGTACAATTGGACTATTTATGCATCCTTGTACTCCTGGGGTATAGTTTTCTGAGTCCACATTGACTGGAAAAATTTAGTCTATGTGCCATTTACTAGCCTCTGTATTTGTAGACTTCTACTGGTATAGCATCTGCTCTAGGTGCTTTGCCATTTGACAGCAGGTGGATTGCTTTCAGAGTTTCAGTCAGCTCTGGAGGATCAGCAAGTGAAAATGTTGATTTACACTTTGGGCAGTCGATCAATTGTCTCCTTGCTGATAGATGACTGTTGATTGAGGATGTTGTTGGAGTGTTATGCCCATCTTTTAAGTATCTTTTCTTTGTTAGTGAGCAGAGTGGCACTGTCAGCACCCAGTATTTTTGAGATGTTCTTGATGACTGTGGCCCGTAGATTTTCTTCAAAGCATCATAGAAGTTCTTCATGTCATTCATGTATGCGTAGAACTGAATCTCATCTGCCGTATTGCTCAGCCATGAGTCTTGCAACTCTCTGAGTTTGCACTGGACAGTCCTTTTGATGCTGTTGAAGGCTGCCTTCTTAGATGATGAAGTGCTGTCTTCTAAACAGGCCTTATGTTGCCGATGTTTCTCATTCAGAAGTCTTTGTATAGCAGCAACGTTCTCATCAAACCAGTCTTGATGTTTACGTGTGGTGGGACCGAGGGTTTTGAATGCAGTTGAGTACACAGAGTATCTGAAGGATGCCAGTTTTCCTCAACATTCTTGGAGTTTGTATCGATTATATACAATTGGCTGCACAGTTCTTTGACAAACGCCTGTTTCACATTCTCCTGTTTCAATTTGGCGACATTAAGCTTTTTGGACACTTTTTTGCCTTGTGGTTGTCTGCTAGGCTGTATCCGGATACTGAGCATGGAGACTACGAGCCTGTGGTCAGTCCAGCATTCTGCACTTCACATCGTCTTCGTCGCTGGGAAATCCTCTCTGTATATTCTCTTGACGACGACGTAGTCAATAAGATGCCAGTGCTTTGAGCGTGGGTACATCCAAGACGTCTTGTTGCGGTTTGGCAGGCGGAAGACTGAGTTGGTGATTAGGAGGTCACGTTCAGCGCATTTCCGCAGTAGGAGGAGTCTGTTGTTGTTGCATTTTCCAAAGCCATTTTTGCCAGTGGCACCCGGCTATGTCTGGTGATCTGTGCCAACTCTAGCACTGAAGTCACCAAGGATGGTAAACTTGTCTGCCTTTTGTACTACTGCAATAAGACATTCCATGGTCTTCATAAAATATGTCCTTGATCTCATCTGGGTTATTCATGGTGGGTGCATTTTCCAGACAGTGGGAGTCTCATTTGTATTAGTCTGTCATTCACACCACTTGGAAGATTTGTGAACTTGCTGACTAGCTGTGATTTGATGGAAAGCCAACACCAGCTTCACGTCTCTCTTCTTTATTTCGGCCACCCCAGAAGAAGGTGTAGCCGGCTCCTACTTCGTTGAGATGTCCTTCCTCGGCTAGGCGAGTTTCACTCAGGGCTGCTATCTAGATGTTGAATCTGCTGTACTGTCCATTAGACTGCGTACGTTCCAGGCACCGATGGTGAGTTGCGTCACCTATGTCCTCTTGTTATTTTTTCAACCGTTAAGGTGGGATCCCCGTCAGCCGCGGTATGCTGACCAGGGTTAAGGTGAATCTTTAGGGAACCTTTTCTAGCCCATTCCTCATGCTACGGAGGTGAGCAACGTGATCCTAAAAAGGGCTGCTCAGTCACCCAGGGGGCTACTGAGTTCCACTGCTGCTTCTGTCCAGTGAAAAGCGACCCTATGCCCTGAGCCACCTATGTGCAGGTCTGCAGCTACAGCTCCCAGTGTATCCACACCTGCTGCTTTGCCACAGGACTTAAAGGTTCCTGGAGAGGGAGGGGAATAGTGTCATGACTTGCGCGTGAGTTGGATTTAAGTGAGAGAACGATACGCAGAGTCACCCTCACTCTCTTGTCCAGGCCTGTCTGAATCCAGTAGCACGACAATGTCGAGACGTCTGGAGACACGTCCGGATGCAGTGGATGGCCATCTGCACCTGAGCTGATGATGTGCGCGGTCCACACAGCTCTTGCCATCTGCCTTCATAGCCGGCGGATGAGCATATCTGCTCGACCGTCTGATTCACCAGAAGTGACCTTCCAGAGGGTGCCAGGTGTAGCTGTCCGCTCTGGGTCAACATTCACAGGTAGTACCGTCTACTGTTACTCACGGTAGCAGGCGATGCCCGACCTGAGTTACACCCTATGCATATCAATACTGTAAATAACATACTGTAAATAACATACAAGTTTCAAACAATATTTTCTCTGTTCACAGCAATGGAGTTAACCTGCTTTTCTAATGTTAGAAACTTCTTCACAAAAGTGAGCCACTGTCAGCAATATTTTGAATCTGATCCTCAAAAGCATAATTATATTGATCATACTGTATCATGTTTATGCTTACTGTGTCCCAACTTAAAAATGTATTCAATTAAACATTTTTTCCATGTATTTTAAAAGACAATATAATTTTTTTTATTAAATGTGACTAATATATTTTAAAATATGCAATACTCCTATTATACTTTTGAAATATGTACTTTCAGTTAAGACGTTTTTGAAAGGAAAACCAGTTTTAGTTCATCTTCTGTGCTGTTTCATTATATATATATATATATATATATATATATATATATATATATATATATATATATATATATATATATATTTGAGTAAAATGAATATCTACCCAAACATTAATTGAATTTGTTAATTTAAATTTTAGACATATGAAAAAACTAGCTCAAGTATTGTCTTGTACGAAATGTAGTAATATTTATCAGTGAGATTCCCAGTGATCATAATAAAAACAGAGGGTAAAACCTAGTACTGAACCAAAAGCTGTCTTAACTCAAACTTACGACAAGCCGTAATCAATCAAAATATTTAGGAGAATCGTTTTAGGCCTGTTAGCGATGTACGTGTGTTTTCCGCCATCGTAATTCAGCATTAGAAAATCTATGGCCGCCATGTCCAGAATGTATCCGAATGAAGACTGATCTGACTTGTAAGGCTCCCTCTCTAGAAATCGGTCACAGTAGGTTCTGTTACCAGGTAAAATGGACGAAAAACTGAAATATTAAGTGATATTTTATGTTAGTATTCCTTTCATTGACAAATCTAAACTATGTATCTATTATTTTGTCGACTTAAGATTTTGAGAAGACTTTTCAAAGACGATTCATGAAATCGTATCACAAAGCAAGCCACCAACTCCGTCCTTAAAATATGTATCTGCTACTAAATGCAGGTTCAAACATTGACGATCTGTGCCATATTTCTCTACTCTTTTCAACTTAAACAACTTCACTTAGTACAGATCATTACTGCATAAAAACCAATACTACATATAGAAAAGTAAGTGCTAATATTTGCTTACTTTTCTAGGAAGCCTCCCATGGCATGAAATTCATGATGCCAGCTGCCCTTTTCAGCTACGCGTTGTACAACAGTTCTATTCCTAATCCAGTAGATAACAGCGCCGTATATTATACCCTTCTCGAAGCAATACCTAGATTTACTTTTCAGATAGCAACGCCAATCGATGCATACATTTCCATCTGCAAGATAAATATGATTAAATATAAATATGATTAGCAAAGAAAAAAAGAATTGAAAAATAATTTCCATACAGATTTGAAAAATACTGGTATGTCGTTTCAGATAACAAGCGATAATTTGGCACTCCCAGAGCTCCATGCATCTGATTTACAATTTTCACAGTGTTAAATATACATGTGTTTGATATTAAAAACTGGTAGTTAATCCGTTATAGCGGTTTAATTGAAAAATTCACCTCAGCTTCGTGTCCACTGCCGGCCAGGTTTCGTCTCCATGCTTACCTTCTTGTACAGTAACCGACTTTCTAAGCGCTTCAGTGGCAACATATTCTATTTCCTGATCCCATGAAACTCGCCTTCCAGTAGCATATGGCATGTTCCCCAGTCGGAATAATCTGTTTGAGACATATATCTACCTTTGAGAACATGTTTTCATATGTATTAAAAGATTTAAGACGAATGAAATTTGCAACAGAATAGTGTTTTCAGCAATATAAATAAATTCCAATATCAAATAGTATACCTTGGTCGGCTTTGAAAAATTAAACTAGAATAGCCAAGCTATAAGCAGTTAAATTACGGCATCTTTGTCCCCCCCAAATAACATAAACCTATGATATCAAGGATATTCAAGTCTAAATTTGGTAAGAAACGAAAGTTATTTCACCAATGGCGTGATATTTTCTATGTGTATGGTATAAAACAAATATTTGAACTTTGACTAGTTTAATTCAATTTAAAATTCCATACATACCTGTTTAGAGCAAAACCAGCTACCTCATACTCGGGATGTTCACATCCCGACACACACTTTACACTTGCCTTCGTCGTTTTATTTCTGAGGAAAATACAAGATACTCTAACTACTGTAGTTATAAATTGAAATAAATTGATTATTCAAAAACTAATTTCAATTTTCATGGTCAATCTGATGTGCGTTTTACAGCAACATATTACTTCGTTCAAAGGGTGAAACGATACATATGTGACACACGTATCGATACATATTGCGATACACAACCTACGATACAATATATATCGATACACATTTAAAAATAAAGAGGCAAAGAACTAATAATTATTCAAGGCCGTCGAGGGCAAAAGTAACTTTTATAAGGTATGTATCGTAATGCATCGGTATGTGTATTAAAACAGTAAACGTATTGATACATCAATGTATCGGTGTGTGTATTAAAACAGTAAACGTATTGATACATCAATGCATCGGTGAAACGTCAGATGCAAAAAAAATGTAAGTTTACTACCTAATACGTAGAAATAGCACGATTTTACAATAACTCTAGACCCCTAACCGATGATGGGATAGTTTGATTCCAGAACTGACCGCAATGACCATGTTACAAGGCTATCATTGAGTACAGTCAAAACTATACATTTGTTTTTAAAAAAGACGAATATACGGAATAACTGATAATGAGATATTTAATTGAATAACATATGTTAGTAGTATAGTGTGTCACTTTAGAGTCAAACGGGACCGAGTTTAAACAGGGTAAAAAATTTATAGAGCTAAAACGAGAAATTAGCATAAGGCCGCTATCTTGAAATGTATAAGGAAAACAAATATTGTCTTAAAAATAGTCTTTAGATTTTCACAGGATTAATCTGTCCAGCGAGAAATGTAACATAGGAGCATATAAGGTCTATTTTGGTGGGAATTATAATAGGTTTGTCTGCCCTTTAACTGAAATGAATATTACGTCGTAGGTTTATCATGTCTGGGTCTGTATGAAGTCTGCTGGAAAGGTATCGAATCCAGTCGCAAAAAAATATAAATATATTACAGGCAGTGTGCTTACAAAATAAATCAGATTAAATGAATTTTTGCTTTAGTTTGAGGGACAATTTACCAGTCTAACTATCCCCCCTTCTACTCCCCCCACCCCCGGTTGTGTTTTTTGCATAAGGCTGGCACATATTCATACTTCAATTTTGCAACTCATCGCAACATGTTATTGAGACAGAATGTCAAGTGACTACCCTATATGTTTGTTTTAACTGATCTGTCAGTGTCGGCCCAAAGCAATAGGCAAGTTTCTTGCTTGTTTTATCAATAGCTTGGTCATAAGTGAGTAGCCACCTCTGTGAGGAAAGTCGGCGCTATTTAGAGAAATATCATTTTAAATCTGAGAGAGAGAGAAAGAAAAAGAGAGAGAATTTAACATAAAGCGGATGGGTGTCTACGTGTGCGTCTGTGTGTGAGTGTATGTGAGAGAGATATAGTGGGAGGAGAGGAGGTAATCGATAGAATCTAAATATTCCATTTTTGTTATGTTTGGTACATCTATTTGTATATTTGAAGATATTAACTTTTGACTAGAGGGGTATGCAGGGTCCACATAAATCGAGAAATAAGTGGGAGATCAAAAGGCTTGAGCAAAAGGGCTGATCGTGTATTTTCTCGTTTTTTTCATTGCAGTGTTTGACAATCATAGACAATCTTTGCAGGACTTGACCGTAGTCAAAACATTCTACCTCACAGTAAGGAGTTGACAGAGGGTAAGGCGCAGACAATAAAAAATTTAGTTAGTCGAAAGAAAGATTTTAGTCGTTAAAAAATTATCTGAAATAACTGGAATAAAGCGTTTAACAATTCATAAACTTTTGAAAAGGTTTCACCAAAGCAGAGCAAACGATATGTATTTTCTTGTTTTCTTCATCGCATTTGTGACAGTCGTAGACAGCCTTTGCAGGACTTGATCAAAGCTTTTAATGAGATTCTCATTACTCGTATTTCTGAGAGCAGTGTACCCAGAGAGAGAGAGAGAGAGGGGGGGGGAGATTATAAAATGTGAGTGAATATCTTATTCATACTTAAAAAGTACAAATCAAGAGAAAAGACTCTTACTTGTGGATATATTTTCCTGAATAAAAATTACAATGAAATTTCAAAAGTATATTACAAAACGTCTATAGGAATGTCTTTTTCTTTGTTGATGAAATAGTCATAAATTTTCCACAAAGAATCTGCATGTAAACGAAATCAAAAAAAAAAAAAAAACGTAGTCACTAAAACACACATGTCGTTCACAATTCAAAGAAAGGGTATCGTCCTGTAGAATCAGATCCTTGCGAAATTGCACATGATTGAAATACGTGGATACTATAGTCTTTTTATTTTGCTAAGCATAGATGTGATGTTCTTACTAAAAGCCTCTATTTTACGGTCACTCCGTTAGGTTTTGCAAAATATAATCCAATAATCCAGTTTCAAGCACATTTTTCATCAATCCATTTCTTACAAATCTACGATAGGAATCCAAGTTAGTGCATATTCTAATACACTACTGACACACACATACACACTTTAGGAAAGTCGATCCTTGTTAAATTTCATATGATTTAATTGCGTTAGTACTATAGTCTTTCTATTTCCAAGCGTATAGAAAATGTTCTCAAAAAATATTCTCTATTTTACTGTCACCCAGTTGTGTTTTCCAAAAATATAATCCAGTGTCATGGAATATTTTGAGTCTATAGATTACCACCCTCACCCCCACCCCCTTCTCTCTCTGTCTCTCTGTCTGTCTGTCTCTCTCTCTCTCCCTCTCTCTCTCTCTCTCTGTCTGTCTGTCTGTCTCTCTCTCTCTCTCTCTCTCTCTCTCTCTCTCTCTCTCTCTCTCTCTCTCTCTCTCTCTCTGATTAAAATGTTAATTCACTTTATGACCACGACTTTTCTCACCGAGGCGGTTACTCACTTATGACCAAGCTATTGATAAAACAAGCAAGAACTTGCCTATCGCTTTGGGCCGACATTGCTACTTCAGTTGAAACAAACAGATAGGGCAGCCACGTGATATTCTGTCTGAATAAATTGTTGCAATTAGACCAGAAATCTTAAATTCAGCATACTAGATTTCGACAAAACACAACGGTCTGACACTAAAGCTAGCAGGATGTTGGTGTTTTTTGTTTGTTTGTTTGTTTGTTTTATATTTTTATTCTTATTATTATTTTGTTGTTGTTGTTGTAATTTAACTGTCTGCAACATATGTAGCAATTTTTTGTGAGTGCGTTGAATACAACAATGCAATTTTGGCACACGCCAAATCGTAAGTCAAGGTCAAGTCATTAATTCAACAATGTAGCAAAAATAATACTGGTCTTCAGAAATTGATGAATGAAAATGTGCCAGCCTTATGCAAAAACACAACGTGGGGGGGGGGGGGGACAGTAATCTGATGTGTTTTGTACACTTACTGTCTGTAACATACGGATCAACTTTTTTGTTCTTGGATTCAATACATTTCCATTAGATTTCATACAGCTCCAGACATGATAAACCTAGAGGGCAGACAAACCTAGATGGCAGACAAACTGCAACCTATTACATTTCCTGACATAATATATATCTTCAGAAGCCACTAAATGTATGAAACGTTCAAGTAGGATGCCAGCCACAGGTAGAGAATGCAGTTTTCCATTTTTCTTGCTTTTTGTGACGCTACGCAGGATGGAATTTGATGTTAAGTCGGGTCTGCGCAGTCTACGAGTAAAGACGGGACATTATCTCACACTTGCAGGCATGATATAGTTTCAGATTTAACTGAATTGATATGGTACATTATACGAGTACCAGGAAATTGAGTCATACTGTCCACAGGCTAAAATGAAGCTATAGCACCACTTGACTCAGGAAAGTAAAAACATACGATTCTTCAACATAAAACTTATGCAGCATTAATTGCCCATATATATATATATATATATATATATATATATATATATATATATATATATATATATATATATATATATATATATACCACATGTATATATGCATTCTTCGGCAAAAGCATACAAACTCACGTAAGAGCAGGCTTGAAAAGAGCCTCCTGTCCACCCTCGAGTATTAGCATCCACTTATATGCAGATGACGCGGAGTGTGAGTAGAGGTCAACTTTGACGATCTTCGCACGTCTTAAAGCATCAACAACGTCTTCAACATCTGTGGTTGGTTTGTAAATTGATTCTTCATTTATCGTTTGGTTGCATTTCTCCCATATTTGACGATAATTTCTGTTTATAGTTGGACGCATCGGATATCCGTATGGACCTTCCGATGGGAAGTGAAATCTTCCATTATCTACCACAAATATCGTTTCCCAATTCCAGGAACTGCACAACATCCAAAAGAAGACCAGACAAGCCAAGAGTAGCACAAATCTGAAATGATAATGGACTTTAAAAACAAACAAACAAACAAACAAAATAAAAAAAACAAATAAATAAATATAGCGAGCTGGCGGTTTTCACTAATTCCACACAAAAACTACTACTGTTAGAAACGAAAAGAAAAAAATTACGATGTTTGCATAGAATGAAAAAAAGCAACCTCGATATGAATATAGTTAGCATGTCAAGACATACATCCATTTTTATCGAATATCAGAACAAAGGTTGATTTTAAAAGGAGTCATTTCTAGAACTTAGACCAAAAAGCGAAAATGGCCTTGTGACAGAGATCATAGCTTTGATTCTCAGTTAGTCCGCGCATTGGACCTCAGATTAGAAATAATCTGCATTCCTTTTTTTCTGCTAGTCCTCACTTTCAACATGCCATCCAGATCGCAAAAATGGCACATGGACTGCCTAGTCCTCACTGTCAACATGCCATCCAGATCGCAAACATGCCACATGGACTGCTGCAGTCTGAAGCTTTAAAGCATGAATCTAATTTATGTATGCATCAAATATATAAGAAAGCAATGGAATCAAGAAAAATGATAGAATCAGAACAAAAGGAACCTTATTAATATTAGATTCTGTATGACAATATATTTTTAATTAGTAGCCGAAATTGTAGAAACTACAACTTTAATGACTATTTCATTCATGAACATTGTGTTTATCATATACCTCAAATAAAATTATTTTTGGAACTAGTATCTGGATGTAACACTTTTTGGATAAACAGCCGTGCTTTTTTACAAATTCATATTCACAAAAACATGGCGATACAGGGCTAATGCAACACATCACATTACAATTTTCATTCTGACAAACATTTTGAAAAGAGCAAAATGCAGCTTAAAAATTGCTTAGTATCGATCGTCGAGTCGTAATAAAAACTTGAAACCATATGAAAGCATACAAATCAGAGACATTTACGTTCTCACTTCAAAACTGTCTCCCAAGTGGATATATATATATATATATATATATATATATATATATATATATATATAGAGAGAGAGAGAGAGAGAGAGAGAGAGAGAGAGAGAGAGAGAGAGAGAGAGCGATGCATACATTCACAGTTTACACAGAATTCAAAGCAATGACAGGGATTTTGGAAAAGTAAATTCCAGTGTATCAAATCCAAGCTTTGAAGACATTGTTTAAATTACACAAAAAGGGTCTGAAAGAACACAGTCATAATTTATTTACTAAATTGTTACCAGTGTTTATTCCAGTGTATGGATGTGGTACATTGTTCCAGTCAGGCTATGTGGTTTGGAATATTTTTCATGTGAAATACGAATTGAACATCCATATCGTACCACGTATCAGGGGTGTAAAATTAAATTTGTATGTGATAAAAGTAATAAATGAATACTATCTCCTTTTCACTGAAGTATTTAAACACCTATGTCATTCTTTATTGTTTGTTGTGAATGTAACTAGAAATACGTTCCAACAGAACAGTAAACCTCGGAATTTCTTCCTCCTGTATGATATTGTTTCCAAGCCGTACATGTATCAAAAAGTGAATACAAGTTTTGTATTAAGATTGACTATGATGATAAAGGAACACATCATGCTATATAAAAAATGACCACTTTAATGAATTGTTCATTAATGATAGTCTGATGTTCAATTCCCACCATCGTATCAGCCTGCATCAGCTACCATTGTGTGTCCAGGGCAAGTCACTTTACTCCACTTGCCTCGGCAAGATATAACCCTTAGAGTGTTGATGTGCGGTAAATTCCACACAATTGCTGATTTTTTTAAATTTTACTTTTTAATTATATTTAATGACATTATCAATTAATGCTTTAGCTCTTTGTGTATATTTCAACATAAGAAAAGAAAATTGTGCCCCAAAACGAGATTGAAGCTTGGATTAGAACTTGTTACCAACGATACTATTATGTACTTGGTATGGGCGTGAACACCAATTGATAAATTGTGATGCCTTCTGAATTCGCCCATTGAACGGTACTTTTTATTCCACAGATGCAATTACTTATCTTAAGCATAACCGGATAGAATATGTGGAGTTACGTATCTTACAATTAGTATTAACCAGATGAAATATGTGCAGTTACGTATCTTAAACATAGTAGTAACCAGAAGGAACATGTGGAGTTACGTATCTTATACTTAGTAGTATTCAAAATGAAGGAATATGTGCAGTTACTTCTCTTATACATAGTAGTCATTAGAAGGAACATGTACAATTACGTATCTTATGCATATTAGTAATTAGAATGAATATGTGCAGTTACGTATCTTATACATAGTAGTCATTAGAATGAACATGTACAGTTACGTATCTTATGCATAGCAGTAAGTAGAATGAATATGTGCAGTTACGTATCTTATACATAACAGTCATTAGAAGGAACATGTACAGTTGCTTATCTTATGCATAGTAGTAATTAGAATGAATATGTGCAGTTACGTATCTTATACATAATAGTAACCAGAAGAAATATGTACAGTTTCGTATTTTATACATAGTAGTAATCAAAATGAATATGTGCTGTTTCGTATTTTATACGTAGTCGTAACCAGGAGGAACATGTGCAGTTACGTATCTTGCACATAATAGTAACCAGAAGGAACATGTGCAGTTACGTATCTTATACCTAGTAGTAATCAGACGAAATGTGCGTTACGAGCCTTAAACATCATAGTAAGATGAAGAAATATGTGGAGAAATTCTAAACGTGCTATTAGGTCCCGATATAATTTATGAAGACCATCTGTACAGAGATAAGGAAATTGTGACAACTTCTTTGAAGAGATCTGTTGTAATATTTACCTTGACTCACCTTTTCCAGATGTTATAAATTACAGTCGAAATAGATTTAAAGCAAATCTGGAGGAAAGAAATAACTTATTCAGTAGAATCTACTTTTAAAATGTATATTCAGTACAACATAAGGATTGAATCTTGCACTCATGAGAGTGCACAGAGGGCAGTCATAACACATGGTATAATAACTGCCATTCAGAAAGAAAAAAATTCAAGCATTGAAAAGATCAAAGGACGGCCGTTAAAGAAAATCCTATTGCGATCGATTCAAAGTAAAATCTTTGCACCAGATGACACCACGACCAATAGAATCCTTTACGAACTCTACTTCCAAAGTGAAAAAGTTTGACTTTATAATTATTTGGAACATTCTTCTCAATCATGGTCAATGTGTGGATGCAAATGAACTCTTTATATTTCAGCTGCATGTCTGAAGTATAAGGGGCAAAATTGATGAACTATATATGAATGTGATATTTTCCGTTATATTGAAAATGACTTTGATAATACTGTTCCTAATAAAGTAAGCAGTGGAAAAAAACAGCGTAAATAATCTGAGAACGGTACCAAGATAAACTGTTTCAAAAACTTAGACGCCAATTTATCCAAAATAATAAAGCTAACCCAAAATATTACTAGAACTTAATGAAATTCGTACCCCAAAATGTAATGGCCTATCCATAATTTCCCCACTTCCCGCTAATAATTCGACACTAGTATATTCCAAGTTTGGAAAAAGCTAATTTACTTAATTATTTGTTTTGATCGATTTCTTCCGTTGACGAATGTAATAAAGAAATACCAATCCTCGATAATGTATTTCGACGTAAACTGAATTAAATAAATGATAGACTGGTCCCCTAACGTACTTTTGTCTAGTTGCGGACGGTCCAGGAACCAGACAAACGGAGATCAGTGAAAGTGAGTTAGTTGACACGATTTCAACATAACAAAATTATAACGTTTCTGGTTTGGATAATATTAGCAGTATCTTACTTATGAATACAAGACATATAATTTGTAAACCATTGGGACTTCGTTTTAATATGTCAAATTATTGCAAAGAAATTTCCCAGACAATGGAAACTAGCTAATGTAGTACCAATATTCAAACAAGAGGACAAATCAACTCCTTCTAAACTATAGTCCTGTTTCACTTCTGAGCAATGCCCTGGAAATGCTTAAAATGCACGAGCTTCCGGGGGCTAGGCGCCCCCGGCCCACGCTGGCGGTTTCGTCCCTAAGACCTCTCAAAGTCCCCTCGACTACTTGTTTACGCTCCACCCACACACCCCTCCACCAACGATACTTCTGGATTTCTGGAGCCTCCATTGCATAATCTTTGCAGTGCAATAGATAGACAGATAGACAAGAAATGTCATGCATAGTTTTCTGTGGTACCTCTCAAGCTTTCGATAGGGTGTGGTATAGAGGATTACTACTGAAATTAAGAAGTTATGGGATTGAATGGAATTTATTGGAATGGATGGAGGATTACATCACTAACAGAACTAGGAGAATTATTGGTGGTAACGAATTCTTCAACTTAGGACAACCAACTGCAGATTTGCCCTAGGAATCAGTCCTCTATCCTTTCCTATTTCTTTTTATATTAATAAAGTAGCATATAATAGTCTATTATCTTTAGTCTGATTATTTGCAGGTGATTCCTAATTACAATGTATATCTGCTGCCAATCAAACTATATTTAATGGCGATCATCAAAAACTTTCGGATTGGACAAATTTATGATTAGTAAATTTTGATCTCTCAAAAACACAGTGCCTTATTTGCTAACCGAGAAATTAAATATTTACCAGATCTTGACTTTTCCAGTAAAATTTGTTTCGTTTATTATATATCATCGTCATCTTGGAGTTACCTTGGCGTCAAATGGTTCTTGGTCAAATCATATCGATCGCATGGTTCGATCTGCTTCAGTGCGTACTGGGTACTTGTAGAAGTTTAAGTACACCTTATCTAAATATAATCCAAGGAAATTTATTTGACTTGTATTCACCCGATTCTAGAATACGGATTTGATCTTTGTTCATCATTTACGATAGCCGATTCTGCAAAACTCGAAAACGTAAATAGAAGCTACCAGATTAGTTTCTGGTCTACCAAAATATGAAAGTACATTTTAGAAGCTCTCTATTTTCAAACCGGCTGGCTTACCATTGGAGACAAAAGACACATTAAAAGCCTATGCACTTTTCATAACATCAGTAGAAAATGAAGCCGAGATTGTATATAACGGACTTACTTCCACCCTATGCACAATATATAAAAATTCAAGCAATCTTGTTCCATTTTGATGTCGTACATCTAGGATTTACTCATGGAATGAAGAACCTATACCCGCACAAAACTGTCCATCTATCACAGTCTTTACACAGAGTTTAACTACATTTATTATATATTTCACAATGAGATGTATAATTTATATCAATGGGAGAAAAATGATATCACCCAAGTAGCGATATCACTTATGGAACTACCTTCTTTTCCCACTTAGAAAATGTCTGCTTCATGTATGTTATTCAAACTTGTATTTCCATATTTAGGCCTATTTCATTCTTCTTCTTCTGTTTCTTCTCTCTCTCTCTCTCTCTCTCTCTCTCTCTCTCTCGATCGATCGATTGATCGATCAGGATGATCAGATTTTAAAATGTGTCAGTAATCATTGAGGAGGTGCCAACAAAAAATCCTTAAAAACAAACAGCAAACAACAAAAAGTAGGCTTCAAGTATTAACTTTTTTATAATTAATTTTCCACATTGATCATGCAAATTGTAACTGACTGAACGTACATGACATGTTGCTATTCGATATTCTGTGTCACCCATACAGTATCTCATACCTGTTACACTCCATAATAAACGGTACACATTTTTAGGAAAAACTCTTGATTAAATAAAGTAATAAAATTGTTTAAGTAGCAATTTTAACTCTCATTACAATCATAATCATATCTGAAAACGATGGAGAAATCAAGGATTGATGAGTGTTGAATCTAAACCGAAATTTAGTGACAATCGAAATTTGGGTACAACGTCTGTTACCCAACGTCTTGCTCGCAATCCTTTTGCCCTATATAGGACAATTTATACAATAAAATATATTTAAAATTAACTAAAATATTGACTGATCGATTTCTGGCTAAATCAGACTGTTTGTTTTACTTTCACGCCTTAACTGGTTAATCATGTACAGCCTTATGGGCAAATCGACAAAAAAAGCAATGTACAAAAACACGTTATATTATAGAGAATGTGTAAAGGTAAAAATTATTGTTCTTAAAGAGTCGAATATTTTCAGTTTTTTTAACTTGAAAAAACCCAAACTATTATAAGTTTCCATCCATTCTCATAGAAGAACTGAATGAGCATTATCTTACCATTTGTATATTATGTGGTCAAATTTACAAATAGGAATGAGAAAATAAGTTTGAAATCAATTCAAGATTGAAGGAATATACTTCTTCAGTTTGGCGCATGAATTAAGGTTCATTATAAAAGTTCATAATATGCAAATTGGATCCTGTGCAAAATGGTTCAAGATAACTATATCGCACCAGCTCAACTGTTTAGTTAGCGAAATTTGGTCGAGTTCAGAAACGAAACAAAAGTAGAAGCACAATTTCGCTACATATCAGACACAATCACATCAACATCTTGTCTGTATGAATTATAAAAAAGAAAATATGGGCATTTAAATTATTCCTTTATTCGTGAATCATATGCAAGAATATTGTTATCTGCGAAGATTAAGAAAACACGTGTGATAATCATCATCTATCCAGAAGAATTTTTTTTATTTATATTTTACTCAAAATGTCCGTTTGCTGGGCGAATATTGGATGAAAATGGTGAAACGTTAATATAACTACTCATGGATATTATCAAGAAAATGGTATATTCACAGTCCCCGCTCCGACTGAGTATTACATTGTTTTGAATAAGGAGAGTAAACACTGATAGGCTGCTTTTAGAACCAGAGAGTACTTTTGTCCATTCTCATGATCTCCCAGTGTCGAACTCAAGGCAAGCATAATGTACTTTGACATAGACATGGAAATCTATGAAATCTACACAAATAAAACTGAATTTCTCGCTGTTTTCCCCAGGTACGTAACGAACACAATGTCACTATATTTCGAGGCTACAACAACTGCAATGAAAGTTATTACACATACAAAAACTAACATTTGCTTCTGATATGAAATATTTAGTGTTTTAAAAGTATGCCCTTACAACATAAACACTGACAAGATTTAGCAAATTTAATTTCAAAACGAAATTAAAAGTATAAAATTCTATCGTAAGTATCGATCTCATTTTTATTTTCTTAAGTTATTTTATCATTAATTTCTCTTCTCAATATTTCATGCTACTATGATACAGTGTTTACTAATACAACCTTTGAACATATCATCATAATATTTCAGAACACATGTAGTGATAAGAATTTAGAATGTTGCCTATTGTTTTTTTCTTAATTATAATATTTTACATTTGCAGATCACTTCTCCAAATTTTTATCGGTTCCTTAACGGGACAATATAAAGGAAAATGTTTAAATTTCATGTAGCATGTTCAGGAAATAATCAAATCTGTTGTAAATTATTTATGTGACAAAGTGTCCATAGAAAGAATTTGAAGCTGCTTTTTTCTCTCTAGTAAAGGTCTGTGCTTCACAAAACATTGTTGAATAAACTTAATTTGTTTTTTACTCTCTATCCTGTCATTAAGTCGTAAGAATGATTTACACATGAACATGCATACTTTGATAAATATCTATAAATATCAGGAATATTAAAAAGTATTGTACTGAATTCGTAATTTCTAGGTAGGAAATTATTAAGTATAACATCAACGCAATCCATTAAAATGACTCAGGTGAGTATATTTCGTCTTCGTTCATCGTACATTCCTTATATTCTTCTCAAGTAAAATAATTGAAAAAGTTTTATTAAAATAATAGCTTTTTATCAATTCTTGAGCAGCAAGCAACACGTGACTTAAACGAGCTTCTTTTCTTAAATTATGACTGATTAAAGCACTATAAAAATATTAATTAATTTTGTTTACGGAATACATAAAACTATGAAAAATAAAACTTATACACTTGTACATAAAGACAAAATAAATAAAATATTTTACCTAAGACCAGAAAAGAGCTTGTACGGATGAATTTGCATCCTGAAGAATTCAGACAAATTTAAGTTGTCCAATAATGATCCGTATGTTGCGCGTGCCTGTACAAAATGTCCTTTGATAAAATCTCTGTCGTCACATGATAAACATGTCTTTGTCCCATCAGTAGTATAGTGGGATGATATAGGGCCTAACGCGAAATAGCATTACGCTATAGGTTGAACATGTGAGGGATGATATTGGTCTAACGGAAATTTAATATTACACCGTTTTGTCCATAGATTTAACATATTTCAGTTAATATGGGGTCTTATGGGAATGTAATATTAGTCCATAATTTTAACATTAGTGGGTCAATCAAGGGCCACGGAAAAATGTGTGGGATCTAACGGGAATTGTAATGTTAAAAATGTCTATCGGTTTATAATAAGGCACTCTCTAGAGTCAAGATAGAAAATGTAATGTTACAATTTATAGGTACAAGATAGGACATGTAATATTAAATTGCATAGGGTCAAGATGGGAAATCATATGTTAAAAATATGTCCATAGCTTTAATATAATGCGACTCTATAGGGCCAAGATAGGAAATGTAATGTTACAAATGTTCATGGCTATCTACCATCCCACACCTAGTCATATACTATCCAATATCCACTCATCTATAAACCAACGGGTAGGAGTGCTCGCACATTGACAAACATACTTATACTCTATCATACACTGAATGAAAGAAGACAAAAGAGTAGGAGTGCTCACACACTCTACACGCAAACATACTTATACACTATGACACAAAGTGAATCAAAATAAAGAGTAGGAGTGCACACGCACGTACACAAACATAGTCCTATAAAGACATTCAACATTATGGAGAGAAGAACAAAAACACATTAAAGGACAGTCTTTGGATTGCTTTTACAATCCAAGAAGCGTGTTAAAACATATCTAATATTGACATTAATCCTGTATGGAGTCAAGCGGGGTTTAGAATTTTTTATACTGTATTCGTTTTTGCCGTTCTAGATATAATTCTCTCACTAAATAGCTACGCTTGACAAACATTGGCAGAAAGTGTATTGCAATGTCAATGCTTTATGAAATAGATTAAGTTCTTCGGTTTGTTACAAATTTACGGTTTTGGTTTTCTGTCACACTAGATTTAGTACACTGACCGACTATTCAGTTCATTTCGGTACAGATGTATGGGTTTTTTTAAAAACTTTTTAAAATTGTATATGAAGAGTGAAATGTGACGTTGGAGCTGTTGAAACGAGAATTAAATTTGCCATATTCTTAAATGAAATCACAATTCGACGTAAAGCTAAGGTTTACTGTAAGGTTGTAACATTTTCTGTTTCAGTTTGAAAACGGCAGAACTATAATACATTGAAGTTTTGCAACGTTCATGGTGTGTTTGTACATGTTGAGAAAAATATTTTTTTCTGTCTGTAAACGTTTGAGTATCTTATCAATAATTTTTTTAAAAAAACAGAACAACAAAAACAAAACAGCCACAAATCAACACATAGAGACGCTTACATTTTCTGGTATATTCTCTTTAATAAGAATCACAATAAAATTTCAAAACAACACATCACAAAAGTCCATTTCCTTCTTTTTCATCGTCTTTCTTTTTTACATTTCTTCATTGGCATGGGTTCTGCTATTTCTTCCGCTTGTCCTGTTTTGTATTTCTTTGCTAGAATGGGTTCTTCTCCTGTTTCTCCCTTTTCTGATTCTGAAATTTCCTCTTTTCTCTTTTCTTACTTTCTTGGGCCACCCTGTAGACGAATGCCCTTTTTCTTGACATATATATATATATATATATATATGTATATATATATATATATATATATATATATATATATATATATATATATATATATATGGAGAGAGGGGTAACCTAGCCAATTCACACTTGATTGAACAATCCTCCATATTTACTATCCATTACACGGTTTTGAGTGACCAATACCCACTCATCTACTCACAAACTGGTAGGAGTGCTCAGACATAGACAAACATACTTATTCACTATCACACATGGAGTGAAAGAAGAGAAAAGAATACGACTGTCTGCACACATACACAAACATAATCTTCTATAGACATTCAATATGATGGAGAGAGGAAAAACACACACTAAGGGATAGGCAGTGGCTTACTTTCTCAATCCAAATAATGTGCTAAAACATATTCGTTGTCACATACAGTATGAGCCAAGGGGGATTTAGAACATGTTATTCTATTTTTCGATTTTGCCACCCTAGATTTAATTCTCTCACTACACTGATACCCATTGTCGCTTGATAAACACTGGCAGAAAGTGGGTTTTAATGCCAATGCTTTATTAGGCATACTTGGCTCTTTCAGTCTGTTACAAATTTAGGTTTTGCTACCCTAGATTCATTACACTGACTGACCTTTACTTACCCAATGTCCGTTAACTTCGTTACAGATATTGCTTTGGATATAATTGTTTGTGCCACACTTAAGATTGACAGAAAGAGAAAGTAATATTTTCTGTTCGAGTTTGAAAACGGCAAAAACTAAAGTAACATAGCTTTATATAGACAATAAACATGACGAAGAGAAGAATAAACACACACTTAAGGACAGACATTAGGTTACTTTTACAATCCAAAATAAAAGGTGTGCTACTGCAACAGTAAAAGTCAGTTTATTGACTAAAATGTGTGCTACTGGAACAGTAACAGTCAGTGTATTGACTAAAATGTGTGCTACTGGAACAGTAACAGCCCATTTTTCCACTAATGTGTGTGCTTCTACAATAAAAAAGTCAGTTTCCTCATTAAAATGTGTGCTACTGCAACAGTAAAGTCAGTTTTTCACTAACATGTGTGTTACTAGAACAGTAAAAGTCATTTGTTTGCTACATTGTGTTCTATTGCAACTGTAGAAGTCAGTTGCTTTTTTTACTAACTTGTGATAACTAGAACAGTAAAAGTCGTTTTCATCACTAAAATGTGTGCTTCTACTGCAGTAAAAGTCAATTCTTCACTAAAATTTATGGAATGCAGCAGTAAAAGTCAGTTATTTGCAAAATTGTATGCTTCTGCAAGAGTAGAAGTCAGTTTCTTTACTAAATGGTGTGCTACTAGACAGAGAACTCAAATGTGTGCTATTGGAAAACTAAAAGTCAGTTCTTCACTAAATTGGGTGCTACTGTAGCAGTAACACACATTTTAGTAAGGAAAAAAACGTGATTTTACTGTTGCAATAGCACACAATTTAGTGACAAAAGAGACTTTAACTGTTCCAGTAGCATGCATCCATTTTATTTTGGATTGTAAATGTATCCCAACGCCTGACCTTAAGTGTGCGTTTTGTTCTTCTCTCCATCCTTTGTAATGGGTATAGTAGGCTATGTTTGTGCATGTGCGTAAGCACTCCTACTCTTTTCTCTTTTTCACTCCGTGTGTGGTGGCGTATAAGTATATTTGCGTGTATAGGGTTTATATTTCTACCCATTTTTATCTCCTTGTACTTCACTATAGGTAGCGAAAGGGTGTTAGGGGATGGTGGTTTTGTTTAAGATGGGATGATAAGGAAGTTATAGGGGAATAGGGACATAGGGGATCTCTGCATTTTTAAGGACAAAAACATTCCATGTATGAGGCATAACTTGCCATTTTCAAACTCGGGTAGAAAATGCTATCTCTCTCTCTCTCTCTCTCTCTCTCTCAATCTTTGGTTTGGCACAAAAAGTTCAATCCAAAGCTACATTTGTAACGAAGTGAACCAACCGAGGAATTTAATCTGACTCATAAAGCATTGTCATTGCCACAAAACTTGCTACCAGTGTTTATCAAGCGACAATAGATAGCCGTTTAGAGAGAAAACTAAATCTAGAACGGCAAAAATGAAAAACGTATTACAAATTCTAAACCCCACTTGGCTTCATAAGGAATTAATGCCAATGTTGAATATGTTTCAACATATGGTAGAGTAAAAGTAAGCCAGGACCTGTCCTAAAGTGTATGTTTGTTCTTTTCATCATCCTGTTAAATGTCTATAGAAGGCTATATTTGTGCATGTGAGTAAGCAATCCTACTCTTTCCTCTTCTTTCACTCCATGTTTGATAATGTGTAAGTATGTTTGCGTGTATAGTGTGTATACTTCTACCATTGTTTCTCTCCTTGCACTTCACTATTAGGGTTATAGTGATTATAAGGGTGGTGTGGATGGTAGTTTTGTTTAAATGGGTATGGTAGGGAAGTTATATGGGGATAGGGGTTTTACTTTGTTTATAAGTGAATAATAGGGTAGTTATAGGGTATAGGGAAGTTAGTTTTGTTTATAAGGGATTTAAATTTTTATTTTATGCCCCTTCTTTTAAATCCTACTCTGTGTGGTCAGTATATGAGTGGGTGTTGATCACTTCAAACGGCGTGTTGGATAGAAAATGTGGGATATTGGCTAGTAAATCGGACAGTAGATTACTGGGTGTTGGATAGTAGTTAACTGAGCGTTGGATAGTAGATAACTGCGTGCTGGGTAGTAGAAAACTGGCTTTTGGTCAATCCAAACGGTGTGTTAGATAGTAGATAAATGGGTGTTGGATAGTAGATAACTAGGTGCTGGATAGTAGACGACTAGGTGTTGGATAGTAGATAACTATGTGTTGGTCACTCCAAACAAATGTGCTGGATAGTAAGTGTAGTTAAATACTACATTTTCGATTGACCCCATACAGTCACATTTTTGTATTTGTTCTGCACCTATTTCGTTTTAACATCACGTTTATCCTTGTCGCCATACAGTCCCATCCAAAAACATTTCTAGTTACAAGGGGAAATGTCATGTTAATTTTAACATTACGTTTTTCCTTGTCGCCAAACAGTCCCATCCTAAACCATTTCTAGCGACAAGAGGAAATGTCATGTTAAGTTTAACGTGACGTTTTCGCTTGTAGTGATATAGACCCACAGTGTTGAACCTATGGACTAACTATGTAATGTTAAATTCCCGTTGTCTCCATAGGGTTCTCCCATGCTAAAGCTACGGCATAATGTTAATTTCCATTAGTCGCCATATCATCCCATTTGATAATTTCCATACTTTTAACATGAGCTAATTTTAATTCCCCTTATGCCCCATAAAGTTTCCAACATGGAGACGTAATGTTAAATTCCTCTTATCCCCCGGTGCCATTCCCATGTTAAATGTCCCATACAGTCCCATTTGACCATTTCCATAGGTTTAACATTAACTAATGTTAATTCCCAGTATACCTCATAATAACCCGTATGTGTTAAACCTATGGCGTAATGTTCATTCCCCTTCCTATTATCCCCCATACCGACCTACCCATGTTAAATTCTTCTTATGCTCATTGTTACGGAATCATATATATTTTATTTATAATGGTATAATTTATTAGTTTATGATCTCTGTTCTTAGTCTAAACAGCTGTCGTCTTATGAGTATACATACCGTAGCCTCCGCGATCAATAAACTGTTTGCTTGTAGCATTAGTCATGTGACGAAATGCGCGCGAAAGATTAATGCTGAACTTTCGACCTGGTTCTTGTACTTTTAGGAGTAAAACATTATAAGGTAACATTTCCAGAATGAATCAACACAGTGTTTACTGTTTAAGATACCGGTGTGTGAGAACTTTAACAGAATCACATAACCTAATTCCTGATTGGTTCGGAGAGGGTTGCATTATTTTGAAATACCCTATTTATTGAAGTCGTAGTAATGGGTTTTCATTTCGATTCTGCGCATTAATAATGTATATATAGGAAATAATCCTGTGATTACATATTCTTTACAGTTACTTAGAGAAGAGAGGTCATATTGAAATTGGTTCAGTTCAGTGTGGGATTTACTTATTTGAAGATTTATTAATAATACAGTACATTTAGGAATCAGTACTGTTCTTTATCTGAATTATTATACAGCTCCGTGGAATTATCGGAATCATTTTTAAAACTTGTGAGATTCCAGATTCACAAGGATTATTTGGATATACTTAAAACTTATCAACATATTAGCACAGTGAAGGCTATTTCATTCGGAATACTACATTCGGAATATTTGGAATAACTTCCGGAACAGTGAACATTAAAACAATTTAGGACTTTTAAGGATATTCTATACTGTAAGTTATTTTTAATTCTTTCACTTTAATTGTTTGTTGAAATATTTTAATACTTTAGGAAGTTATAGATTTGTATTTTAAATCTTGAAAGCTTGTTTGAGTCTTTTCTTTTGTTACATAACCCCTAGTCGTAACACCATATTGACCCGCAACGTTAAATTTCCTTATGTCCCATATCAACCCACAATGTTAACTTTCCCGTATGCCCCATATCGACCCATTTGAGTATTTACATAGGTTTGACATTAGCTAATGTGAATTCCCCCTTTGCTCCATAACAGCCCACTATACTACTGGTGTCAGGAACATATCAGCGTTCATCGATGGCATTCCTCGATTCAGGTGATTCCACCTTGGCTATACTATTCAAAATGTCTCTTTTAAGTCAGAATTTATAAACTTTGTGCAAATGAATTTATAAAATTCTCTTGAGGATTTTAATACAATATTATTTTAGAATGCGTACTTCATAGATTTATTGAGTTCTCCGTCACTTTCTGTCAATTTTCCCCATTTAGAGGCTGTATCGCTTGGTCGAATTATTTCCGAGATGAAATTTGGAAGAAAATTTACGAGGTGTTCCAATTGTAGCACTAAACGTAAAGCAGTATGGAGAGACTAGGCATGGGACATCACTGTTACAACAAGGCTGTGGTCGGGAATACTCGGCATTTGTCGACGGCAAGCCCGGCGAGATGCCTTGTCAAGAAACATAGATAATGGATTAAAGAAATAAACATTCCCTCGCCACAAAATCTAAATTGAGATGATGGCATGACATGATCTTGTCCCTTTCCCCATGAAGAATAGAGAAAAATGTTTTGCAAAACCGTATGCAAATGTGAAGAAAAAGTGAAAATACGAGCATAGCCTGTAAAGTCGGGCAGATGAGATATCAGGTAAATGAGATTGTACAAGCTTTCTAGTATGTTGTTTGTCACGTATGCGTGTCACGATGTAAACAATTCGGCGAAAAGGTCAGTGAACCACATGCAACGGTACACAGCCGATCGATAACGAACTCGCGTGTTTGCAAAGCCAAGCAAGGGGCACATTGTCTCACTGTCCCAGTGTCACTAACAGACTATCTATGCCCGACATAAAACCCGTTCCACCTAAAGTGAAGTGTATATGACAGAATAAAAAATCAGAACAGCATCTTTGATGTTCATATTATACAATCTAGAACAAGCAATGTCAATAAGTTTCACCAATTCTATTGTTAGACAGCAACTCCGGGATTTTCAAAAGAACTAAAAGAAGTTGAAATGGACAACCTGTATATATTTTGGGAAAAATACATTCATTTCATATACTTATGAACTACAAAGAACACCCTCGTCTTATTAGTGAAACGTTTATTTTTGAAGAGAATGCATTAAGATTAAAGGGTAAAATTATTCATTAAATGTAAAAATAAATAAAGAAAGAAAGAAAGAAAGAAATAAGCAAATAAATAAATTTTAAAACTGTCCCAGTTGCTAACATTTTTAAGCAATTACAATCATATTAAGATCATATGAAATGCATATAAGATACACATCAATTTAGAAGCTTTCATAACAAATATCGTGACATTTTGGATATTCATTTCAAATCTTGTTTCAATTGTTTACAACATTATCAATACATTTCAATTTTAAAGCTTCTTTCGCTTTGTTTCATGACGAGTTTTTCATGGCATAGATCGTAATGTCCATCATAAGAAGTCTGCAAAGTGGTTTTCTGCGCGCTTTATAATAAGATAAATATGTCATCAATAAGATGTAAGAGTTTGCTGAGCTTGTCTCACGTTAAATCACAAATAATTCCTTTTTGTATTGGATATATATATCTATATATATATATATATATATATATATATATATATATATATATATATATATATATATATATATTGGCCATTTTAAAATAGCTACGAGGTCAGAACTCGATAGGAATAAGGCGATATATTTGAAGACATGGAGTTATTGGTTGACCGATTAACATGCGTAATGGCGGTAGCAAACACCCATGCTGTGCTCCGCAAGGAAATGTATATGGTTTATGTGTTTTCTGCATTCTATCGTTGCAAGGACTTTATCAATTATTGTAACAGGATGAAACTGGGTGGAATTGCAACTAGCGAAGACACATAAGAAACGCACGTGAATGAGATGCTTATTTATAATAAAAATTATTGATAAATGAATCTCTGACAACCTAGCTCACACCTTACTTCGATCTTTTACAGACTTAGGTAAAACAACTGAAAACTCTACCCCACACCTGCAAACGAAGTTCATCAACCGATATAACAAATGGTATCGTTCGTCAACGGATACGATCAATGCATAGTCCATCAGCAAATATCACAAATGGTATGAATGGATTTGTATCAACATATATCATTAATGTATGGATTTATGGCCAAATGGGATTAATGTATGGATTTATCAATAGATATGATTGTACATTATATTGTCATACATATAATGACACTTACATTTCGGTGCAGAACCTAAAAATGTTCATCAACAAATATTATACTGGTATCTCATAACATCCCGACGACCAGCATGAATACTTCCCCCGGTCTGCTCAAGGATCCATCGAGAACCTCCCTACCCTGCAGACCTGTTGGTTCAGAACCTTTGGCTCTTCACACTGAGTCGACTAGATTCATCCGTGGAACCAAAGTCACCATCGACTACAACATCCGGGTTAAACAACCCCAGCGGAGTTCAACGATTCCCCTGGACAGCTAACACTATAACAATTGAATCGTGTAATACATGTGACACACCTAAAATGTGATCAAATACGAATACAGTGGTATATATTACGCATACGTGCACATGAACTGACGTCGTTACACATTAAACTCTTTATAATGACGTCGTTACACATTAAACTCTTTATAATAAGAACGACCGTACAAGATTATTTATATAATAACCACGGTCGAACACGAATCTGTCAACGACAAGAAATAATTGCACTAGATCATAAAAGCTCGAATGTTTCTCATCGTTTAATGCTTACAACATTTAATTTAATTCAGCTTGTCTATTCATCTACAAAATGCCGTACCTGTAACTGACTATATTCTATCCGAGAGCATGAGGTTATGTGGCACATATCTCACTTTCTAGAAATGTAGAAATAATTTAGAAACATTCATTATATCAAACAATTTTACACACATTGAACGGATAGCAATAAAAATTAAAGTTTTACATATTCACATACCTGTACAGCTAAAGATTGATTTCGTAAAGTGGGCAGCTCCTTTACAAGGCTCCTATGCATTGCGACAGTTTAGAGACAAATAACACTAAGTCCTCTGAACATGGTCAAATCCACGAACAGAGAACGTAGGCTAAACGGCCCCCACCCCCACTGCCGGTTTATAAGATTGAATTTTGATCACAAATGAAAACATGGTAAAATCAAAATTCAACGTTGAAAACTGGACCCAATAGTTGTTGAATATCAGTCACAACTATTGAAATTAACATGTTTTCAAGTCAGTTTTCAGTGGCTTACAGGGTTCATTATTCAACGTTGAACTACGAACCACTTCCATTCAGTGCTCTGTTAAATAGACCATTCATCAGCCGTGTCAGCCATGTACCTTAGTCACTTTATTAACTGTTCCTCGTATTTTGCACGGGCTGGAACAAATATACGAATACGGACATTTAAAATATAATAAAGTGATACATGTACTAGTCAAAGAGGAAGCTGATGCAAAGAATATTTCCCATTTTAAATGCATTTTCATTTCTAATAATGTTACTGCAACTCACAGTATAAATTGTATATATATAAACAAAGGGTTGCGGGTTCGATAGCCGCCCAGGCCAGCCCGGGTCGGTAGTCTCCAGTGTCCTTGGGAAAGGCAATTAGCTCCCATTTCTTCGGCATGATATAGCCAATATTGTCTTAAATATGCCTTAAAAATATATATATATATATATATATATATATATATATATATATATATATATATATATATATATATATATATATATATATATATCATTAATGATGAAAGGAAAGCTATGCTACATGTTACACTGATGCGCAAACTGGATGGACCAGAACCGTCACACACTTTTATTCGAACAGAGCGAAACAATTACCGATCGATAAAATCAAGTATGATCTACGCATTTAAAGTACATAGAATAAATTTAAATAAATATTCATTATTGGCATTGTAAAGTAGATAGGTATTTTGCCTGTCCTTTACTTATTTCAACTTGTTCTGAATATCCTTGCTTGGGAATTCTGTGGTTTTCTGCTTTTACATAGCAAACAAGAGTGCCTTTTGTTGTCGTAAAGAAGAACATTCAACAAATAATATTTTTATTTCCGTTGGTTCAAAAATGATGCTAGGCTGCATTGATCTCAGGTTTGTCCCACATAGTCACATGTTATTGATATATGCGTAGTCACAAGGAAACGTCTGCAATATATGTCTACTCTGATCAAAATATTGCACTTTGCAACAGATGGGAATTACTTATTCAAATAATGAAGTGTATTTAACTGATGTTTCTTTTTTTTAAACTCTAATTTAGACAGCCAATTTCTGCTTTGCAATAATTTATAGTGAACTAATCTTTTCAAATTGAAATTAATATCCTGCATCTTTAATTGAAGCGAATGCCATCTGGCTCATTTCCCAGACTATAATTCAACTCATATATTAAGTGTCAATAAGGGTCCGTGTGAGATGGAGTTTATATCAACATGGACACAACGTTAAGACAGTCTTGGCTCGAAGTCACATCTCTTTATTTAATGTAAATAACCACTTACCCATCACGAATATGAGATAAATTTTTGTATAAGACCCAGAGTAAATTAGCAAAATACTAAAATACTAAAGTAGCATGAAAGTCCCCAATTGCAATATATATATATATATATATATATATATATATATATAGAGAGAGAGAGAGAGAGAGAGAGAGAGAGAGAGAGAGAGAGAGAGAGAGAGAATTACAAATATACACCAAACATGTTTAATTCGTACTCTACGGAAATGGCATTGAAGTTGTTGGTTACAGGCAATGCGATGGGTGTCGTTACCCGCGGACCAGGGTTCTAATCTCCGTAGAGTACGAATTAAACATTCTCTAACCTGTATGATAATATTATTTATTCGTATTTTAAAATATGTTAATGTTTTGAAGCATTCTTCTGTAGGATCCAGCGATAGCACTTTCCGCTCTGTTTGGTGTATGTTTGTAATTCCCTATAATAATCTGTATATACTTTGATTTCTGTCGTAGGAATCCGGAGTAACTGTGTACTTAGATGAGAATTAATCACTGGGTTGACACGCGGATGTGTCTGCTACGCATGAATGCCTGTAGCACCGGCTTTGTAGCATCATTGTTTGGTGATATGTGCATGGTCGAGATGGTATAGGGGTTGGTACTTACAGGCAAGGCGATGAGTGCCGTTACCCGCGGACCGGGTTTGAATCTCTGTAGAGTACGAATTAAACATTCTATAACCTGTATAATAATAGTATTTATTGATATATATATATATATATATATATATATATATATATATATATATATATATATATATATATATATACATACATATATATATATATATATATATATATATATATATATATATATATATATATATATATATAAGGCTTGGGGGGGTACTCGAGCGCATGCGAATTAGGCAATAGCTACCGCTACTTTAGGTACTTTGCCATTTAACAGCAGGTCAGTTGCTTTCTCACTTTCAGTCAGAGTTGGGGATCAGCAAGAGATATGTTGATTTCCACTTGGGGCAGACCGTGAGCTTTGTGGACCATTTCTTTCAGCTTGTGACACTTTTGGTCTCACAATCGGTATCAAGAAGACAGAGGTGATGTGCCAACCTGCACCAGGAAAGCCTTACGTTGAGCCTACCGTCACAGTGAAGGGCCAAACCATCCGGGCAGTGGACAAGTTCACCTATCTCGGAAGTACACATCAATGACGAAACAAACGCCAGAAATGTCAAAGCAAAGTGTAGCCTTCGGAAGACTACTCACATATATTTGGGGGTGCAGAGGCATTAGTCTGCAACCAAAACTGAAGGTTAACAATGCCGTTGTGTTGTCGACCCTGCTGTATGCACGCAAAACCTGGATAGTGTACAGACGCCATGCCAATAAGCTGACCTGTCCTCTTTTTAAAATTTGGATTTAAGCATTTGCTATTGCATAAATTCTGCTAGGACGAAATGATTTTCCAGTAATCGGTTTATTACTGACTGGCTTGCTTTATTTACATATGTCTATTTTTTTCTTCAATTATTTATCTTTATATTTAACTTAACTCCTAATCGGCACTATGTAGTTAGCATTGTTCTGTTGTTTTGCTGTTAAACCCTATACATCATAGTATTCGTTTGAGGATTTAAAATAGTACACACTTGCATGTATTCAGTCTCGAGTTCGAATTTGCTCAAATGAATGTCAGTTGCCAGAAGTGGATCAATAGTTCACGCAAGCAGAAGCTGAATTAAGCGTGAGACTGCCGTTTTTGCGACAATTACATTATTACAAAAAGCGAGAGACTGACAATTTTGCGACAATTACGTTATTAAAAAAGCGTGAGACTGCCATTATTTGCGACAATTACGTTATTACGAAAAGCGTGAGACTGCCGTTATATGCGACTATTACTTTATTACAAAAAACGTGAGACTGCCGTTATTTGTGACAATTACGTTATTACAAAAAGCGTGAGACTACCGTTATTTGCGACAATTACATTATTACAAAAAGCGCGGCAGTTGATGATAAAAGGACTACCTTTACCAAAGCATATTACAAGTAAAGCCAGAATGAATGACAACTGATACGGACCTATTCAAAAACAAGAGACATACGGGTAATTTGAGGTGATGCCTGATTCGGCTGCTGATAAACCTGGTTATTTCTTATTGCAATCATAAAGTTTACGACCTAAAATGTACCGTAATGACTCCAACTGATTATAAAAATATTCTAAAGGTATTCTGAAAAGGACATTTCGTTGCAAATTTCAACATCAGTATATTGATCTGTGAAATGAATAGACTTTTCGTTCAGTCTTGGTCAGCCTAACAATAACGAGCGAATCTTTTACTGCACCGTGTATATAAATATATATATATATATATATATATATATATATATATATATATATATATATATATATATAACTTCTCCAGTCTCTAGTTGGTATATCCGTTGCATTTCTACATAGAAATCCCGGGGGGGGGGGTCATATTGCTAAATGTTAATTTACGCTTGCCGAACGATTTGTTTCCAGTTAAGCAAGAGGCGTTTCCTTCTACATTCTACCATCCTATTTGGGGATGATTGTAGCACGAGTTTCTTAGGACGTTGATGCATTGGAGCTAGGCGATTCAAGTCTTTACTCGCAGCAGAGGCTTGATTCTTCATTGGAACGAGTTATAACTCTCCAAACCCGTTCATTATATAGGCGTAATTTTATATAAATTCATGTTATACCATCATCCAGACATACATACATACATACATACATACATACATACATACATACATACATACATACATACATACATACATACATACATACATACATACATACATACATACATACACACATATATAGTCGAAAGTGCTATCCCTGAATTCCACAGGAGGATGAGTGAAAATATTATGTGAAATTATATATGGAGAAAAAATACTATCATACAGGTTTGAGAAATTTTAGTTTGCCCCCTACTGAGATTCAAATCTGGGTCCGCAGATTAGGTCACCCATAGCGTTGTCTGCACGCCCAAAGCTCCATACCCTCCCAACTAAGCGTACATCCCAAGAAAAGTATGGTACCTAGTCGTGGATATAGGGATTCGCGCGTAGCGGACACAATCTCAAAGCGACCCAGTTATTATCCCTAATCTAAATACGCAGTTAGTAAGGATTCCTTTACAAAATCAAATCGCGTATACTTTCTATCTATTATTATCTTGTATCAATTTAGTTTAATACTACTATAAAGGTGTTTTTGGAGTGTTTCGAACTTTTGTCACGACAGTCGTATGCCATTGTCACCACTTCTTCCTGTAATTAATGTTTATATACATATCATTAGACTTGAACTTAGATTACTATTTGCGAAGTAAAATGATACTTAATGAGCCAGTCTTTGGACAAATACACAGATAGTTGAAAAACTATTTTATCCTCACACAATGATATATGTCTAGATAAAAGTATCCAGGATACACATTTCATTGTTCTAGTAACATGCATTCCGTAATGAGATAGTTGAATTCTGGTAAATGAATGTCCGTCATATGTAAATATCCATGATATTAAATTTCACTTTCACAGTGTCATTTAAATCAGCCAGAAGGCACGGCTCCACAGATATTGCAGCATGAAGACTTTCTATCCCTATTGTGTTTTGTTTACTAAAAACTAAAATTATAATCACATATGTTTCAACCTGGACATACCTTTTTGTTTTTGCATGTATTACTGGTAAGTTACGAAAGTATGAAAAACCCCTTAAAATTATTTAAAATTATGCAAAAACAAATAATAAAAGACCCACTCTTTTTTTTTTAAATATGTGTCTGATAGTATCGATGGTTTCTATGGTACCCAATCTTATCTATGATAATAGTTTGGATATGCAAGTAGAGTTAAAGAATGTTCTAGCAGAAAAGTGTAGTTGGGTGAAGTTTCAAAAAGTCATGCGCAGATGCAAAAACATATTTAATTGGCTGTAGCAGGAACTTTCCGAATATCCTAATAAAATTTTTAACATTAGACTGATTAGTCGTGACCTCAATTGACTATTTTATATTCAGTTATGATTTCCACCTGTAAGTTTGCACAAACAACTGCAGAATGTGTTGCCTTCTTTACTTTAAGAGCAGGTTGTTAATTATGAAGCATTCATATTCTTTTCGATATTTGCTAACTTTTTGCTTATTCATGATGACTACTACGATGAATCTGATGATGATAACGACGACGACGATCATCGTCGTCTTTGTGATCATCTTGGTTGTCGTCGACATCTTACCCCTCATCATTATTATCGTCATCATTATATTCTACATTATGATCATCTTCTTCAAATATTCAGGACTCGGTTTTTATGCTTCAAAGTACTCTTTCCATGTTACAAAACCACCCGTATATTATGTTTTTTAAACGTGCTACGATAAAAGAAAAGAAAATATAAACCTAAAAGAATTTTTGTTGGAATATTTCGTAGTCTTTAGAGTGTAATACTTGGTTACATGGATCATTCTAAGATCAGTACATTTTAGAAAAAATTGAACCAGAATAATCCTCTTGATAACAAAGGTTAATTAATGTGTGAAAACATGCCTTTCCCATTTGTACCTTTCGGAGAATTTGTGATTTGATAGGTCCAGTCAAGTTTTCGGGTTTGAAAGAAAATAAAATAACAAATAAGGAAAACAAATCACTTATCCCATTACTATTTTTTGCAGCTGTCAAGTGTACGGGTCTGAATATCAAACAATGACTATTGTCACTGAAATACATAAATCGTTTGATGGGAAAAATCACAAGAAATATAAATAAAATAAAAAATAAAGTTAAAGTATATAGTTGCATTCTAAGACTTTAATGTCGATTTCTCTGACAGTTTATACCACGATAAACTCAGAAAAAACAACATTAAACTCTTTTAAACTCTTATAATTGCTATTGCTACTAATGGTATTAATTATTTTTGTCATTTTGCTTATATTTTATTACTTAGTATCCTTTTCGACGCTTCATTCAGCGTATGAATACAAGTTTTGGGTTCCTGGTTCGTAGCTATTTATAGAACAGGGGATTCTCCTGCATGGGCATAATAACCATATCATCATCAAACAAGTAATTCAACCAATGGTATCCTATTTGAGGTTTTGAACATTCCCATCATTGTCTACATATTTTACCAAAATGGACATATGTATTCCGAGTGGAAGGTCAATATACAAAGTAAAGCTATGAAGTTGTTTTAGACGTAAAAATGGCTAAGATTTTAATGCATTCATGGACTGATTGAAAGTGATTGGCAGATTCATCACTGTCCAGACTCTTGAGTAACCTGTTTTCCTTTTTCCTAAACCCATTTTCTTGTTTATAACAGGCTAGGCTAATAATTGTAGATGCATTAGGTTATAGAAGCTATGTGATCAGTTTTGTTTGTCCACACACACACGTTTGTAAAATAATGATCATTTATTTTGTATCCATATAATTATTCCAGGATCTTTTGTTAATTAAAAAAAATGTTTACAACCTGATCCCACCCCCACCCCCACCCCCACCCCCAGTGACATCAGCGTAAAAAATAAATATACAGACACACAGAAGAATAGATAGAAATATAGACTAATGGTTGATGTAGAATGCTGTTGGTGTAAAAAGTTAAGTATTTCATGTAGGAAATCATAACAGCAAGCCTAATTATTTTTATTTGTGAAATATGTGTTTATTATTAACACAATTTTCTAACAATATTGTAATAAGAATTACAACACAACATTGAAATGTACCTGTAAAAATCAAACAATTGTATGACAAGTTCATGTATTTACTGTTCTAATTTGTACTTGTATAGAACTATTTGTTCTGCATTTTCTGAATCCCACCAATAATTATTAATTGGCAATTGCCATTAAATTTATAATAAAAACCAGAAGTGATTGATGTTTTATATTATCATACATTTGGCATAGATAGTTGACATGGGGTACTCAACTTGAAAACCAGATATTTCCTTAACTTGTTGGGGAAAATTAATTTTATTAGCTGGGATTACAATGGAAGGTTCCGTTATTGAAATGGCAGGTGGAGTGTGTGATGAAACCTGTCATAGAGTTCATTGTGTGTTGTGAGAGTGCTTGTAGAGAATTTTGTGCAGATGCATGACAAATTATTGAGTGATACTGGTCGGGTCTGCAGGGGTCATTTGAACATTTACAGAGGTCTGGGAAGGTACTGCAGAAGAATCTGGAGGAGAGAGTGCCACATTTGAATTTACATTGGACAGAATTTTACTCATTTGTTGCTTATGTTGAGTACTGGTCCTTGTGTAGGATTTTAATGAAAGCTCATTGGAGTGGTCAGATAGGGACATAATGTGCCTAGCAGGAAGGTTGGCATCTGTCATTGCATTCAAAGCTGTGGCACGACGAAGGTGGACACAATATCTTGCAGAAATGTTGGCATTTCTGCATATGTCAGGCATAACATTACTAAATTGCCTCTGCCCAACGCTTCTAGTGGTGTACCATGTTTGACACAATTGGAAGTTTTCGAGAGAATTTTTATCAGTGTGACAAAAGAGTGATTCAGCTTTTGGATTAATGCGTGTGATGTAGTATTTTACTGAACTGACTGGGCAGTTTTGAAAACCAGTTGCATACATTCTCTTGTCAGGGTTTTCCTCCTTAGCATTTAAGTCCCCCTGATGATTTTTCTGCATAGTTCGATGGGTCAAAATGACATATTCAGCCCCTGTTTCATCAGACTTGAATTCAAAACTGGTAGGTGTTAACTGGCTGTTGAATTCTAATCCACGGGTAACATTGTGAATAGAGAGATATAACCAAACCATGTATCTGAGTGTGATAGGATGATCTTGCATCAGGTACTGATTGATTGCATGCATGTCTGATTGAGGAATAATAGGTTTGTGTTCAGTTGATCTTGATAAACCATTCTTGGTATTAAACTTTAATTTCCCATTTAACATGTCGTTTGCTTTTTTAAACTCAGAGTCTGTAACAATATTTATTAAACGACCACATTCAACTTGAATATGATGATTAATAGCAGCTCTGATATTTTTTAAAGAGTTTTTGTGGTACTCGTCAGCTTGGGCTTCAGGAAACTTCCTTAAACGTGCTGTGGTAACCTTGGGGGCTGCTTCAGCATAAAATATGGCTAGCTTCTGGGCCAAATCTACAGGCTCGATGCTCTTCAGATCTACCTCTAGGTTTTTCTCTTTGCACCATGCTGAAATTTATATGGTTTTGAGTTTGGTGGTAACTATTTTTTATTCTCTGAGTTAAATATTTCGATTTTTGTGGAAATTATTCATGCATAATTCCTTTCTTTTCAATTTATTTATTATAAAAAATGTGTTCTATTTTTAAATATTGTGAAAAATATATCCATTGGCACATTTTTGTCTACACTTTTTAAACATTGCTTATAAAGTAGTTTTTGTAAAGAAAAAGTGCATTTTGAACATTTATTGCAATTTTTATGCATTCATTTTAAGATAAACTACACTTTATTCATTGCAGAGCAAGCAAAGTCTTATATCTATATGAAATGGTGTTAAAGAGTTAAAAGGCAATTTTTTTCTTACCTTTATATCTACACATAAACAGCACATTGGCTTTCTTCATTATATACCGTTCCGCTTTATGAAAATAACAGTTAAGAGCCAATTAAGTATCAAGCAATATTTTTAAGCCAAAAGTATTGACCAACCCTGTAGACAGAATTTTTCTTTTTTTTAAATTAATTTTTTATGCTGAATGAAAGAATGAATAAATAAATGAATGAATCTTCCTGTGAAAGTGTTGCAGCCCCACTGAGTATTTTTCTTGGTAGATTTTGAGTACCGCTGCTCTGAGATATTTAAGAGATCTTCCACTTTAAGACATTTAAAGCGTTTTGGTCTGTGGTCATACTGCATTTTATCTGGCAACTGAACTGGTGTTGGTTCATTTAAAATGCTTGAAAACTCGGCTTCTGATATTTCTTCCACTTCAAAAGGGTCGTCAAATATTGATGGGTCAATGTTTTCAATGTCTTCTTCTAGGAAATCTATCTGATATGGTAGACTTAACGAAAATTCTCCATATTCTGCTTTTTCGGACACAGCAGTTCGATTGCGAATACCGGCGATCACTGACCTTGACCTAGCGGGTTTGCAACGTTTGTATCTTGTTTTTTCACCAATTTAATATTACAAATAATTATTTTTTCATTAAAAAAATTACGTATATGTGTTGTTTAGTCTTTCGAATTCAGTTCTTTCAAATGTTTTGCAAAAGTTGTAACATATTTCTTTTCTTTTGAAGGCATATACTATACGTTGTTTATGCTTTCACTTGCAGTGTTTACCTTTAGCTTTGCACGTGACTTTATTTATAGAAGTAGGTATTTTTAGAAAAGTAGTTCTGCTCACAGTTTATACAGAAATAAACGCAGCTCAAACTGATCACGTGGTAACATTCTGACCAATGGAAATCCTAGTTACTTTTACCGGCTAATGTTATTGCGATTATTTTTGAATAAAGATCCTGAAAAAAACAAACTTTAGGCCTGTTATTATCATCAACATCTGTATTATTATTATTATTATTATTATTATTATTATTATTATCCATAGAACGTGTCTGATAACGCAGCAATCACGTGAAGCACATGTCAGCTTGCATGGTAATTGTGAATACTTGAAGCAGTCTTTTCTTGCATCATGAATGTTGCAAAGCATATTCCAAAAGTTCTTCAAAATGCAGAGCAACGACTATAAATCATTGAACTCTGCTCTGTTAAAAGGTTTCCTAAGGCTGTGACATTTGTGAAACTAGTTGAATAGTATATATCTTTTGTAACTTTTGGCATGCAAAAGACACAACTTATTCCATATTTTCATACATTTCATTTAAAATGCTCAAATGTAAGATTCCATTTTTCATGGGACACAAACTATTGGTTTTAAATGATGAAACTGCAGGAGATAGTAGAGAGCAGTTGAAGACAACGGATAGTCTGAGAGAAGTCCTTCTCAAGTTATAATATCTGTACTGTAATAGTACTCTCTTCCAGTGTGTTTATGCCAAAGAAGCCCTACATAGTGCCAGATAATGATTTTTAGAATAGTGTTGTGAAACTATTTTAAACTTTATTCCTATGCCTCGGTTATTACCGAATTACTTTACATAATGTCATGACGTCTTTTTGTAATGTCATGTAGTGTTTGTATGTGTCACTTATTAATAAAAACTCTGATATGGGCATATTAACCCATTTTAAATAGTAGTCATGTGATAATACTTGTTAATTTGCGTATGAACGCATTTGATATTCTTAGCGTCAAATAAACTCCAATTTTACAGTTGAAGTATTATAGCATTTTACACGAAGTTATCTTTTTAAACTTGAGTGCCGCGGCATGTTTATTTTGTTGGAATAGATATGGTTCCATAAGCGGTTGATTTTTACCGACAAATGCTTTTGAAAATGTTACGATAGCAATGTCTAGTTTTAAAACAAATGAGTTGACATAATATATGTTCTTGAAAATAAAGGGACACAAAGGGACATTGCCATTTATTTTTGTCCATAAATAATACAAGGTATTTTTGTACACAATTCTGTGACACTGTTCTTTTATTACCCGTAACACCAATGTGCTAAGGCAGCAAACAGTACAGAATATACTTTTCCAGGTTGTATGAGTAAATCATGTTTTTTAAGATTACATATATTAGCGGATTCTCAAATTTCAGGTTTTGCAGGGCTTTCAGTGTTGAAACTGACTCCAAAATATTTTGTTTCATTGAATTTACTCTCCGAAATGCACCATAGCATTTGCTGAGGACTTTTGTAATTCCCATTATCAAATATAATTTTGTGAGGTTTTGATAACCACGGTGGTGAGTGTACAAAGCATGGTCTTTGGGCCAAAGGATGATTTTATATCCAGGATTCGACTGAATAGAGACCAGAGCCAATTTTTTCTTCCTGGATACGGTAATGGTTTTATATGCCTCAATATTGAGGCTTTCAGAAGGTACTGTTCTAAATGCTCCCGGGCAAAGTCGAAGTCCCTGATTGTGCATTGGATCAAGCATCTACATGTGAGATTTCAAAGCTCTTCCGTTCACAACTGAACCATAGTCAAGTTCATATCTTACTTCAGTCCCATTATAATGGGAGTAAGGCTTTTCTGTCTGCTCCCCAATTTGTGTTTGCCACGACTGGTATTAAATCCGGGCTTTTTTACATTTATATGTGAGGTATTTGCTATGTGGAGGAAAAGAAAAAAGGTCTAAACAATTTGTGTCCTTCACAAGAGGAATAAGCGAACCGTCAAGATAGAATGCCGGGTCATCATGAAGTCTATATAATAGGCAGAAGTGCATAAAAACAGTGTTAGATTTCGGAAATTAAACCCGTGTTTGTGTGCGCATTTCTGAAATCAGTGTTATCATGTCTGTAGCTAACGATTATTATTATGCGTGCTCCTTGATCCATATGAGATCAAAACGTTGTCGATATATAATGAGCAGTCAGTTCCTGTATCAAGGTAGTTCACTATGTTAATTTTTAATGTTGAAAAGTACAACAGACAATATGCTACCCTGAGGGAAACTATAATCCCGAGACTAGCTTTCAAAAAGGGTGGAACCTAACCCTAATTCGGCAACTTCCATCTTTACAAAAGTTGGATATCAAGATAGATAGGCGTCCCTTAGACCTAGAGTGAGTAGGTCATTCATTACACCATGCTTCTACGTCGCGTCATAGGCTTTTGCCAAGACAAAAAAAAGAGAGCTACTATATGTTCTTTGCTGATGAAAGCTTTTCTAATACGCGCTTCAAGTTTGAATAGATGGTCAATGGTGCTTCTATGGCGTCTGAATCCACACTGAGGACCTATTTGTAGTTTGTTGGACTCGATTTGCCAGAGACATTTGTCGCATCATTGCTGCTCCTTTCGAAGAAGGTGGATATTAGCGAGTAAAGGCTGAGTACTAAGAGTAATAACATTGCTAAAGTCTTTAGGAAAATAAACCTTTCTAAAGTCAGCATGTACTACTACAACACAGAATATAAAAGGAATACAAAATACAATATAAACTAAATGGTAAGATCTTTTGAGTACAGGTTTAATTTGTTTGTTATTTTTTAGAAATCACATTTTTAGAGAGTCCAAGATTTCTCTGGTGTTGCATCATCAAAAAAGGTTTCTTCGTGGAGTTAACATAAAACAATCAACAAAATCATATCTCAGTCAGTTGAAGTCGATACAATCAACCAGAATGTGCTCCACTGTAATGGGACTGATGTCACGAAGCTTGTTTATACCAGAGTAAATTATGGACTTTCTAAAAAAAATGCAGTTGATATAAACGTTCAACCCTATAATTTAAATATTGTACTTTTGTTTACCTCATTTTTTAAAGAATGTTTACAACTTCATCTTCTGGCTTTTATCTTAGAGGAGGGCATGTTTAATTTTGTTCGGGAGCGTTTATCATCATAAAGACTTTAGCAATTTTTTCAACTTTACTATTGTTATTAATTAATATTTACTCGGCACTACATAGCCAGGATTGTGCTGATACACATTTAAACCTGATACATATAGATGCTTTAATACATTTTCTTTCGTACATATGTTAGCAGCAATAGGTAAAACACATATATGAAACATGTTTAAATACTAATTACTTTAAGTATTTGACTTGTGATATTTTAGAACCATTAGTACCATGATTATTACTGCAGATGTTTCATATTTTATTTTCTAAAAGAAACCAACAAACTGCGGTCATTGCGATGAGTATTTAGGGTTTGTAATGATATGCGTCATTTAGCTGAGACACAGATTTGAAAGGTCACATAATCATCACAATTGGCTGAATTATCATTGATAAGAAAAGCCCTTCTAGTTTTATAGATCAAATCATAGGCACGATTAGAGCAGTTACCTTTGTCTGAAGTAATACTTTTGTCATAAGTAACAGTGATTGCAGTTATGTTCACTCGACTGATGATCGCTTTATTTGCTTTTGTAGTTACGGTAAAAGCTCGAGATTCCAGTTACGACTCTTACAATGATGTTATACTCACGCTGCTTCACAGGATGGAGAAAATGGAGATAACAATGAACGAAATGAAGAGTCAAGAACGTTCAATGCAGCAAGAAATTGGTATTCTAAAGAAGGGCCTGTACAGGCAACAAAAGAAAACCAAAATACTTAAAGTCCTTCTAACTTATGCTAGATCATAAAAAAATAACTTTGATGATTTTCGAATTCCTAAGCAAGGCAATGATGCGGAGTCTGATTCAAAAGCTGTGAATACATACAACCAAACACATAAACCAGAAATCCATATCAGACAAGCCCCAAGTGGTGAGTAAGCACACACATCAGCAGTAGTGAATTTTTACTCAGATCAGAAATTGTTACGTCCAATATTCAAATATTGTTCAAAAATGTTGCAATAGAATAAACTTCGAAAAAAGACCAAAAAGACCTGATAAACGAACTAATTATATATATATATATATATATATATATATATATATATATATATATATATATATATATATATATATATATATATATATCCGTCAAGGCTGAAACTAAACAGAAACACCAACAACAGTTTCTTGAAGTAACTGAAACCATATGCAGACGTGTAGATTCTGCCACTTTGAAAACTACATGAAAGCTAGTAGTTTCAGATTGGTTTCTGAGCAGATTCAATGAATCTGAAACTTGAACATTCTAAACTGACCTGAAACTAACGGAATGTATGACTTTCGTATTTTGAAACCTGTGGAAACTACACGGAAACTTCAGAGTAGTTTCCAGTACTTGGAAATTCGGATATACAAAGTTTCCACGGTTTGAAATCAGTTTTCGTCCAGTGATGAAATCTTGTGAACACGAAATAAAAAACATGACATAGCTGCAGGTTCATTTCTGATGTCTGAGTGTGAATGTCGTTAAGTAATTGTATCCGTCAAACCAGGTAAAATCAGTCTGATCATGTAATAATAGAGAACGATTGACTGATATCTTTGTGCTAGACAGGGGAACGTGAACGTGTCAGCTCATGATTAATAAACAGCTCTGCTTCCAAACTGTAAGCTTTAGAAATGAAGCTCACAATTTTTCAGATACACTATTGAAATATTCAAACAATATTTGCGATTAAGTGCTCTAAGTGATAAAAACAAACATAACTGACAGTGTAGTTTTATTTTCTCCCTGGTCAGATACACGATCTGCTTCTGCCGCTTTGTTACTGATCAAGACACACTGCACATATACTTATCAATATCGCAACATACTGCAAAGAAATTTACCGTTAGACGATTTCTAACTGCCGGATTTAGATTGTATTGTCAAATGTTAGATGCCAGAAAATTTTATGCAAGACCATATTTCTGTTCGTATGACGCGTTCCAGTTATTTTACGTCGTCTTTAAAATGGAGTCGATTAAATGTACAATATGCAAAAGAAATCATCACTGTATCTCATTCGAAAGAAACTGGCTATTCGTGATACTAAAAAAGCCATCTTCTTATTCATCTAATCACGCATATGATGTATGTTTAGTCCAAATTGCATCTCACCTTTCAGCACACGAATTCGTCCTCACCTAGAAGTATCAAAATCAAGGTTGCAAATACTACACAATTATATGTTCCCAAATCGACACCTCTCGTTAATCAGAGTAAATACTATTAAATCAGTCTCTTATCGAGGCCAGATGTCCCTGTATACTAACGGATTGGCTGCCGTTGCAACACCCCATGGCTCCATCTCCAACCGGTTACCGGATAAAGCCTCCGTTTGTACCGCAGGAATTGCAGCCATACTCAAATCATTGAAATGTTTTTTATTCTCCAATGCCGCCCCCGCTTGTCCACCCCCACCCCGTTCTTCTCAATTGCAACGTGTTAGCTTGTGAAAATAATTTCCTTTACTGGAGAAAAAACATATTCCTGCTCTGAAGAAAATCTCAGACATCTAATATTAAATTGTGACTTAGAAAGACTATCGAGATACGTTTATTGTAAATGTTAACATATTCAGAGAAAGTGTGGACCACTGTATAAAATGAAACGTCACATAATGAAAACAAAATAGTTTTCTTGAGTAATACACATATGTGTCAATGTTAATGCAAATGTTCAGAATTGATGAAATGTTGATAGTTAGTCGATTGGTTTTTAACGGCACATCAAATACATGAAAGATTATTTGTTCCCAAGAAGTAAAGTGTCTTGTCCAGAATTTCATCACATTATCCAAACCGTGCTGGACGTGTCAGGATACGAACCAACAACCCATTGAATACGAGTGCAGCACGCTAAGCATTAAACCTACATAGATTTTGATTTAAAAAAAAAAAAACGGAAATTATCTTTATGTTAAATAAATTTTGCACACTCTCTCTCTCTCTCTCTCTCTCTCTCTCTCTCTCTCTCTCTCTCATTGGTTAATGTAGAGTGCAATTCCTCCAACAATAAAACGAGTATAAAAATGTTCACATACTATTTAAGAATATGGAGACTTTTAGTCATTTATTTTCATTCAATATGTATGTACGTATGCATGCATGTATGTATGTACTAGTGTTTAACAACACCACATCACAATAATTGTTATATGGTGCAAATTAAAGTAAAGACCTAATTAAGTAAATACAGGATATTTTCTTTTCCTATGTTAATACCGGACATATTTCATCGTGTGGTACAAAAAAACGTGATATTTTAACGAGTGGCGAATCCACGTGTTAAAATATACCGTTTTTGGTACCACAAGATGAAATATATAGGGGTATTAACGCAGGAAAATAAAATTTTCTTTTTATTATATACGAAAGTTGCTCCAGAATCGAAGCTTAGAAGATTTAACTCACTACTCAGCACCACACTCCACCCCCCACCAACCCCTTTTTTCGTAACTTCACCACACTTTCATAGGTTGGTCATATAAATATTAGTGAGTTAAGATAGCGGTATGATTGGGTTGACCTAATCTGTCGCAGTAAATTATATTTTTGACATTTTGTAAACTATTTTTGATCATATTTGACCACAAAGCAAGTCTGATTCATCACTGCATCCCAGCGGGTTTATCATTGTTGTCAAGGAAGTCAGGGGAAATAACTTCATAGAGATGCGAACGGCATCGACTCAAATTTCGTCAGCAAAAATTAATTTCCATGTCTGAAATGTAATGCAGTTTCTATTTATTTGTTCTAGCTCACAAAGTGCTCGTTTTTGTTGCTGCGTGTATAACTTTTGTAGGCACACACAATCCAGCGTCGCATGGCATAATGGGAAATCTTATATTTTCACATGTGAAAATATAAGGATATATTTTTCACATGTGAAAATATAGGAATGAAACAATATGAAAATTATTTCGCCAATAAGGTTCTATATTTCACACTAAAGTATATAATACAAATGTATTGCACAAAATGTTTAGGAAGATAAACTCTTCCAAATAAATGTAAGCATGAATATACAAGATAAAAGGTAAAAATTTTAAAATTCTGTAAAATGTACACAAAATAAAATGTGCAGGCAAAAATATAAAATAATTAAAATATATCGTCAAAATTGTTTATATAAACCACATTACCTCAAATGTCCTATTTGTATCTGGTGGCACATGATCAGTAACGTTCTTCATTGGGTTCTCATAAAAAAATTCTGTCTCAGAGGGCGGAAGTCGACACACTCGACAAGAGTATCTTCTACTGTCGGTGGAGATTGGCAGGGTATGCACACTGGTGGAGGTTCATCCTTCAGTAGGTATGCGATCATCACAATATCACAACATCTCTGCAATGCGTTCTATGTGAAAGATACCAGTTTCCACCAATGGGTTTGATCTTGTGAAGCTTCTTTGTGGAAGTTGCATTCCACGTGTTTGCCAAGTATGAATAATATGTTGATTTACAAAATATTTCGGGTCAGAATATGAAATCTTCTACTAGGAAATGAGTAACTCCTGGCCAGCTTTGACTGCTCTATCTGTCTTTTCGTTACCTTTAATACCAGCAGTAGTAAAAGGCTAATTTTGCCCCTCCTCGCATCACATTTTGCTCAGTCACAGAGCACCAACGCTGGAAAACAGAGGTTTGGCCCCACCTTACATTACATTATGCTAAGTTACAGAGCAGAAACCTTTTTGTTAGACCCTCTGGGGTTGTTGGAGGGTGGATTTAAGGCAGGCCTCTGGCGGCTATGGCAGCATAGCAGCAGGTGGGCGACTATCATCAATATACCAATTAGAGACACGGTATGTCTAGGGTATAGCTGCAAATATGGCAGCCGCAGACGGTGATGACATGTTTGTGATCGGACAAGCGCTGTAGATGCTCAGAGCTGGACATACCGTAAGGGAAGTAGCTACGTCCTGTAATATGAGCCCAGTCCGGATGCACACCTGGATGCCCTTAAGCCATACAACACCTGCGGAAAGAAATGTTTTAATGCCTACTGCGCCGTTCACGTCCAGAGATACAGAGACGGAATCCGACTCCTGACCAACTGGAAGTGAGGTGCAGGCACTCTCGCCGTTCATCGCATATGCGACAAACGCAGATCTGGACATCAAACCAACAAGCTGAGACGCATAGAACTAAAGGCCTGTCGACAGTATAGGAAAGTTCTTAATGAGCTTGACCCCAAGGCCCCTTACACACGCAAGTCGAGCTACGGCCTTATTAGAGTCGCTAAAGAGCAAGAGCATATTTCTGCCGAACCTACCAAACAACCATTTCGAGAGACACAATACCATACATAGTCGCACACACACGCCTCCCCTAGCGGTCAACCAACAGTAAGCAGCTGCAATTCTCCATTTAGAGATTGGTTATGCACAATAAGATACCATCTTCTACCCTAGCCATGCCAAACATAGAGCACATGAACACACTGTTAAGGGAGATAAATACCTCTGAGAGCGAATACGATGATACGCTGGAGGCTGCACTAGTAGCCAGAGCTAGGCTGCCAGCCCCTAGGCGTCAAAAACTCACGCCGGTCCCTAAGCAGCAAAAGCCTACATCGGCTCCAAGGCAGCCATCAATACAGGCCCCAATGCTATCCAAAGCGGCTCAAACGACGGGCTAGGGGGGTAGGCCTCCAAGGGACTTAAGGCCCCTCCCCAGTCCCTTTGCCTACTCTCATACAAACGAGGGTAGTTTCGGAAAGGATAAAATCGTCGCTGACTATCAAGCCATGATACCAAGAGGTCACCACCTAGAAGTTGACATTTCCAAGTTACTCCGAGTCATGACCTCCAGCCTGATCAATATCCTGACACAGGAGATCGGAAAGAAGTGCGTCAAGTTGAATCTTAGCGTTAAGGCTCAGTTAAAAAAGATTACATCAGTAGGGGAAGCTATCTCCATGCCGGCATACTTATCGGACAGCCGAGTAGATGCGGCGGTGCTGGCTGATGACCTCGATGAGCTGATCCTTAAGGCCATAGCTAAGATGAGGAGAGGCTAGAAAAGTTCACTAACAAGGGCTCAGTCTGGCGACTAGTGCGGTGCGAGGTAATAAAGCTCTATAGTTCGCAGTGCCGCCGGTTTCGATGTAAAAGGCATATACCCACACCCAAGTGGATTCCTAAAAGTGCAGTCATCAGAGTAGAAAATTATGACACTCAATGCTTTGAATCTGCCACTTTTTTGGCCCTCTATCCTCTTGATGACTAACACCCCGAGCATACCAGCAAGTACGGCAAATATCAGGGAAGGTTACAATTTGACAAGCTTAAGTTTCTGATGAAGGTATCAGACATTACAAATATGAGAAACTTAGCCCTACCATTGTTGTTAACGTCTTTGGATGGGACCTCGCGCTTTACCATATACGCATTTCCGATAAAGTGCTGGACAAGATCGTCAACCTTCTCCTATTGACCGAAGATCACAGGCAGCACTACGTATTGATTAAAGACCTTTCCTATATGGTATATAGCAGTAACAAAAACGAACGTCGAAAGCATGTATGTTGCCGATGCCTACACGCCTTCTCCTGACCTGACCTTCTCGAGAGTCACGTCAAAGACTGCCACGGTATAGGCTCAAAGCCACATAGAGCCTTTCTACCAGAACCTGGAAAGAATAAGCTTTACTTTAAGCACCTGTTACGGAATTAAGCCTCCTTTATTTTTTATATAATGATTTAATTTACTAATTTATGATCTCTGTTTTTTTTGTCTAAATAGCGGTTAGCATATATGTATAGATACGACTACTGCTCGATCAATAAGTGGTCACATGATCAATTGCGCGGGAAAATGAAGTCGACCTAGCTCTGTATTTTTGGAAATCAACATTGAAAGGTCACATTCCATTCTGAATCAATATTATGTTTACTCTTTAAGATTTTAGTACACTAGACCTTTGGGTAAATGACGCGTAACCTAGTTCCTGATTGGTTCTTAGAGGGTTGTGTTATTTTGAAATACCATATTATTAAAGACGGAGAAAGGGTATTCCCTTTTAATTCTGCGCACTTAGTAAAGATATATAGGGAATAATCTTGGGAATTATCATTCTTTGCAATTGCTTGAACGAAGAGAGGTTATTGAAATTATTCAGTTCAGTGTGGAATTTATTTAATTAGTAATTCACTATACAGCTCCGTGGAATTATCGGACATTATTCTAAAACTTGTGAGATTCCAGACTTGCAAGGATTATTTTGGATTACATCAGAACTTGTCAACGTAAACACAGTACAGGTTATTTTCATTCGGAATACTTCATCCGGATTACTCGGATTAACATCAGGAAGTGAACTTTAAAACATTTTAGGACTTTTTAGGATATTCTATACTGTAAGTTATTTTAATTCTTTCACTTTGATTGTTTGTTTAATTATTTTAATTTTTTTAATATTTTAGGAAATTAAAGTTTTGCATTTTAATCTTGAAAGCTTGTTTGTGTCTTTTATTCTGTTACATTACCCCTAGAGTCGTAACACACCTCTTTCATCAGATTGCAGTACCCTCGGTTATCTATGCTGATCTCGAGGTAATTAATGTGCCTGTGTAAAGGGGAGAGATTGACCCCACGTACAGAGGTACCTATAAGACCTCCAGCCAACCTCCCTGCGGCTTCTGCTAAATCACCAAGCAATGTAACAGTAAAACTAAACCCCCGTGGTATACGGAAAAACGCCGTAGTCCAACTGATTAAAAACCTGGAAAAATAAATGGTAAGTCTCCGAGAGTATTAGCCCACCCTCACCCGCCGATGATGACTCCCGCCAACACTTCAACGTTTGAAGCGGCTAAGGTCTGTCACATCTGACGAAAGCGCCTGGGTGATGACTGGGTGAATCACTGCCACATCACCGGCCGATACCGCGGAGCCACACATACCAACTGTAACCTACGCTAGGAAGGGCCTCAACGGCATACATCAGTGCCATACTCACTATCATGGAAAAATATATGACCTTTTCCAAGGGCCAGATCCAGTTTATAGACAGCTACCAGTCTCCACCCTGCTGCATGGTCAAACTGGTCATCGATCTTCCTCAGAATGATTCCCACATCATCCGTCGATATACCGTACACAATGTCCCCCTTTTGACCGCCAATGGTGTCTATCGTACGAGTATATGGTCTATCCGTACGAGTATATGGATGGGTGAGACCGAGCTTATCTTCCGAGGATTATCAGCACACTCAGAAAGTATGGGATACCTTTAGCCGTAAGACGATGTTAGACTATACCGACCCTTGTCTTTGAGGCCTGATTATCTAGCATAACGACACACTGTGTCATATCCAACACACGCGACACACTATTAACATCTCTATACTTTAATTTTTTTATATATATATTGTATTCTTATCCTTTATTTGATGTACATTTTAGATAAGTTTGACCTTTTTACAATTTACGTTTCATCTTGTAGGACTGCATATTTACCTTTATTTTGATCAGTTTATCTTCTCAACTTTTGTTTTACAATCGTTTATCTTTACATTGTTAGAACCTAGATTTTAATTGGCACTATATAGCAAGTATTTGGTTGACTGTATGCTTGCATAAACGCACGTACGTACGTATGTATTAATGCATTCATAAGGTAGTCTCCAGCTTGTCTCCGATGTATATTCTGTTTCTTAGTAGTTTTGTTTGGAAAGCTCAACCAGTGTGAGTACCTTCCCAGTGCCCACTGACAATGGAACAATTTTGTGTCGACTATATCGATTTCCACACTATGAAAAAAAAAGTTTGATTAAAAGCATATAGGCTGTATATATGTTTGTTTGCATGTTTGCCAGAATGCATGTATGTAGGTATGTAGGTAGGTATGCACGCACGCATCATCCATGTATGTATTTATGTATGTATGGGGTTTAACACACTTTTGGGTCTACATTTCCGACTATGTATCAATATATTAGTGTTTAACGGCACCACAGCAGAATACTGGATACATGTGTCAATTGAAACAAAAAATTCTAAAATTGTAAACATTGAACAAAAACGTTAGAAATATAAACAAATCAATCAATGTAAACATAACGTACTGGAAAAAAAAATACGGAAGATGAAGATGCTAAGTTTCTGTAAAGTTTATTCAAAATATAGAACGTAAAAGTAAACAATATTAAATCCTTAAAATATATCATCATAAATTTATATATAAACTGTATTCCCTCAAAACAATCCAAGATTGTATCTGATGGTGTCTGATCATAATAGTTCGTAACTAAGTTTGCATTAAAAAGATTTAAAAATTAATTTATCGCGACAAGAATGTGTTCCACTCTCCATGGACACTGGCAAAGTGTACGCTCTGATTGATGTTCACCATAAAGGAGGTATACAAAAATCAATATCTATGTCTGATTCGCGATTGGCACAATACCACATCAGCTCTGCGATTTGTTCTATATGAAGGATGCCGCTCTTCAATGATGGGTTTGATGTTCTGAAGCTTGCGTGTGGAATTGTCATTCCACATATTTTGCCAAGCATGAAGAACATGCTAATTTAATATTTTAGGTTGGAATATGTAATCTTCCATTCTAAAATGGGTGACCGGATGACAGTTTTGGGTGTTTTATCAGCCTGTAACAGGATGAAACCGGGTGGGATTGGATCTAGCAAAAACACTTTACACAATCAAATGAAAGAGATGTTTATTTATAATGCAGATTAATGATGATTTAATGTTTGACACCCTAGCTCACATCCTTACTTCCAGCTCTGATAAACTAAACTATAGCAACTGAAAACCCCGCTCTACTCATGTGCACAGTGTTCAACAATGGATATAACACAATGGTATCTTTCCTCAGTGGAAACAATCAAAGCATAGATTTTCAACAAATAATCACAAATGATATCGTTTTTCAACTGATATGATCAATGTATGGATTTATCAACAGATATGGTTGATGTATGGATTTATCACCAGATATGAAGAATGTATGGATTTATCAACAGATACGATCAACTTTATAGATTTATCAATGTGTTAATAAATGTGATCGATGTATCGATTCATCAACAACTATGATAGTGCATTAGATCGTCAAACATATAATGACATTGACGTTTAGGTCCAAAAACTATAAATGTCTAAGGAACGACCTCGTGTGGTCCATTCCTCCCAGCCTGCCGAAGGATCTCTTGGGAACCTTACTATCCCGGAGATCTACTGGTCCGGGTTACACATCCCCACAAAGTTTAACGGCTACCCATAACAACTAAAAATGCAATGACAGTTATATACCTTACGCATTCATGCACATGAACTGACTTCGTTACCCATTAAATTATTGCATAGGAACGACTGTACGAGATTATTATTATAATAACCACGTTCATACATATATCCGACAAGAATAATCGCACTGGATTATAAAAACTCATTATTGCGTACAACATATAATTGAATTCAACTTGTCTGTTCAGTTATAAAAGGTCTAACTTGAAGCAGACTATATCCTGTCTGATAGCTGGACGTTATATGATATATGCCTGACTTAGTAGAAATTTAGACTAAATTTTGAAATATTTAATATTATAAACAATTTCATCACGTGTAACGGATAGCAAGAAAGAATAAAGTATTACATTTCACATACCTCAATACCACAAGATCGCTTCCGTAAAGCGAACAGCTTCCTGATAAAATCATCTGCGTTGTGTACATGCAGAGAGATATAGCACCATAAGTACTATGATAGTGGTCAAATCCACGACCAGAGAAATCGGGATAAATGCTAACCCCAACCCCCACCCCATTGCTGGCGCTTTGTGGGTGCTACAGCGAGTGAACGGAAGTCAGTATTTTGAAATAACCAAAGCTAAAAGCAATACACCCCGAGTATTTTACCACTGAAATTACAGGCATACTCAGATCTTTAAAGTACATTGCAACCTCCCAAAAATATATTTTTTTAATCTTTTCGGAGTACATTTCCACATTGAAAGCCATCCAAAGCCTGGAATTTGAGAACCCGCTAATAGCTCTAATCTTACAGAAACGTGTTTTGCTCATGCAATATGGTAAACCATATTCTGTACTATTGGATGCATAGTCACACTTGTAGTACGGGTAACGAAAGAACAGTTTCACGGAATTGTATGTACGAAAATACCTTATATTATATATGGACAAAAATGTAGATGGTATTTGGGCCTAAGTAGGACTTTATATGCGGAAATAGATTAATTAGAGACCAGAGCCAATTCTTGTTGTCCGGGATAAGGTAATGGTTCATGTGCCTCAACATAGAGCCTTTCAGAAGGGAACGTTCTAAATGCTCCCAGGCAAAATCGAAGTCCCTGGTTGTGCATTGGTCCAAGCATCTGCATGTAAGATGTAAAAGCTCCTCCATACACAATCGAATCATAGTCAAGTTCATATCTTACTTTAGTCCTGTATAATGGGATTAAGGCCTTCATGTCTGCTCCCCAATCTGTATTTGCCACGGCTTTTTGACATTTACATGTAAGGTATTTACTATGTGGAGGACAAATTATGGCCTAAACATTTGAGCTCCTTTACAACAGGAATAAGTGATCCGTCAAGATACAATTTTGGGTCATCAAGAATTCTATGTAATAGGTAGAAGTGCATACAAACAGTGTTAGATTTCAAAAATTTTAACCCGTGTTCTTTTGCCCATTTCTGAAATCAGTTTAATTATGTCTGTAACTAACGATTAATATCATGCATGCTCTTTGATGCATATGAGATCAAAACGTTGCCGATATATCATGAGCTGTCAGTTCCTGGATTAGGGCAGTTCACTATGTTAACTTTGATGTTGGAAAGCGTGACAAACACATGCTACCCTGAGGTACACTATCATTCTGATGATAGCTTTCAGAAATTGTGGGACCTACCTTAATTTGACAGCTTCCATCTTTACAAAAATTGGATATAAAGATAAATAGTCGTCCCTTAGACCTATATTGAGTAGGTCATTCATTATACCATGCTTGAACGTCGCGTCATACGTTTTCTCCAAGACAAAAAAGATAGCTGCTATATGTTCTTTGTTGAGGAAAGCGTTTCTAATAAACGCTTCAAGTTTAAATAGATAGTCAGTTGTGATTACATGTCGTCTGAATACCGAGGGCCTGATAGTAGTTTGTTGGACTCGATTTACCAGAGACATTTGTTTTTTACCATAAGGTCCATAGTTTTGCAAATACAGCTTGTTAGAAATATGTGATGGTAGTCTGAAGGGTCGGTATGGTCGCTTCCAGGTTAGGAACTGGCATCATTGCTGCTCCTTTCCACGATGGTGGACATTAGCGAGTAAACGCTGAGTACTAAAAATGATCAAAGTAATAACATTGATAATGTCTATAGTAAGATAAACCTTTCCAAATAAAATTAAGCACTCCTATAACTTAGAATATACAAGTATATAAAATACAATATAAAGTATATAGTAAGATCTTTAGAGTACAGGTTTAATTTGTCTGTTATTTTGTAGAAATCACAAGTTTTAGAGAGTCCAAGATTTCTCTTGTGACACATGATCAAAAAAGTTTCTTCAAGGAGATGACATAAAACAATGAACAAAACTATGTCTCGGTCCGTCGAAGTCGATACAATCAACCAAAATATGCCCTACTGTCAGTGGGCACTTGTTAGGTACACAGTCTGGTCGAGTGTCACCCTTCCGAGGGTATTCATGTATCAGGCACGTGTGTGCTATATGCGAGCGACACAATATCATCTCATCTCTCCTATTAGTTCTATATGATGGATGCTATTCCCCAATAATCGAACTGATGTTACTAAGCTTGTTTTTACCAGAGTAAATAATAGACTTTCTAAAAGAAATCAGTTGGCATAAATGTTCAAGCCTATAATTTAAATATTTTTACTTTTTAAACTCATTTTTAAAGAATTTGTACAGCTTCACCTTTTGTATTTTATCTTATAGAAGAGCATGCTTAATGTTGTTCGGGAGCGTTTATCTTCATAAAGACTTTTGCAACTTTTTCAAAGCAATCAGTGTTAGCTATTAATATTCACTCGGTACTAAATAGCCAGAAATGTGCTAATATAGAGCTAAACCTGATACATATAGACAAGCATAATGCATTCATACATTATTATTCGTACTTGTGTTAGCAGCAAGAGGTAAAGGACATATCTGAAATACGTTTAAATAATACTTTCTTCAAGTCTTTGACTTGTGATATTTTAGTACCATTAGTACCATGATTATTACTGTACTTTGATTGTTTAAAATTTTATTTTCCAAAAAAGCCAATAAATTACGGTCATTGCGTAGAGGTTTTTAGGGTTTAGAATGATACATGCCATGTAGCTGTGACACGGATTTTAAAGGTCACACAATCATCACAATTGCATTAATAGTTATTGATAAGAAAGCCCTTCACGTGTTAGAGGCCAGAGAATATGCACGATTTTGAGTGTTAGAGCAGTTACCTTTGTCTGAAGTAGTACTTTTGTCATAAGCGAAAATGACTGGAGTTATCTTCACTAGCCTGGTGATCGCTCTCTGTGCTTGGGTAAGAGCTCAATATTCCAGTTACGACTCTTACAATGATGTTGTTCTCAAGTTGCTTGATAGGATGGAGAAAATGGAGATACAAATGAACGAAATGGAGAATCGAGAACTTTCATTGCAACAAGAAATTGGTATTCTAAAAAAGGGCCTGTACAGGCAACATAAGGAAACCAAAAGACTTAAAGTCCTTCTAAACTTAGCTAGATCAAAAGAAAATAACTGTGATGATTCTAGCATTCCAAATCAAGGCAATGGTGCGGAGTCTGATTCAAAAGCTATGAATAATGGCAACCAAATATCTAAACCAGAATTCCATATCAGACACGTCTCAAATGGTGAGTAAGCACGCATATCAGCAGTGGTAAATTTAGACTTGTTATAGCCAGATCGGAAATTATTACGTCCACTATTAGAATATTGTTCAAAAATGTAATAGCAATATTATATTATATTCTTCGAAAAAGACAAAAAAGGTATGATAACATAAGTAATTATATATATATATATATATATATATATATATATATATATAAATCGAAATTACAATGGGAGATTAGCGATATTGATGTTATACTCAAAAAGACCTAACGCAAAAATATCTTTTTGTTTATTTTCAGAACCAATTGCATTTTCAACATATGTTACTAACTATGTGTATCACCTTGGAATCAACCAAGTACTAAAATATGACGGAGTATTGACAAATGAAGGCAATGCCTACAACCATCACACTGGTATATTCACTTGTCCCCAGGATGGTCTGTATCTTATTTCATTTTTTGTCTCGACTATACACAGCAGCGCTGTATGGGTTCAGCTTATGGTAGACGACGTTAATGTCAGTGATGCTGTAGCCTTTAGTGTGCAGCCATCGCAAGACGACCAAGGGGGTAATGTAGCTATTCTACGACTGAGAAGGGGACAATCAGTATGGACATCAACACATTTCCACAGCGATTCCGAACTGGCCACCAACACAGAATTTCGGCACGTTACTTTTTCAGGCGTGCTTTTGGGTAATTGACAATAACGAAATTTACGCACAATTCGACATATTATTTATTTTTTGTTCTTATTTTACGGTTGATCAGTTGCACGGACAACAGTGTAAGAAAAGAAATACCTATTTAGATAGGCGGCAACCTTCTCGTTTACGAGCACGTGGGATTGTACATGCGAATACACAGATTTTGAAGCTTATCAACCACAATATTATCTAGGTCCTTGGTAGTTTCCCCATATAGGCACAAAAGTATTCTTTTCAGCTCATAACATATAATCATTCACGACTCAGATACCATTTGTCTACATAATTCATATTTTTAGGTTAGTCAGAATTAATTCCTCAGAGACTTACTGAAACTGTCTCAAAATATGGCGAAACCTGCCTGTTGAAAATAAATAAACTTAAGTACTTTCAGCATTGTTTCCATTAGTGCTCTTAGTAATTAAAAATCCAAGATCTTATTTTTGGGAAAAAAGCTAAAGCAAGAGTTTCTTTAATTAAAAAAGAAACATGGAAACTACACAGAAACTTTAAAGTAGTGTCTGTCAAATTGAAACTACATTGAAACTAAGTTTTCACCGTTTCCACAAAGCTTTGATAAAGTTTTCGTCTTTACTGCAAACTCTTGTTCATCACTATACAAAGGGTTTCCGTTAATTTCATATTTCAAAAACTAAACAAAAACTACTGCAGGGGTTTCTGTGGGTCTAGAAACCATCGGCATTTTTGTAATTTCCGTCGTAATGAACAACATATTAGACCAGACTTTTTCACTTCCCTGAAACTAGATAAAATTTTTAATGATTTCCAATTACTTCGAAATTGCTGAAAATTTCTTTTTTCAGATGCTGCGGAAACTTCACGGAAGCTAGTTTATTCCATGAAGGCTGAAACTAAACAGAAACACGAATAACAGTTTCTTGAAGTAACTGAAACCACACAGAAACTTGTAGAATCTGCCACACTGAAAACTACACGAAAACTGGTAGTTTCAGCTTGGCTTCTGAGCAAATTCAATGAATAAGAAACTTGAAAATTCCCAACTGTTCTGAAACTAACGGAAAGTATGACTTCAGTATTTTGAAATCTGACGAAATTCGGATAAACCAAGTTTGCACAGTTTCCAGTTAGTTTCCGTCCGGTGAAGGAATTTTGTGAACATAAAATGCATGAAATAGCTACACGTTCATTTCTGGTGACTGAATGTGAATGTCGTTTAATAATTGCATGCTTTAAAGCGGGTAAAACCAGCCTAATCATGTTGAACTTGTGAATATAGAAGGATTGACAGATAGCTTGTAGTGGATAGGGGAACGTGTCAGCTCATTGGTAATAAACAGCTTTGCTTCTAAACTGTATGCTTTAAAAACAATGCTCGCACTTTTTTCAGATATAGCGCAGAATGTTCAATAAATGTAATGTTTGCGATTGAGTGTTGTAAGTGATCAAGATAAAATATAATTAACAGTAGTATTTTTTTTTTTTTTTTTTTTTTTGCGATATGTTTCTGCACATTTGTTATTGATCAAGACAAACTACACATATACTTATCTATATCGCTGCAAACAGCAATGAAATTTACTGTTAGACGATTTCTGACTTCAGGACTTATGTTACAATGTCACAATTTGAAAATGTAATGACGCGTTCCAGTTATTTTACGTCGTGTTTAAAGCGGAGTCGATTAAATGTATCTCAGTAAAAATAAACTGGTTATTTGTGATGTTACGAAACTGTCCTCTTATCTAGTCTCGCATATGATGTAGTTTTTAGGCCCAAATACCAAAACTTGTACACTCAGAGTCTATATTGCATCCCACCTTTTATTATTGTATGTGCCTTAGAGAGTATCAAGCTACCTTTAGTGTAAATGTTAACCTATTCATAAAAAGCGTGGATCAGTGTTTAAAATGAAACGTCACATAATGAAAACAAACTAGTTTTCTTGAGTAATACACATTTGTGTTAATTTTAATGCAAATATTAAAAATTACTGAAATGTTGATGGTTGCTTGATTTTTTTTTTTTACGGCACATCAAATACATGCAAGATTATTTATTCCCGAAGAGAAAAGTGCATTGCACAGAGTTTCACCACGCTATCCAATCGTGCTGGGCGAGTCCGGATACGAACCCACACCAACTGAATACGAGTGCAGCACTCAAAGCATTAAACCTACGTTGCTTATAACACAATTTTTTAAAACCCTTTTCTTAAATAAAGATTTCCACTTCTCCTCCACCCCATCTCTCTGTCTGTCTCTCTGTCTCTCTGTCTCTGTCTCTCTCTCTCTCGTTGATTAATGTAGAGAGCATTTCCTCCAAAAATAAAACGAGTATGACAACTTTGACACTTTTTAAAAAATATGGAGATTTCTTAGCAATATGTATGTATGTACTAGTCTTTAACGGCATATCAGCACAATAATAGCTATATGGTTCAAATTAAAGTATAGTGTGATATATGTGATATATGTGATATATGTTAAAATGAAGAATTTGCACAAAATATTTAGAAAGATAAACCCTTCCAAATAATGTAAGCATGAAGTACAGCAAGACAAACGATAAAAGGTAAAGATGTTTAATTTCTGTAAAATATACATAAAATAAAATGTACTGGCAAAAATATTAAATCATTAAAATATATGGTCAGAATGTGTTATATAAAATGCATAACTCAGAATGTCAAAGATTGTATCGGGTGGCACTTGATCAGAAAGGTTCTTCATTGAGTTCTCATAAAAATAACTTCTGTTTGAGAGGGTGGAAGTGGACACACTCGACAATAATGTGTTCAACTGTCACTGGACACTGGTATGCACACTGGTCGAGGTTTTACCTTCAGTAGGTGTGCGATCGGCGTAAAACCATCTCATCTCTGCAATTTGTTTCTATATGAAGGATAGCAATCACCACTGATAGGTTTGATGTTTTGAAGTTTCTTTGTGGAAGCTACATTCCACATATTTTGCCAACTATAAAGAACATGCTGATTTATATAATATTTCAGGTCAGATTATGGAATGTTCTACTCGGAAACGGGTGATTGCAGGGTAGCTTTGGCTACTTTATCTGCCATTTCGTTACCTTTAATACCATTGTAACTAGGCAGCAAACAGTACAGAGCACGTTTTCCACATTGTATGAACAACTCATCTTTTTTAAGATTTGGAATATTAACGGGTTCTCAAATTTCAGGTTTTACTAAACTTTCAGTCTAGAAAGGGAATCTGGAAAGATGGAAGAAATATGTTTTGGGGGAAGTTTCAGCGTAGTTCAAAGATATGAGTATAACTAAAATATCAGAAGTAGAAATGGAGGCTTGATCTGGTAACCTGATTGAGATGGTGCCATTGGGTATTACAACGGCATCTCCAACCTCGTCTCCATATTCGAACCGTCTGCATACTAGAACGTATAGCCGCAATATGAGCCTATGATTTCATTGAATTTACGCTTGTAAATGAGAAGAATTGTTGAAAACTTTTTGAATTTCTAAAGATCAAATATGTTGGGCGATGTTTCGATAATCAAGGTGGTGATTTGGCAATAAAACATTTTGCCATGTTTACAATATTGAATTTTGCTGCTTCAGGTGAGGGCGAGTTCTGATCCTGAGAATTTATAATTTCCTAAAATCTTTTTAAAAATGTAAGCCCCATGAACAGTATAAAAAGGAATCTATCCGTATTATGTATGAATTAGTGTTTAGCGGTACATCAACACAATAATAACTATATTGTGCCAATTAAAAGGAAAGATATAAAATGTACACAAGAAAAAGTACACAAAAATGTATGGAAGATAAACCCTCCAAAAATTGTCAGCATGAGGTATGATAAAACAATAAAAGTAAAGATCCTACATTTCTGTAAAATGTATTAAAAATTTAAGTAAAATGTAAAGGCAAGAAATATAAAATTCTCAAAACTTAAGATCAAATTTTATAATATAAACCGCATTCCCTCATAATATCCGTAATCGTAAAGGTTCTTCATTGAGTTCACATAAAAAAGTATGTCTCACAGGCTGGAAGTAGACACACTCGACAAAAATGTGTTCCACGGTTAGACGACACTGGTAGGGTTGTTACTGTGGTCAAGCTTCACCCTTCAGAAGGTAAGGATGAGTCAGGTATGTCCAACACGCCTTCGGCACAATACAATATTATCTCTGAGATTTGTTCTATATGAGGGATGCTACTCTTCAATAATGGTATGTTTTGTACTAGCGTCTCACGGCACCTCAGCGCAACAGTAGTTCGAAAAATGTAAAAATGAAGAAAACCATTAGGAAGATAAACCCGAGCAAATAAATGCAAACATGAAACACAGGGTAAAATATAAAAGACACATATTTTAAATTTACTGTAATATATATATATATATATATATATATATATATATATATATATATATATATATATATTGTTACGACTAGGGGTAATGTAACAAAAGAAAAGACTCAAACAAGCATTCAAGATTTAAAATACAAATCTTTAATTTCCTAAAATATTTCAACAAACAATTAAAGTGAAAGAATTAAAAATAACTTACAATATAGAATATCCTTAAAAGTCCTAAATTGTTTTAAAGTTCACTGTTTCGGAAGTTAATCCAAATATTCCGAATGTATGTTCCGAATGAAGTAGCCTTCACTGCGCAAATATGTTGAAAAGATTAAGTTATATCCAAATAATCCTTGCTAATATGGACTCTCACAAGTTCTAGAAATGTTTCCGATAATTCCACGGAGCTGTATAATAATTCAGGTTGAAGACACAGTGCTGAATCTTAAATCTACTGTATTAATTAATAAATATCCAAAGAATAATATCCCACACTCAAACTGAATCAAATTCGTTATGACCTCACTATTCTATGTAACTATGAAGAATGCCCCAATACTGCTATAATTCATATATATATATATATATATATATATATATATATATATATATATATATATATATATATATATATATATATATATATATATATATATATATATATATATATATATATATATAGCCTTAATGCGCAGGATCGAAATAAAAACTCATTCTACGTCTTCGATAAACAAACTGGGTATTTCGAAATAATTTCCTTCTAATAAACACGATTCATTCTTCGGATGTGACCTTAAACTATAATTCCTGGTCAATATAATGTTTACTCCTAAAAATACGAGAACTAGGTCAAAAGTTCATTTTCTCTCGTGCGCGGAAAATACGTCACATGACTAAAGCTACAAGCAACTAGGTGAACTATCGATCCAAAAATACCGTATGTGTACTCACCGCAAGACGACAGCTGTTAGACTAAGAACAGAGATCATAAACTAAAAAACTATACAATTATTAAAAAAGGAAAGTGATATATAATTCCATAATAATATATATATATATATATATATATATATATATATATATATATATATATATATATATATATATATAAGATAACTGTAGCACATGTTCAATCCTTAAAGTATATGGTCAAAATATGTTATACAAACCCCAGTCACTCAAAAGTCCAACACGACCTCGGGTGGTACATCATCATACAGTTTCTTCACGGAGTTCACAGCAAAATAATTCTGTCTCAGAGGGAGGAAATCGACAACACTTGACAGGAATGTGTTCCACTGCCAGTGGACACTGGCATTGTACGCACTCTGAGGTTCAAGTATTTGTTCTGGCTACGCGATAGGCACAATACCACTTCATATCTATGACTTATTCTATACGAGGGATGCCACTCTCCAATAATGGGTTTGATGTTCTGATGTTTATGAAATTTCATTTCACATTTTTTCCAAGTATCAGCTGAATGCTGATTTTATACAACATTTAGGTTAGAATATGGAACATTCCATTTGGAAACTGGTGACTGCTAGGCAGCTTTGACTGATTTATTTACCCTTTAATTACACTTATTACCATTGTGACTAGGTAGACAACATTACAGAATACTTTTTCCCGATTGTATGAGCAAATCATGTTTCTGCAACATATGTGATGTTATGGGGTTGGCAACTTTCAAATTTTGCAAGGTTTTCAGTATGGAAGGGGAATCCGAAAAGATTATGAAACTTGTGTTTTTACAGGTTTCAATCTAATTCAAAGATCTGAGTATGGTGGTAATTTCTGCGGTAACAATATAGACTTTATCTGATAATCGTCTCGAGATGGTGCCATAGGGTCTTGCAACGGCATCTGCAACCATCTTTCGAACTGTCCGAATATAGGGACATATGGCCACGTCAGAAGCTCTGATACATTGAATTTACTCTACAAAAGGAGAGGCTGTGTTAAGGACTTTCTGAGTGTGCAAACGTCAAATATCATTGGCGTGTGTGCGGGGGAGGGGGGTGCATATTAACCAAGATGGTGATTTAGGAACAGAATTTTGCAGTATGTCCTACTTTAATATTTGCTGTGACTATGAAGACAACATTACAGAATACTTTTTCCCGATTGTATGAGCAAATCATGTTTCTGCAACATATGGGATATTATGGGGTTGTCAACTTAATACTTTTGCAAGGTTTTCGGTAAAGGTGTCTGCTTTTTAATCGTTGGAACGTTTTTACAATTTTCTAGAGTGCATTATCTCTCTGGTGCGAATGCTGCAGCTTCTTCGGATTTTTGTTTTTAAATTTGCCCTTTCACAAGTGCTGTTTAAGGAACAATGGAAGCCTCATGTTCAATTGCCATCTTTCGGTATGGTTTTATTTGTAGCAGCGTGTCGTGCACTATCAGTGTTATTGTTAGTAGCATCTTTATTGGGCCCCTACCAACATCTAAATCCCATAATAACTAAAGTCGAAATTGTAAATACTGCAAAAGGAAAAAACGCGTCAACAATAAAGCAGCCCGTACACATTCGATTTTCTAATGTTAAGTACTGTACACCTTTAAATCATAACATTTTATTTATAGTTGAGACAAAATAATAATTAAGGAAGGTGCAGTGTTCTGAAGGCATCGTGCATAATACATCAGTTAAGTTGCCAGGTGTTATGGATTGTCAAATACATGTAGTGATGCACACAATTTCCCAGATGTGCTTTAATCACAAAACTCGCTTATCCGGCGTAAACTGCCGCAAGTGATCACTTTCCGAATACAAATAAACATGTTGTATTGCATTCTGCGCAGATGTGTTTCAGTGACAAAACTTGCAACGAGAGGACTAAATAGGCTAAAATTTCTACCGAGAGTGACAACTTATCAATAATGCGACCATTTTTGAACGGGCGTGATATCTAATGTCGACACAAGAAGGGATCAAATTACTGTAAGGTAAAATTCTTTATTCTTTTCCTCATCAACTAAGCATACTTTTTGTTTTACAAAAAACATTGAAGCAACTACTCCTATAGTAAAAGTATAAAGCAATTTACTTTGTCACCGATAGTTCCTTGCTACATTTCATTAAATTGTGTCAAGTTCCGGGATGACCTGGTTTTTCTCCATCGATCAATAGTGGTGGATTGATTATTCCATGAGATAATATACATGGCACAAAAATCCATGAAAACGGATTGCCAAGAAACTTTGATTGAGAATACTACTGACTAACAGCCATGTAAAGCCATCATTAGAAGAATTATTTCGCCTTCACCTTTGTTGAAATCTCGCACGGACTGACCTGTTTTTTCTCCATCGGTCAATAGTGAAGGATAATAAATAAGGTTACTGACTTTAATGGAATGCGACTGAGTAATGTACATGTACGTTGATAAAATACATTTAATGTCGAAAACAGTTTCGGACGTCCCACCCTCATGACCTACCAGCACCTGGGGTGGTGGTGGCTGGAGCAAGACAGCACTTTAAAGGTTCTCTAATAGTTTGGCGGCCCCAGCCCCCGGGCGTGGGGTCCTGGGATGAAGCCTCTTATTATGGTTGGTTGGAGTGGGTAATATTTAATTATTTTATTTACATCTACTGTAGCTTATAAAACCATCAGTTCGACATATTAATAGCAAATGGCATCCTGTCAATCAATCAATCAATCAATCAATCTTTATTTCCTCCATAAGGAGAGTTCATTTACAAACATAGAAAATAGAACAGAGAGAGATACATTTAACAATCTACATTGAAGATTTCGGAAAACATTCCAGAAAGTCAGTGATACATATTACACTAATACAGATGAGGAAGAAACAAATACAGTATCAATAGTTAGGAAACATACAAAATGGCACATGATCTTTGTACATAAATCTATAGGAAAAAAAAAAAAAATTATTACGGTACTGATCCATTAATGATAATGACTTTGTTTTTAAAGTAAGGTCATATAGGTAGAGAGTTTTGGCAGGAGCTGAATTGGGAATTTATGATTTTGACACATGTTTGGTCTTCAGGCTATGAAGTACACTCGTAATACAAGGACGAGAAATTGGAATGAACAGATCTGAAACTGGTGAAATCGTGTTTTGTCATGTCTACTTTCAGTGTCAGTTCTTAACAGTTCTTAATACAATACACTACGGAGTTGGAGCTTGTTTACGAAAGTGCATGTGGTCAAATAGTTTTCAGTTCGGGTACGAAAAGGATAACGATTCTAATTGATAGTCACGAAATGTCTTGAGTAAAAATATCACAGTACGAAATGTATTCGTTCGAAAACTTCGAAATACCCAGGAACGTTTTATTCTATACTCCGTGCTGATGTTTGGTTCGAGTTTTAGTGTCGTTCTTTAGCTGCTTCCGGTTCCGGGAAGGTGGCAACTGCAAACTATGCATTGCAGGCAAGACATATGTTGAATTTTCCTTTGAGACAGAGAAGTGACGATGAATCTGTATTATAAGATATATAACACTTTTGAGGATCCCGTTTATAGCCATTAACAGATTAATTACTTGATTGATTTATTCTCACTGAAGGATCCGTTATTGCAGCGTGCAAACTGTCGCCGGAGGGTCAATATATCTCGAACAGACGAGCGTTTTTACTTGTGATAAATATCTTTATAAGATCATTTTGTTCACACGCCAACAAAATTGTCTTTTTAAAACAGGCAGGAAAAGGTCAGAGGAAACTCGGACTTGTCAAAGTCAGAACCAGATAATTGTGACACCCCACCCCCACCCCCCGATTACAGTGCGTGCGATAGTAACGGATCATTTTTACGTTTGTCGATATTTTTCTTGCCAATTACTAAACTGACCAGGATAATTATGTTGCAGTCATTTACCATAATCAATTACCTAAACCATAACAAGTTCGACTCGCGAGGACGTTTCCAGTCTAATCTAGGTCTGTAAAACGAAAGTGCGTTCTTCCGAATGAAGCGAGATTGTAGCCTCAATCTGAAGCATACTTCGAAGAATTGCTGAAAAATCTTAACAGTTGCCCAGGTAAAACATAAATCAGCTATTATTTTAAAAACCATATTTTTGGAAATGAGATACATCATTATTTATATAAAAGCTGCAATAATAATCTAGAAATTGACATATGAATGTGCCCATGTGAATATGACAATAACAGATCAGTTTTGTTACAGCAGCTGGTGAATCAGGGGTAATGTCAAAGTTATTTTTCTGTTGAAAACATGTACAAAAAATGTTAACTATGGTAAAAAAGGAAGAGAATGTACCAGTATTTGAACAATTGTGAAAATGTTTTTTCCGGTTGTATATTTAAATAAAAACGTGTTTTTTCATTGTGTTGCTTTACTTCCAATCTTGGTGGCAAATGAGATGTGACTGAAACCAACATTTTAAATCCTGTATGGTGCCATACAGCCAATTCCATGCTGGTGTGCATTAAAACTTGACCCACTCACTCACTTTAGCTAAAATGAGCTGTTTTGAGATTACCTTCAAGTGTGCACCTTGACTTTTTCTCACATGATCAGGTACTGTCAAGTGCAATCCCATAATATATTAAAAACAACACTGATTAGAATCAATAGTGCTCTCAAAATATTTGTATTCAGTGAATAATTTTATATCAGAAGGTAAGAGATAATTTTCATTCCAATCATGTATACTGTGTCCAAACAATTTCATAAATAAGCATGGTAACACCATTTATACAAAAAGTGCTCCGTTAATGTCGCATGCACTGTACCGGGAATGTGTCTTACATTGTAGCTGTTTCTTTCAAGCTTTGTGTGAATAACATTTGCAAAGGATCTCATTTATCTTAGTTCATGACTTAAATAATAATACAGCAAAAATTTAATTCTGAAAAGGTCATATTCTTCAACTATATCCAAGAGAGAAGTGTTCATAAGTTTAAAGATGATGATGATGGTTGGTTACAGACTTATTTTCATTATCTCCACACTATAGCAAGGGGATATTGCAGGGATGGTGCTGGCTTTAAAAAAGTTGTCGCCAAAAAAATCGCAAATCTCTATTTTGTCGCCAATTTTCAAAAAGTGTCGCCAAGCAAGGAGTAAGTATTTTTCCATGTCTATTAATGTGGTAGGCAATGAAAATTGAAAAAGATGGAGTATTTATTACTTTATTGACAGCAAACAATACAATACCACAATATTACAGAATAAATCATTGCATGACTGTTTTGTATGCTTATTGTTTTGCACTATCAAAATGTTGTTTCATAAAAATAATTTAGGATCCCAGCAGTTTGATTAACATTTAAAAAGAGCTTGTAATGTAGACATTATAATTATTATTATAAGTAATAAAGGGATCAAAGGTGGTCCATGATGGCTTCTGAGTCTTTGATTAAAAATCAGCCATCCTTTAGCAAAGGTGAGATAAAAAGGAAAGACCCACCAAAATATTATTTCATTAGAAACACTTGAGCAAGTAATGCAACACTGGTTAAATATATTAGGCAGCACCTGTGAACAACATCAAAAGTGTAAAGAGAAACTGTGTAAAGCAAGACACGCTTCAGATGCTAATGAATATCAACACTGCTGATCGAGTGAGTAAGGAGAAACTGTGTAAAGCAAGACACACTTCAGATGCTAATGAATATCAACACTGCTGATCGAGTGAGTAAGGAGAAACTGTGTAAAGCAAGACACTCTTCAGATGCTAATGAATATCAACACTGCTGATCGAGTGAGTAAGGAGAAACTGTGTAAAGCAAGACACACTTCAGATTCTAATGAATGTCAACATTGCTGATCGAGTGAGTAAGGAGAAACTGTGTAAAGCAAGACACACTCCAGATGCTAATGAATATCAACATTGCTGATCGAGTGAGTAAGGAGAAACTGTGTAAAGCAAGACACACTCCAGATGCTAATGAATATCAACATTGCTGATCGAGTGAGTAAGGAGAAACTGTGTAAAGCAAGACACACTCCAGATGCTAATGAATATCAACACTGCTGATCGAGTGAGTAAGGAGAAACTGTGTAAAGCAAGACACTCTTCAGATGCTAATGAATATCAACATTGCTGATCGAGTGAGTAAGGAGAAACTGTGTAAAGCAAGACACTCTTCAGATGCTAATGAATATCAACACTGCTGATCGAGTGAGTAAGGAGAAACTGTGTAAAGCAAGACACACTCCAGATGCTAATGAATATCAACACTGCTGATCGAGTGAGTAAGGAGAAACTGTGTAAAGCAAGACACTCTTCAGATGCTAATGAATATCAACACTGCTGATCGAGTGAGTAAGGAGAAACTGTGTAAAGCAAGACACTCTTCAGATGCTAATGAATATCAACACTGCTGATCGAGTGAGTAAGGAGAAACTGTGTAAAGCAAGACACTCTTCAGATGCTAATGAATATCAACACTGCTGATCGAGTGAGTAAAGAGAAACTGTGTAAAGCAAGACACTCTTCAGATGCTAATGAATATCAACACTGCTGATCGAGTGAGTAAAGAGAAACTGTGTAAAGCAAGACACGCTTCAGATGCTAGCGAATATCAACACTGCTGATCCAGTGAGTAAGGAGGACATTGAACGAGCAGTTGGACAATGGTTGACATCAAGACCTGGAGGAAGACATTGCTTTACATGAAATATTTTGTGATCTGAATAAATACACAAGTAAATTTAATATGATTTTGATTATTTCTTTTCATAGTCAATATTAGGGCCCTTTTGGGCACATGGAATTGGAGTCCAGGCTTGTGGAATTTGAGTCAGGGCTCGTGAATTTGTTAAAGTCACCAGCCCTGGGCCTGTGTCTGAAATTTGTTTTCTTTCAGCACTGTGTAATTACAATTTGTGTACATTTCTGTATATCTGACTATCAAGTCCTCTCAGGGGCCCCATGCTGAAGCATGAAAATCATACCCATCTTTCTGACTGTAACTACACAGGCAACATATGTACCTAGTCCTACAATGTAAGATGTCAACCCTGCTATGCATAATGGTGTCAAAATGGGATGCCAACTATTTGAGATATTCTTGAAAATTTGGCCTCTAGTTGCGAAGTCAACTATGCTCACAATGAGTTACATAGCACCACTTGTTTAGGCAGTAAGATATTGGTCTTGTATATCAGGGTCGACATCTTCCATTGTAGGCCTACATATGTGCTGAGTTTGGTGAATTTCCACCAAGTGGTTTTGATGCTGTTATGCACAGGTAGACAGGCAAACAGATGGCGGGTATCACAATACAGGGATCGCTCTGTGCATCGCCAATGTCGCAAATTGCTTTTTTTTCCTGATTGGCGATAAAATATACCATCTGGCGATTTTTTTGGCGACAATGTAGTCATTAATATGTTGTAGATGTAACAGGATGCCATTTTTTGCTTTTCACAATGATTGTGAAATACATCAGATGGCTATCTAAATGAATGATCATCAGTCTGAAACAATGAATTTGACATAAATATTTCACATCCGTTTATTTTGCATTTTTATAGGTTTATTACTCTTAAATTGCTTTGATTGCATTTTTTTATCCCAGTTACATCCAAGGCAAGAGTTTTTCGTTTCTTTTTGGTCATTTGAAATTCTCATGGTCTCATGACATCATCCCTTATCATCCAATAATGTAAGTTGGGTCATTTGTAACCACTTTCTGTTCTTATTGCAGATGTCTCATTAACACACATTATGTTTCTGATGAGAAATGTCATGTCAAACCCACTTATACTTCACAGATTTCTACTATAATGTACAGAATTATCTTAATATTAGATAAAAATGAATGTAGTCTGCTTTTAATAGACGTATTTGTGAAACAACTAAAGAGAATGTGTAAACAAGCCAGCAAAGGGACCAATATTTTAGGCTGGATGGTCATTTAGCCAGGATACTCAGTGGCTAATCAATGATGATGAGACCAGAGTAAACCAATTTTTTGTGCCACAGTTGCCAGGAATAAAAAATACTCAGGGTCTAGACTACACAGTTTCCACATTTATATGAACTTTAGGATGTCAATTGTCTTTCTTTTTAATGGTACAGGTTACCTTTTGTTAGTGACAAATAAGAAGAACCATAAAATCGTAGTTGTCATGCTATTGCCACCAATAATATCCACAAATACATCACAGTTTTATATATTTTAAAGCAATTTTGTTTTCTTGTGCATGTCTTATGTTCAAATGGTATAAAAGCATAAATTCTGCAGATGTTATTGACTACACAGAAAAAATCCCCTTCAGAATGTGTTTTCATTTCAGTTTGTGATGCTTTACCATTGTTTTACTTCCTGAAGATCTGTAAATAGTTCTGCATGTTTCATTCACTGGCACAATATCTGTGCTTGTGTGCGTGTCTTGGTGTGTACTGTGTTGCATTTTGAAATAGTCAAAATGCACCAGAACTTAAACACTCCTGCATGTAGTGTACTTTCATTGCTTTTTTAATCTTGTGTGTTTCAGCTTAACTATGCATGTAGTGCATGGCAGTTTCACTGTATTGAGCTTGTGTAATTTTACCTTTGGCACTCAAATTTGCTGCTTCCAATTTTAACATGTATATTTAGCAAATCCTTTAGATATCTGTGTATGTGCCCATAACCCATTAACTACCCTCTGTCATGTGATGTGGTGTATATAACATGATATCACAGTAGACGGTGGTTGGGTTTCTTTTGTATAGTTGTGTCTATAGTATGCTTGGTTTTTTAACTAACTTTTTCTTGCTATCATCTTTACTATGCTGGTGTAGTAACATATGATCATTTACTTTAGTAACCATTTAACCCATCCAGAGCTATCATTAATACAATAGGAAAGGTAAAAAGTCAAAAAGAGTAACTAAAGAGACCATACATCTTTATATTTACAACATAACATTTGTATGTGTTACATTACAATTCCTATTCAGAAATGTTAATATTCTGAAATTTAAACCTTTAATTTGATACATTTTTAAAATTTAGAATAAAGATGATCCTTAAAATTATGCTTAATGAAAGCATTGTGCACATATGTGTGTTGCCTAGGTTCCAAATTCAGTTGTTTGCTTAGATGCATTTTTGTAACAGAATTTCAAAATTTGGATGTATAACCATTATTTACTATTAATTCTTGAATGCATGCTTTGGATGCACAGGCCTAAAAGTGGTGATCAGTGTATGTGTGCATCCCGATATTTGGAACCCTGATTACACAACTTATTTTTCTATCTACACAAAGACCCACAGAATGTGAACTGTACATGCAGGAGATTTTAAATGGGGTACATGTGAGATCTCCACTATCTAATTTGAAATCAGCTTGAAGTTTTACTCCTGTTGGTTAAACATAACAACTATCTTCCCTTTTTCCTTAAAGAATTACTGTTACAAAATCATCTCCAAACCAATGATCAAGAATGTTATTTAAATAAAAAAAATCAGACAAAGACGAACCATGGACACAAAATTAGGAGATTTTAAATGGGGTAAGTGTGACATCGCCGCGCTCTAATTTGAAATCAGCGTGAAGTTTTACTCCTATTGTTTAAACATGACAACTATCTTCTCTTTTTCCTTAAAAAATTACTGTTACAAAATCATCCCAAAACTAATATAAAAGAATGCTATGAGCATTTAAAAAATCGAATGAATACGTAAGAATGGACACGAACATCCAGTATCAATAATGGCTGGGGGAAAAAAAAATCTTGAAAATCGTTAGCAAAGCTCAAGTCGTTTCCAAATGAATTTCAGGCAAAATGCTAAGAAATTTAAATCCCTCACCAATGTATGACTAAAATGCTAATTTCCATCTGTCTTGAGCAATATTCGATACAGAAACAGTTATTTAGAGAGATGTAACAGTGGCAAAAAAATACACCTACATCCCACTAGTAGCCATTCTACCAAACCATGTTGTGCTCTGTACATGATGTGAAGATATTGTAAATGATTTGTATTTACGTGTCATAAAATAAACACTGCTTGGTTAAGATACAGCCATCCTTTTTTCCAGATGCTATCAATATTTTATAAGAATCTGAGATGTAATATTCTGACACGAAACCAATTTACATAATTGTGAAAAGGGTTAAGAAAAATTGATTGTTGATTTATTTTGGCGACTTTTACCATGGATGACAACACACATTCATCATTTCCGCTGAAGATGAAACATGATCTTGAGCTGAAAAATTTGGTATAACTTTGTTCTGATTTTGGAACGTAACAGTTATGTCGCCATGTTACATATGATGTTTTTATGAATTTGGAGGTGTATTTTTATGATTTCTGAGTAACTTGAACATCAGTGACCAGTCACTTTTTGAGAAGCTTGGCATCGTGACGTTAATTAATTATGACACCCTCACATGAACACGATAAAAACTCTTGAGTGTCCATAACATTTCACTTGAAAATTTCAAGTGTTGAGTTCATTTTATGTGTAATCAATTAAAGATATATCTCTGTTATCTCTCTATTGTTGACTTCAAATGGCATAAGCACCAGCTTTAAGTTTTGTTGACTCGTTCAGGAAATAGTGCCATTTTTATAGATAAGTAACAATTATTTTATGACATAGAATTCCGTAACATATATATATATATATATATATATAAATCATTTTGGTTACCACCACAGGATCACATTGAGGGGGGAGCGGGGAGTCAGGATGTTGAATTGGGAGACGATTAATAAAAGGTATGGGAATTTGCTACAGCAAGTCATGAAAGTAGCTCTAGATAGTTTTGCAGTGAGTAGGTAAGAAATTATGAAACTGGCTTTACATTATGGGTTTAGCAAATTATAAGAATCACAACATCAGCAAATTTATTTTTTGGGTTTTTTTTATCTTCATGCTTCCAACTATTTTATCAATCAATTGAACCTAGTGATGTCAACATATTTCGTGACATATAATTATGTGGGAAAGTTTAGCTTGATGAATGAAAGGGCCCATAAATCTACTAATACAGAAATATAAGGTAAAGATAAAATTGATATTTCCTGTCAAAGCAAATGATGAAATCTATGTTAGTAACTAATAAGCAGATTTTGTTTAAATTGCAGGTTTGCAGTATCATGTTCAGTGCTGTCACATAGACGTGACATAGATATAGAGTGAGATGGGAGTACATGGCCTGTGGCAGCTCCTTAACTCCACTGGGAGACCTGTTCCTTTGGAGTCCCTGGAGAACAAAGTGCTGGCAATTGGTAATGAAAGAAAATAATTTTGATGTTTGTAATAAATCAGTTCACAAAACATGCCATGTAAAGTGGCCTTTTTTTGGAAATAAGAGTATCTTGAAGGGATAGCTGACTAAATTATATATAGATTGTACACTAGGAATGTGAAGATGGACCAGGAATGACAGTAGGATTTGATCTCTGCTTAATAAGGCAGGAGTTTATGGTGGTTATCACTGTATAAAGTGATTTAGAGTAAACAGCTCCTAGTGCATAACATGCCAGTTCATTACAGGTTAGTATGACAGTAGGTTCAGGTATACATTTATAGCTGTGTTGTCCTGAACAAGTTGGATAAAGCACCTTGCCCTGGTGAGACTCAAACCCACAATGGCAACTACTAGGCCAGTTTTGGAGAGGCATTTTAGAAATCAGACTGCCTGGAATGGATAAGTAATTGTTGACAGAAGAGTAGAAATGCTTATATAATACAGCATTAGAGATCAAATGTGTGGGTAGATAATAATTTTAATAAACATTCATTTCAATAGTGGATCTTGGGGTTAACATAATACCCTAGAGCAATTGCCAAATATATGCCAGAAAATAACAAATAAAAACAAAAAGCAAACATTTCACCGCAATAAATAAACAAATAGAAACATATTATTCATACAGTCTAGTTATGGAATTATCAGTGACTGAAGGCATTACCTTTCACCTATTTTCCATTAAACAGTAATTTGTTTTGCATTGTATTTGTTTTCAGTATATAAGTTGCTTTAAGGTTTGAGCTTTAATTTCTGTATTACACAATGGCATACATGGATTGTACAGTCATGATGATAGGTAGTGTGTAAATTGAGGTCAAAGGTCACCTCAGATTTTCAGCAGCAGGTCATAATGTAGATAGAGGTGACTGGTTATTACTGGAACATACAATTTGATCGTCTCTCCCCCCCCCCCCCAAAAAAAAACAAAAAACAAACAAATATGACTGGGATGTATACTGTTAAGTTAGTCTGACATCTGTCTGCAGCATATGCATATATACTTTGCATGTCTGGTAACTCTTGTGTTTGCAACTACTCCCACATATCTTCATGGACATTGCTGAAGCTTGTCAGACAATTTTGAAATCAGATTAACATGTGCAGATCATTTTGTCACCATTGTCTGATGAGTTTGTCCAGAGTTATGTATGCTTTTGGTGTTAAATGTATATACTGTATGTTACAATTCTTGTATGTGGAGCTTGACCCAAAGCTTTTGAACATTTGCCCTGAAACAAGACATACATTATTGACATGAGGTAAACTTGCACTTATTGTTCTTTTGTCATGCTATTTTCTGCTTTTGTCTTGCCTGTGAAATATAGGTCAGATGCAGTAATTACTATTTCGGGGGGGGGGGGTGTTGTTGTTGCAACAACATTAAGGTTTTGCATGTTGCTAGTTTCACTGAGACTTGTATGTACAGTCCTGAAACTTGATGGGTGTATTGAATTGACCTTGAAGGATACTAATCGATACAGGCAAAAGTAGGTCATATTGATCTGTTTTTTACACTGTAGTGATTACATTAAAGTTTTGCATATAACTCAATATCTCTGATATTGTTGTCATGAAACTCAAATAAAGTGTGACATTATTGAACATAATTCTACAACATGCCAAGGAAGATATACATAAGAAACTGAGTAAATCTATCCTATCTCTAAGTCAGACCAAATTAACATTCAAAGCTTGAGTGACTTGAGGTAAACTTGAAGAGGGTGGAAGGGTGTACAGTAAAAACCTGTCTTGAGAGACCAGATTTTTAATGCACAGATTTGTTGATTTTTGTGTTATGACCTGTTATGAGAGACCATAATATTTGAGCAGAAGGTGTGGTCTTTCAAGACAGGTTCTACTGTATTAACCTACACATTACCAGCAGATGATGTATTGTATGAAGAGATTTTCAGAACATTGTTCAAATGGCCGATAGCAGAGGATTTCAGTATGAGTAAAACAAAACTCTCTTACTTCTATCAACTGCCTAGGGCCTGCCATTTCTTCTGCTATGGTGTCTGATGTAAGAAATTAAAATAAGTACCTTGCATTATTGCACAATATCATGGGAGAACCCAGACACAATGAAGAAGAAAATGGATCTTTTGATCAAATATTCGTTCCCAACATATGATGAAGTCTGGTGAAGGTTTTATAAGGCATTGTTCTTGACCCATGCAGATGGAAAAGTCAGTTGCCAAAGCTATCCTGTTATTGAATCCTTACAGGAAGAGTCCCTGCCTGTAGAATCTTGAATTGCATTAGGTGGTAATGGATCAAATGTGAATAAAACAATTTGTAGAGAAGTGTCCAGGCTTTTGAAAGATGCTAGGTCTGAATGGAAAGGTCTTGTTGATATCGTCATACTAGGTATAATGCCTTTATCAAGGGCATACATGAATATGGATAGGAAATAGAAGAACAAGCTGTTGATACCTGGATTATTGAAGATTTTAGCATGTAGTGGAAAGGATTGCAATTGTATACAAGTAAATCTTGGTATTCCAGAGGAAGCCTTTTTCGTGCACACGCAAGTTCACTGGCTGAGCATTGGACCAACATACACATGTTCACTAGCAGTGCATTGGACCAGCACTACAGTGTCTAGTTGAGCAATGGACAGGGATCCAAGAGTATGTGACTAGATTAGAGAAGGCTTTAAAGAAAATGCCAAGGAGTAACAGCTTATATGAGGATAAAGTAAGCAGTGAGATGAAGTGACATGAAAGTTGAATTGTTATTTCTGGTGTCAGTTGTACCACTGTTTTTTGAGAATTTCCTCAGTAACTTTCAGACAGATGTACCACTGATACACCTTCTGTACATTAGAATGACAAAGGTGGTGTATATCATTTTGCAGCGATTTGTCAATGCATACTTTGTGAATGCCACGGCAGAAGATCTTTAAATCAGCATAAAAAAACAGATGTGTGACAAAGATATTGCTCTTGGAGAAGCAAGGAAGGAACTTGCAAAGTTGAAGACAGAGTCACAGGGCAGAGATATTCTCGAAATCCATTCATTCTACAATGCAGTTTTGAAATACATGGTCAACAGGCTTCCATTTGGAATTAAGTTGATTGAAGCACTGTCTTGTTTATCTCTGGATACAAGATTTGGGAAAGGTTCTGTAATGGAAGCAGAGATTTTAGTAAGGCACCTTCAGTTGGAAGATACTGTTGTTACTAACATTATTGATGAATGGAAGGTATATCACACAGAGGATGAACTGAGAGAATATGAATGAGCAGATCACTACTAGACAGGGTTTCTATCAATGGACATATCAGATTATTATGCATCTAACTTCTTCTCCAGGATGTCCAAAATTCTACCTATGGATTGTCTTGGAATTTTCCTTTCTTGTAACTATATGCCCAAATATTAAACCCCTGTCATCTCAACTTTTCCAAAATACAACTTACCTCTGCCATTAGAGCCAGTTATCTGTGTCTTTTAATTGATTTACAATACCCATTAAAGAAAATAATGCCAACTCACATGTACTTTCCTGCCTGGTCACAATTACAGTGTTAATCTTATGTGGACATTGGTAAAGTTGTATTCTAAGAAGACCTTGATCAAAGGTAAAAGGGTGTAATTTGCAAATGATATACAATTTTTGGTTTGATGGACAAGAATTAAGAATAAAAATGTTAGAACTCTTTCTAAATATTGTTAAAATACAATTTTTTTAAAAATGGATAAACTGTCTTTTATACATTTATTTAAAAGTTATTATTTATATGACATTCATTGTTCTCTGTGATGAATATTCTGGTGCAGTTTGTTATAAGCTAACTGATTACTTATCTTTCTTATAAATGCTTGGCAGGCAGTATGGTAAAAAAAAAATTCTACAGGCAGTATGGTAAAAAAAATTCCACCAAGGATGTTTTACATGAAATATTGTTGCAATAACAAAGAGAAACATTTGCAACTTTTCTTTGTGAAGAGTTATGTCATTCATCAGATGAATAAGGAAACATTTTTTCAAACATTCTTTTATATCATTGACATAAGATGGAAAATCACTTACCTCCTTTCTTTAAAACTTTTTGAGTGAAAACATAAAAAAAAATAAAAGCCATAAAGTATCATTTGGTCATAGAGTTGCAGGTTAAACATCATTTCTCTTCAACTGCATTCACCTTTTGTATATATCTTTTTTTTCAAGTTTATTTACTTGTAAAACAATGTTTCATTCTGTGAAACATTTGTTTATTGTCTCTTATTGTGAAAAGCAGTGACATAGTATTTGTTTTTTTTTGTCTGTCCATCTGTTACACTTTTGTTCCCACTCTATAACATAAAAGTCATTTGAGATTATGGGATGAAACTCGTACATCATCATTAGAAGGTGTGTTGCATGCAACATTGGGGGTCCTATCTTCAAGGTCAAGGTCATGACTCAATATCTGAAGTTTTCCATCACACTTTCCTTTCTATAACTTTAAGCCATTTGAGATTAAGGAATAAGACTCTGTGTACTTATAAACTATCATTGGAAAGTGTGTTATGAACCACATTGGGGTGCTATTTTCAAAGTTATGGTCACAGCTCAACAGTTTAAGTTTTCTTTCACACTTTCCACTTGCTTAGTAATGCTACAGTTGTTTTAGGTTAAGGCAGGGGTAGACAAATTAATTGCCCAGGAGCCAGGGAAAATAAAAAAGTAATGCAGGGCAACCATTTTTCTCAATGTAAAAATGGGGGTGGGCAACCAAAAGTATCATTAAAAAATGATCATGTTAAAAATTATAATGGAATTTATATATTTTCCAGCGACAAACATGATCATTAAATTGTCCCTCTGTGTACCTACAGCTGAGTGCCTCAATTATGTACATATAATTTCATATTGAGTGCTGGGTAATTGCTATTTGTAAGATGGTAAGAGGCCACACTAATCCTCATGTGTCAGCTACTCGTTATATGATTAAGTAATCCCAGTCTATACTACCAGCTCCTTAGGGTGAACCCTTAAAGAAACAAGACTCGTGAAGTTTTGCTTTTTGTCAACACACCAAAAGGTGGTAGTGGTATCTTTCATCTTTGGCTTGATGTACTTAATGCCTTTGATCTGGTATGAAGTACCTAATGCCTTTGATCTGGTATTACTCTTAATGCTTTGATCTGGTATGACGTACCTAATGCCTTTGATCTGGTATTACTCTGAATGCCTTTGATCTGGTATTACTCTGAATGCCTTTGATCTGGTATTACTCTGAATTTCTTTGATCTGGTATTACTCTGAATGCCGTTGATCTGGTATTACTCTGAATGCCTTTGATCTGGTATTACTCTTAATGCCTTTGGTCTGGTATTACTCTTAATGCCTATGATCTTGTATTACTCTGAATGCTGTTGATCTGGTATTACTCTTAATGCCTTTGATCTGGTATTACTCTTAATGCCTTTGATCTGGTATTACTCTTAATGCCTTTGATCTGGTATTACTCTTAATGCCGTTGATCTGGTATTACTCTTAATGCCTTTGATCTGGTATTACTCTTAATGCCGTTGATCTGGTATTACTCTTAATGCCTTTGATCTGGTATTACTTTTAATGCCTTTGATCTGGTATTGGTCCTAATGCTTTTGATCTGGTATTACTCTTAATGCCTTTGATCTGGTATTACTCTTAATGCCTTTGGTCTGGTATTACTCTTAATGCCTTTGATCTGGTATTACTCTTAATGCCGTATATCTGGTATTACTCTGAATGCCTTTCATCTGGTATTACTCTGAATGCCTTTCATCTGGTATTACTCTGAATCCCTTTCATCTGGTATTACTCTGAATGCCTTTCATCTGGTATTACTCTGAATGCCTTTCATCTGGTATTACTCTTATTGCCTTTGATCTGGTATTACTCTTAATGCCTTTGATCTGGTATTACTCTTAATGCCTTTGATCTGGTATTACTCTTAATGCCGTTGATCTGGTATTACTCTTAATGCCTATGATCTGGTATTGGTCTTAAAGCCTTTGATCTGGTATTACTCTTAATGCCTTTGATCTGGTATTACTCTTATTGCCTTTGATCTGGTATTACTCTTAATGCCTTTGATCTGGTATTACTCTTTATGCCTTTGATCTGGTATTACTCATAATGCCTTTGATCTGGTATTACTCTTAATGCCTTTGATCTGCTATTGGTCTTAAAGCCTTTGATCTGGTATCACTCTTAATGCCTTTGATATGGTATCGGTCTTAAAGTCTTTGATCTGGTATTACTCTTAATGCCTTTGATCTGGTATTACTCTTAATGCCTTTGGTCTGGTATTACTCTTAATGCCGTATATCTGGTATTACTCTTAATGCCTTTCATCTGGTATTACTCTGAATGCCTTTCATCTGGTATTACTCTTAATGCCTTTGATCTGGTATTGCTCTTAATGCCTTTGATCTGGTATTACTCTTAATGCCTTTGATCTGGTATTACTCTTTATGCCTTTGATCTGATATTACTCTTAATGCCTTTGACCTGGTATTACTCTTAATGCCTTTGATCTGCTATTGGTCTTAAAGCCTTTGATCTGGTAATACTCTTAATGCCTTTGATCTGGTATTACTCTTAATGCCGTTGATCTGGTATTGGTCTTAAAGCCTTTGATCTGGTATTACTCTTAATGCCTTTGATCTGGTATTACTCTTAATGCCTTTGATCTGGTATTACTCTTAATGCTTTTGATCTGGTATTACTCTTAATGCCTTTGATCTGGTGTTACTCTGAATGCTTTTGATCTGGTATTACTCTTAATGCCTATGATCTGGTATTGGTCTTAAAACCTTTGATCTGGTATTACTCTTAATGCCTTTGATCTGGTATTGGTCTTAAAGCCTTTGATCTGGTATTACTCTTAATGCTTTTGATCTGGTATTACTCTTAATGCCTTTGATCTGGTAGTGGTCTTCAAGCCTTTGATCTGGTATTACTCTAAATGCCTTTGATCTGGTATTGCTCTTAATGCCTTTGATCTGGTATTACTCTTAATGCCTTTGATATGGTATTACTCTTAATGCCTTTTATCTGGTATTACTCTTAATGCCTTGTTCTGGTATCGGTCTTAATGCCTTTGATCTGGTATTACTCTTAATGCCTTTGATCTGGTATCGGTCTTAATGCCTTTGATCTGGTATTACTCTTAATGCCTTTGATCTGGTATTACTCTTAATGCCATTGTTCTGGTATTACTCTTAATGCCTTTCATCTGGTATTACTCTGAATGCCTTTCATCTGGTATTACTCTTAATGCCTTTGATCTGGTATTACTCTCAATGCCTTTCATCTGGTATTACTCTGAATGCCTTTTATCTGGTATTGCTCTTAATGCCGTTGATCTGGTATTACTCTTAATGCCTTTGATCTGGTATTGGTCTTAAAGCCTTTGATCTGGTATCACTCTTAATGCCTTTGATCTGGTATCGGTCTTAAAGCCTTTGATCTGGTATTACTCTTAATGCCTTTGATCTGGTATTACTCTTAATGCCTTTTATCTGGTATCACTCTTATTGCCTTTGATCTGGTATCGGTCTTAATGCCTTTGATCTGGTATTACTCTTAATGCCTTTGATCTGGTATTGGTCTTAATGCCTTTGATCTGGTATTACTCTTAATGCCTTTGATCTGGTATCGGTCTTAATGCCTTTGATCTGGTATTACTCTTAATGTCTTTGATCTGGTATTACTCTTAATGCCTTTGATCTGGTATTACTCTTAATGCCGTTGTTCTGGTATTACTCTTAATGCCTTTGATCTGGTATTACTCTTAATGCCTTTGATCTGGTATTACTCTGAATGCCTTTCATCTGGTATTACTCTTAATGCCTTTGATCTGGTATTACTCTGAATGCCTTTCATCTGGTATTGCTCTGAATGCCGTTGATCTGGTATTACTCTTAATGCCTTTGATCTGGTATTACTCTTAATGCCGTTGATCTGGTATTGCTCTTAATGCCTTTGATCTGGTATTGGTCTTAAAGCCTTTGATCTGGTATCACTCTTAATGCCTTTGATCTGGTATCGGTCTTAATGCCTTTGATCTGGTATTACTCTTAATGCCTTTGATCTGGTATTACTCTTAATGCCTTTGATCTGGTATTACTCTTAATGCCGTTGATCTGGTATTACTCTTAATGCCTTTGATCTGGTATCACTCTTAATGCCTTTGATCTGGTATTACTCTTAATTCATTAATGCCTAGAGATTCTTTTCATTTTTGCCTGAAATGGGGGTAGGAAACGCATTTTTGGGGTTACTTCTGAATGCAGCAAAACACATGGGCTTAAGATAGTTTTTCATTTAGCCAGATGCTTAAGTGTATCAGAAACATTGTTTTTGATTTTCTATTACGCTCGCACATGTACAGAAGGGTACAAGTTGAACTTCTTTTTTTTTTTTTTTTTCTTTTTTTTTCGTATTGGATCCCCGATTTTTGTGTCCTGGCCCCTTTTTACTCCAAATCTCAAACTTATCCTACTTTTTGCAAAGGTTCATCTGTCTGTGTGCAGTTCTGACCGGTCTTCTTTAGATCTAAGGCCAAAAAGTCAAAAATCCGGACACAAACTCCGGTTCCGGAACTGGCAATTTTTTACCTAAAAAAAAATCGGGTCTCAAAAACTGCATTTTTTCGCTGTATTTTTTAATGCGAGTAGAAAGTCGACATTATTTGGTATCATTGTAGAGCTACATCTGTCTACTTTCCTGAAATACCATCAACTTTAGTGTATCCTAAATGATCTTCACGTTACAGAGCTCGGAAGTAGGGTACAACCTCATGACGTGTAAACGTGGCGCCAGGGGTTAATGAGTTAATGCCTTTGATCTTGTATAACTCTTTCCGATTGGTCTGTTGAAGAAATGTCACTCACTGTAGAGCTTGTAACAGTTGCTCCTGTTAGTTTTCTTTAGCTGAATGAATATGGCAAATTTAAAAAATTTGACCAATGACAGCTGTTATTGCATATTATATTGGCTTGTTTGGTCAGGAATAAACAAAAGTCCCACATGGATTGTTTACAGTTCCTGACAGTCTAGGCAACAGGATTTAAGATAAACTGAACTGTAATGATGTAAACTCAAATAAACATAAAATATTGATATGTTTGTGATCAGGGGTAGCCAGCTTGTATAAAGTTGATGGACAAAAAGACAGCATCAAAAACAGAAATTGTTTGAATATCTTTTATTTGCTGATCTTAAATAGATTAAATAAGTGTTTAAACATGTATGACACTTTGCCATTAACAGGACTAATGGTCAATTACAAATATTGTGTGAAAAATTATATATATATATATATATATATATATATATATATATATATATATATATATATATATATATATATATATAACAAAAGTTGTTGAATGATGCTTATTATGTCAATATTGGGGGCAACTACAGTAATTTACTGTGAAACCAGAAAAATCTGGTGTGCAACCAAATTTTCAAACCGGGTTGTCCTGAGACAACCATGCATTTTTAAAAAAATTCTACCCCTTTTAAGGGATGAAAACTTATACATTATCATTAAAAGGTGCATCACATACAACAGTGGGAATCATATCTTTAAAGTCAAGGTCATAACTTAATATTTAAGTTTTCTGTCACATTTTCCATTGCAGTCCATAACTTATGAGCTGTTAGCTATTAAGGGTGGAAACTTGGTTTATATATATATCTCATTATTAGAAGGTGTGTTGTGTACCAAATTGGTGGTCCTGTCTTCAATGTCAGGGTCACAGGTCAGTATTTTAAGTTTTCTGTCACACTTTCCTTTCTGCTCTTTAATTGAAGAATCCTTTCAGCTTTAAGAATGAAACGTGGTATACTTATAGATTATCATTAAAAAGTGTCTCATGAACACATTGTGGTTCATAACTTCAAGGTCAAGGTCTTTGGTCAGTGTTGTAAGTTTTCCATCAAACTTTCCTTTCTGTAATTTTAGAGAATTTTGAGATTGAGAGATGAAGCTTAGTATATTTATACATCATCATACCACATTGGCGATACTATCTTCAAGGTCAAGGTCACATGTCTGTGTTTTTAGATTTCCTTCATACTTTCCATTTTATAACGTTAGATTCATTTGAAGTTAATGGACGAATGCTCGTATATTTGTCATATACCACATGTCATGTACTACATTTATGGTCAAGGTCAAGGTCACGTGCTAATATTTTAGGTTCTAATAACATTGTCTTTTTGGCTCAATAATTGATGTTTGAGATAAATGAATGAAATTTGGTATACATGTTTTTATTGTCACCTGAAAATGTGCTGCATTCCATATGTGGGGTCCTGTCTTCAATGTCAAGGTCACATGTATATATTTCATAGTTTGCTTTTATTTCAGCTTCATATTTTAAAAGCTGTTTGAGGTTCAGGGATAAACCATGGTACACATGATGTTTTTCTATTTGATGGCATCTCATGGATCACAGTTAAGGTTTTATCTTCAGGGTCAAGGTCACTGAGCAATTTCTACCCTTTTTCTGCTCTTTGACTAAAACCCATTGAGATAGAGACATGAAACTTGGTTACTTTTCATGTCTGCTTTGTAAATCTACAGTTCTGTGACAAGGATCACAGTAAGGTTTTAGCACAATCATTCTGGTGAGCTCACCACTGTAGGTGGGAGACAAAAATTCACTAAATTTGCTTGTTTGTTTATTCATTCATTCATTTTGTTTATTTACTCAATGGAATTCACTGGAACATTGCCCTTTGCTGTCATTATCTTGCAAGAAGAGAGTATCAGGAAAGGGGAGGCAAGAATGTGTAAGTGTCATATTTAAACTTGGTAGATAGTACTTACATTAGGTGAACATGTGCATATTGTTCTGTCATCATACTCCGGTGAGTTTTTCCAGAGTTATGCCCCATTTTGGTGATAAATGTGCATACTATATATTATAATTTTTGTGTGCAACTAGTACCACATGTTTTGATGATTTGCCTATTGATACATGCATATCTCCAACCAGAGTTATTGCTCTTTTCTAAGTGCACTACTCATTCAAACAGAATGGGGGATGGGTAGGGAGTGGGGCTTCCATGTCTTATGGAAACCTGTCTAGTTTTCTGATGTAAATCAAAGAGTGTCATCAACAAGATGAGGATCAATATAGTATTGTTATGATGTCTTGAGATACTAAGTTGACAAAGGCCAACATTTGTAATAACTGTTTTTAATTATTGTCTGTTTACAGATATAAGTGTATGGCTTCATCAGCTGGCGAAAGGAATGAGGGACAGTGAAGGGAATCCCCTCCCCAATGCCCACCTTCAAGGTCTATTCACCCGGATCTGCAAGCTCCTGTACTACAGGATTAAACCAATTTTTATCTTTGATGGGGGTGTGCCAGAATTAAAGAAACAAACCCTTGTAAGTGAGGATTATATTGTTTAGATAGGAATATAAAATTTCCTGGTTTGTTAGTAATCCTGTTCCAAATATAATAGTATTATGTGGGTACATTAACATATGAACCCTTATGTATTTACATGCATATACCTATATGGTTAAATTCTTATGGAATGATTCTATTAAAGTTCATTAGTAGCAAATTATTGCCACAATAACAACCAGTAAATATTGTTGCAATAAAGTCTATTTGCCTTGTGCAGAATCCATGCAAGTGGGCATTTGGGGTGAAATCGTCACCCTCAATCTATCACTTTGCATAAAAATTTTAAAAAATGGAATTTCACTTTGGTTTGCCGCTGTAGGTGGGAGACAAAAATTCACTAGTGAATACTTGAATTTTTGTTGCCCATTTGGAAGTGAAATGTGACTTACTGGATGTATTCATGTCAATCATTATTAAAAATAAAAATTTTATTCAATATTTCATCCCGTTAGTTTATGCAAAGAGGACTTATACAATGGAAACAGTTGCTGATTTTTTACTGTAACCTATTTTTGAGGTTGACATTTTGTACAGTAACTATGTAATACAAGAAATGTGGTGCAAGAAAATAACAAAAGTTTCAGTATTTTTGTACAGTTTGAATAGTATCATATAGGGGTGAAACGATACACCTCTGCCACGTATCTATAAGATTCTTGATACATTTGCTCCATTTGATCAAATGTATGACTCATCCTGGTACCACCGCCTTTGTTTTGCATTGAATGAATGATTTTAAAACATTATTACCAAAATTATGGCTTCACTTAAATTTTGAAAGCATTACGGTGTTATCTTCAAAACAGAAGAAACTGTGCAATTTCCTTGTGCAAGGAAATTCTTATCTAGAACAAGTTGGAGTGTGGGAGCGGAGATGACTAACAACCAAATCCTTCACATTGTACTTCCTGCAGATGCAAAACAACTGCCATGGCCACGGGCACTTGATTATGTCAGTGAGGAAGGAAATTATTGACAAAACCCACTCCCCTTCTACAAATTGACATGGTGGTTATAACTTGTGCGGTTTGGAATCTGCCCCCTTGCCGATTTTGTGCTAAAAAATTTTTTATCCCATCGGCACATTCGGTCGCTGATTACATATATCAGTGTAAAAGGAGAAATTCCAAACTTATTCCCCATGTACAATTTAAGTACTTTACAGATCATTTAATAGACACTTTTGTGTGAAAGTTTCTATGTTGCTTTGTATCTATTTGGATAGAGTTTGGATGCCAATATTTCTGGTATGTCACGCAGTGAACATGCAGTGAACACGCTACAGTTAGTTATGATTGGTGGTTATTGTTTTACCCTGGACTTGAACAAACAATAACCGCTAATCAGAATTGCATGTACAAACAATAACCGCTAATCGGAATTGCATGTAACATATTTCACTGCATGACACACCGGAATTGTAACCTTCAATTTGATCGAAGTAGACTAGATGCGATGCAACAGATAAATTTTGCATAATAGTGGTTATTAAATGATCAGTAAAGTACTTAAATCATACATGGGGAACAAATCTGCAATGTCTTCTTTCCATTGATATATGTTATCAGTGGCTGAAGATGCAGATGGGATAAACTAATTAGCATGGAATTGGGGCGGGGGAAGGGGAGCAGATTTAGAACCATGTGAGTTATTCACCTTGTGTTAATTTGTAGAAGGCGAGTGGGTGTTGTCAATAGTTTTCATTTTTTACTGACAGAAATGAGTGCATGTACTTGTTACGGCTGCCTCAGATGAATTCTCAATTTAAAGAATGAAAAGGTAAATGTCTAATAATTATTCACGACTGCTGAAGATTTAAGTAACTTGTATAGAGTAAGTATTGTTTTGTATTGATTCTTCCCCTCTTGTATCGATTTGGGTATCGATATAGAAAAAGTATTGATATATCAATTAATCGTTTCACCCCTAGTATTATATATTTTGATCATCTCACATGAAAATATGCAAAAACAAGTTTAGGGTGACAATTTTGAACATTATAAATTTGGAGCTTTCCACAAACACTTCTCCCTATTTTCGCCAACTTTGCCCTATTCTTGCTGGAGAGAGATCTCATTTTGCCCAAATATTATAGTCCAACGTGGACTCTATTGTGGATCCTGCAGTTGACAAACTGATGTTGATACATTGAAGATAAGTATAACATTTCAGAATATATAGGGAAACAATGACTGCTAGGCCTTTGTCATGATAAGAAAATAAAGCATATGCATTGTTTTGCAGAGAGCTAGGCGAGAGAGAAGAGAGTTTGCAGAGCAGGAGAGTGGACGAGCCACAAGGAAATTACTTACCAATCTGATCCGCAGTCAGGCTGTTAGCCATGTTTTGGGAGAGGGAGAGGGCAGCATCCCTGTCACATCTGTCCTCAAACTGTCATCTTCCAAAAAACCTGACATGTTTGAATTGCCTCCTCTTCCTGAAAGTTCCAGGTAGTTTTGGCCATATTTTGTGTCTGCTTTATATAGAGAAAACAAATGAACCTAAAAAGGGCTCAAATTTCATCTTGAATTGTTATATTACCAAGAACTACCTATCTACTACCAGCTGTCAGTCAAGCATTATTTATTCAACATTAGACATGGTAGCTCAGTTGGTAGAGCATCAGATTCATGATTGAAGGGTCACAAGTTTGATACCCACCCAGGTCAGCCTGGGTTGTCTATCTTGGTGTGTCGTTGAGAACGGCATTTAGCTCCCATATAGCCAATATTGTGTTAAGAATGTGCCGTGAAACTAAGAAATAAAACAGTCAATATTAGAGTGGACCACTACCCACTCAAAATTGGACTGGATTTATTATGTAATAGCATCTTGGATAATAATCTTGTCTGACTACATGTTCGCTAGCCAAGGGTTGTCAATCTACTTCATTCCACATTGACCCTTGCCGTATGTGGCATCCAAAACAATATCTGCTGCTTTGCTATCTGATCGTATGCAGCTGAAAGAAACTGATCCAATCAAATACTTGTTACATTTACCTAGGAAGATTATTGGGAATAATCATAGCAGCCTCCATAGACAACAACATGTATATTTTTCCAAATGAAACCTTTCATGCATGGTTTTCTTTTAAGTTGAGGCATGTGGATATCATGGAAATCATCATATTGAAAACCTAACAGATCAAGTAACGAGTTCTTTAATTGATCAATTGATTTTGCTCAATATGGACATTATCTCTTCTTTCAAAAGAGGACACTTGTTCAAAACACTATTTTGGCTAGTTACATATACCAAGGGTAGACACAGAATTAAGTGGATTGATGATCCTTGGCTAGCAAAAATTGTCTGACTTTAAGGTGCCCTAGTCAACTGATAGTCAGCCACCATGGCCAATTTTTCCTATAAAACATGTACAGATTCAAATTCTTGTAAGTATCATTCACCCAATTTTAATAAAGTGGCAAAAATTTTTTTTATATAAATCTTTGAATGTAAAGAAACTGGTATGCTAATTATTAGATGTATAATCTCTGATTTGGCGATTTGTCAGTTTCTTGATGGAGATGGTTTACTATGGAACAATGTGTGAGAATTATCAGAAGTTGTTTTAAAAGAAATTATCAGTTAAAAGTATACTTAGGTTTAAATAATTCTTTAATTTAAATAAACACACTGCTCTTACATTTACTGACCTATCAGTTAGTTTTTTCCTTGTCAGCCTTGGTGTAAGCTTGACATAGTGATCCCTTTGATGTCCATGTGTGTGTGGGGCCCGGGTGGACAAGTGGTCTAAGGCGCTTGCCTTTACAGATCACTCACACATCTCTGTGACTTCGAGTCATGGTTCAACCAATGTGAATAGCTTCCCATGGGTCTTTGGTTCTTCCCAGGCTCTTTTCGAGTTCTTCCTCCACCAGATATACTGGACAAAATGTATAGCCTATCATATGGTGAAAAATTACATTAAACTCCACAAAACCAAACCAAACCATGTGTGTGTCAATCTGTCTGTACATCCACATTCAAGATTAACCTTAATATTACAACTTGTTACTTTCTTTCTTTCATGTGGGTCTTTTCTGGCAAAATAAAGTGTGGGCTTAACAAAAAGGAAGTTTTCATGTTGATATCAAATTTCTTTTTTGTTTACTTTTTTGGGAATAGCAAGTTTGTAGTTTTCCCCTTGATTCCAGTCTTCAGAGGTTGAATTTTTTCTATACAGACAAACAAAACAGATATTTGATTTAAATCCCAGATCAATACTGAATTATCTCCCCTTAAGATGTTTACATGAGATTTGTATGTTGCCAGCCCTACTACTGTGAATTCGTTTATTTTCATGGGTATCAGGTTTCATGGGTTGTGAATGGCACTTTTGTCAGTTCTTCAATTCATGGATTTAAGAAGGAGCCCCATAGTTTCAGTAGAAGGATAATTGTTCATTGAGTTTTTAAATTCATTGTTTTTAGCAACCATGAAATCCACACAAATTGCTACACCATGATAAATTGTAACAATACAAGGTACACGTGCTTAATAAGCAAAGAGCTGCCAGAAAGGCACTTCATGTACCTGAAATTTAGATTGGTTGGTTGGTTGGATGGTTTTAATGGCACTTTTTCATAAATTATAGGCTGTATTATGTTGAGGAAATAAAAGCTAATTGTCTTTACTGAGAGCACACCAAGGCAGCTGACCAGAGCTGGCCTAGGTGGGTATGAAAAGCATGACCCTTGCATTTTAGGTCTGATGCTGTATTAAGTGAGCCATCTCAACTCCCTTGAATCGATTACTACTGCTGATGCTGTATTAACTGAGCCATCTCAACTCCCTTGAATCGATTACTACTTCTGATGCTGTACTAACTGAGCCATCTCAACTCCCTTGAATCGATTACTACTTCTGATGCTGTACTAACTGAGCCATCTCAACTCCCTTGAATCAATTACTACTTCTGATGCTGTATTAACTGAGCCATCTCAACTCCGTTGAATCGATTACTACTTCTGATGCTGTACTAACTGAGCCATCTCAACTCCTTTGAATCGATTACTACTTCTGATGCTGTACTAACTGAGCCATCTCAACTCCCTTGAATCGATTACTACTTCTGATGCTGTACTAACTGAGCCATCTCAACTCCCTTGAATCGATTACTACTTCTGATGCTGTACTAACTGAGCCATCTCAACTCCCTTGAATCAATTACTACTTCTGATGCTGTATTGACTGAGCCATCTCAACTCCCTTGAATCGATTACTACTTCTGATGCTGTATTAACTGAGCCATCTCAACTCCCTTGAATTGATTACTACTTCTGATTCTGTATTAACTGAGCCATCTCAACTCCCTTGAATTGATTACTACTTCTGATGCTGTACTAACTGAGCCATCTCAACTCCCTTGAATTGATTACTACTTCTGATGCTGTACTAACTGAGCCATCTCAACTCCCTTGAATTGATTACTCCTTCTGATGCTGTACTAACTGAGCCATCTCAACTCCCTTGAATTGATTACTACTTCTGATGCTACGCAAATTACAAAATAAAATCATTGGTTGTTTCTCAAGGTATTGGTCTCCATGATTCAGGAGAAAAAAAACTATTACTGGTATGTAAGCCACTAAAACATATTGTACAATTTTCAAAGTAAAATAACATTATATTATGAAGCTTTTATTATGAAGCAAGTACAGTATAGGCATATCTCATATCATATGATAATTGTGACAGAAAGGAAAATTGTTTTCATAATTCATGACACTCTAATCTTCAGATCGTATATGGAGAGTGGAGATGCAGGGGAAGTAAGTGATGATGACTCATGGGAGGACAGAATGATGACTCGACAAATCCTTGAGGTAAATGATACAACTATGCTCAGGTTTTTTGAATGCTAATCACTCCCATGCTTTAGTTGGGGATATTGTAACATACTCCATCTGTTCATCCATCTTTCCATCTGTCAGTGTAATTGTCTTCTCTTAAACTGCTGGGTTGAAATTCATCATTATTTGGTAAACATGCTGTACCCATGTGCAAGAGGGGTATAATTTTGGTGCCTCACTCCAGGAGTACCTCTTATTGGATCAGAGGTCAAATATAAAACATAGCAACTACATGGACATTGTTAATATTTGTTGATCAGCCTTTATACATGCAGTCATATGGGGAATGGGGGACACATAATAGATTCAATGGATTTTTTACTTACAACCCATGGGTCACAATCTGGAGGTGGTGTTAGGGTGGGATTTGGAAATATTTGAAGAAAAGCTTGTGAATTTGCCATGGGTTACCCATGGAAATAGCAGTAGGACATCTTGATTTTGTCCTGTCCATTCTTTTTAGGGCTGCAAAAAAACAATTTCTTTTTGACCCTCCTATAAGTCAGGGTGTACTTTGCAAGTCAGATCCGTCTGAAGGGGTGACTTGTCATCAGTGAGTCAGAGTTGTACTTGGAAAAATAAACAGGCCAAACTGGATAGAAAGATAGATAGGAAAAATAAATACAAAACCAGTGTAAAATGCAATTATATTATTGAGTGGAATATGTCACAAATAAATTGACAACTTACAATTTGTCCATCTTCGTGTAATTAAATCCATTTAAATCCGTAATGCTTGACATTTTAAATCCTTTTATATGATAAATCCATAAATTAAATTATCGGTCACATACCGGTATAAAAATAGTAGTTCAGAACGATTCACAATATCCCATAATATGTTAATTCCACATGTCTTACAAATAAACAATGATAGTTAAATCCACATTTTTGTGATTCACAGTACCCTATAAATGTCACTATCTAATGTCATCTGGTACAAAGTCCAAGAATTCATCCTCATTGTCTGATAAAGTTCTGAAATCCTCCATAGTCGTCTAGTCATTGTAAATTGTCATCTAGTCATCGTAAATATCATCCGAGTCTGATTCCTTAGCTTTACTGTCATATGCGGGTGCTTATGTAGAGACTGAGCTTGGGCTGTGTAAGTAATACTTTGATCATAAAGTCTTTGAAATCAATCAAAGGGTGCAACTGAGCACATGTCAATTGTGCGGCAAGATCACAGGAAGTTCAAATAACCACCTTCTGTTACTTGGCACTGAACAAGTAGCAAACTTGCGGCTCAAACAGAGGGTTGTCATGTGGGAAAACAAAGAGGGTGGTGCCTTTACAAGCTCTGGGATTAAGGTCAGACATGCACAGGAAGTTGTAGAACTCTATTTGGCACTGAAAAAGTATTAAATTCACAGCTCGATCAAAGAATTATCATTGATTGATTGATTGGGATTTAAGGTGCACCAGCACTGTAAGGCTGTATAGTGCCAAAGAATTATCAACTTGAAAACAGTGAGTGCTGCCTTTACAAGTCAAGGGCTTATTGGCCAATGTGCACTGGCAGATAACTTGGGGAATATCACTTAGGAATTAAATCTGACTTATGGAAAAGGTAAATACAAATTAAATCAAAACTTGTATTGCATCAAACACTGTTTATACAGCAAAACACAAACATTAATACAAACACAGGTTATTCAGACGAAAATGGAAGCATTATATCTGCTAGTAAACACCCACGGTAAACAAGATTGATGGACACTTCACTTTGTTGCAGGTAGTATTTAATTTACCAGTAATATTTTCAAATTATTAAAATCCAAATAACTGTCGATTCAAGTATTGTGTAGTGAATATTGTCATTAAACGGATAAACACAGTGCATACCATATATACATTTCTGAATGGAAATAGAGGCATTGAAAACATAAAACTATTTGAATTCACAGTATTTTTATGTACTGCAAACATCTAGAGTTTCCAGCATTACCCAAGACAACCCATACTCTACATGAATCAAATTTTCAGTAAGAAATGTTGACTTATAAGCGAGTATATATATGATAGATAAAAGTTGCTCCTTTCTTTACTTTAAATAGACAGAGATCAATTTTTTGGGCAGCAGCCAGCTGATTTATTGATCAGACTGAATGTTGTTTTCTTTTCTTTTTGCTCAGAATCTGCTGTGTAAAAAAGAAGAGCATTTCATTGAGGAGAAGCTGGGGGTTTTTCATGCACTTTTTCTTGCCAAAAAAACAACAATAACAAAAATAATTAAAGAAGATTTTAAAATCCTCAAGATCACCAGGTAGTTTCAAATTTACACAATCCCACCCCACCTCATCCATTGTTCAGTAAACCTGAAGATAGCAATATGAAAGTCTTATCATCTGATTCAATGTTTTCCATCCATGAAGAGGAAATCTTCTATTCATTGTTAAAACTAGAATTTCATTTCTTTCGCTCATTCTTTTACTTCAGTGGAGAAATGTTGCTATTGAAACCCAAGTCGACAAACTTGGGAGCTGATCAGCTAGGCACTGGCTAATCTTACATTTTTAGCTCTAAACCAGAAGAGCTTATGGGATGGTTTGTTGTCTGTCATTCTATGTCCATTCGCCTGTTAGAACAAGTTTGTTATCACAACTTCTCCTAAACTACTTGGAGGATTATCATGAAACTTTACACACACATTCATCCCAAGGTCTAGGAAATCCTGAATGAAAATAGTGCTGCACAGACATCAAGTATGGCTGCCAAAGCAGCTATTTTGAAAATACTGTTATCACTGCTTCTGAATGAATGAATGGTCATGTCAATGAAGAAGTTTCACTAAAATGCTTTTTATAATATCTGGTTGGCCCTAAATGAAAAGGACATTTACATTTGTACAAATAATGCTGATCCATCATTAAATTTGGCCACTGTTACTAAAAATTGAATAACCTGCAAACAACTTTTATGAAAAACTGCTGAACAGAATTTTACCAAATTTCACAAAAAGCATCCTTGCAAGAAGGCCTTGTAAGTTTGTACAAATTATACTGATCTTCTGTCAAGTTCACTGTATTACTGAAAATAGAAAACAAAAATTACTTGTTCTTCTAAAAAACTGATCAACAGAATTTAATTGATCCAAATTTGACAGTATCCAGGCATGGGGGCCATTCAGTTTTGTGCAAATGATGCTGATCCACTTTTCAGTATGGCCATTGTTACTGAAAAAAGAAAAAAACTAAAATGACTTCTCAAAAACCAGCCAACAGGATTTGATCAAATTTCACAGAAAGCATCCTGACACAAGGCCTTTCAAATTTGCACTAATAATGCTAATCTGCCTTTCAATATGGCTGCCATTACTAAAACATACAAAAAACCTTTATATGTCAGAAAGCATTATAGTAACCAAGATTGCTTAAACGCCCTGTTATTTGGCTTTTAGGTAGATTTCAGGCAGGTGAACAATCTGGGGCTCACTTTAGCCTCTTGTTTTACTTTTTTGAAGTTTTTGGGGGGCTTAGACTTTTTGGTCTGCAATGGGACAATGTTTGTGTCAAATTGTGGAATTTAAATGAGAAAGTATCGACAAAAAATAGGCATTAGTCAGCATAGATAGGCTTCTGTACACTTTTTTATAATGCCTATAGCTCATACTAGAAATAAATTAAATTTTAAAATTCTTAATGTTTTAATTTATTCAAAGATATTTTGTCATATTTGGCTAGAACAACTATTTAAAAATGATAAAAAGAATTCAAACTGTATTGCAAAGTCTTTCAGTTAAAAGCACGGTCATTAATATGAGGGATAGTTCTGGGATTTCACTTTTATATGTTAGGTGCCAATTAAGGAGAATTTGTGGTTGCAACAAATCACATAATGAAAAGACCCAAGGAGGGAGCAATCTTCTCTCTTTGAAGACAATAGGATGTTAATGTTATTATTATAGTGTCCTACCAGAACTGAAAAATTAAGTGGTGCTGGGGAGATCAAAAAAGTGCAGCTAAATGTCAATTAGGCCCACCTTGGTTGTTTTACAGGGTAATCCATCATAAGAACAAAATACACAAATATAGTAAAAAAAAATATAAATTGTTTTATTAAGATTTTAAAATGTTTTTGCATTATCAAATAATGTAATTTTTATTGCAGTACAAATATGTATTAGCACAAGGACTCGTTGTGGCGTATTGTAACAACAGACCCTTTTGTGACCTTACAAATCTTTGCTGAATGTGTAGCCATAGTAAATACAACAGTTGTAAGGGCAATCAAAATCTAGATCTTGTTCATTTGTCACCTTTTATGATGCATTAACTAATCTTGAATAACCGTAGTGTGGTAAATTCTCTCCTCACCTTTAGCACACAGTTGTGCAGAATGATGGATTCCTTGGTGTAGCATACAGTTGTACAGAATGATGGATTCCTTGGTGTAGCACACAGTTGTACAGAATGATGGATTCCTTGGTGTAGCACACAGTTGTACAGAATGATGGAATCCTTGGTGTAGCACACAGTTGTGCAGAATGATGGATTCCTTGGTGTAGCATACAGTTGTGCAGAATGATGGATTCCTTGGTGTAGCATACAGTTGTGCAGAATGATGGATTCCTTGGTGTAGCACACAGTTGTACTGTATGTTGATGGATTCCTTGGTGTAGCATACAGTTGTACAGAATGATGGATTCCTTGGTGTAGCACACATTTGTACAGAATGATGGATTCCTTGGTGTAGCACACAGTTGTACAGAATGATGGATTCCTTGGTGTTTGAAACATTTTGCAACTATAACATACATACCATATATACTCCTTATAAGTCGAGTCCAACTGCAAATTGCACAGACCCAGATCTACCATTGTATAATGTGCCACCAGATCAGGATCTGTGTTGTTTGCAGTTGGACTCGGCTTATAAGCAAGTATATATGGTATGTTAGAAAAAACTTTATCAGCTTTTGCTTATTGTATGAACATTGTTTTGACTGGCAATTAAATCTTTAGTCTATAGGCATTTTCTTAATTGAATCGGCATCATCCAAACTTGTTGTGTTTGACAGCCATTTTGTATACTCGTTCCAGTACAGAAGAATAGTAGGCAGAATGACATCCATATATGCATATGTGGTTGACAACATTTTAATAATAATAATAATAATAATAATAATATCCATTATTTATCCATGGTGGTATAATTAGCTAACACTAGCTAACATTATGGTCCTGAAATTGAAATAAATATACATGTAATTAGTACAAAATCTACAAGGTGAACATTTTCGACATTAAAGAATACAAATAATACAAGTTAATACAAATTATACAAGGTTAACATACTGTTATCACATCGATATGTCAGCTACCACTTACAAATGTTATGCGGTCATAAAATCAGGATTGCTTATTAAAATATTTGTGGAGGTATAATTTCTTACAAGCTGAAATAATAGATGCTTGTTACAAATATGGAAAGATCAGAACATAGCTGAACATTGGTTTTGAAAAAGAGAGGGTGAAATATGATAAATCAGGCACCACAAAAAAAACATATGGGTGCATTATGAAAAAAAGGGGCTTATGCACATATAAATATAGCTAGCAGGAACAATGTAGGAAGTAGTCTCATTTCAAAGTTGTGAAAAGATGTTTTGCAGTATTTTTCTTACAAACAGGGATATTATGAAGAGTTTAAAATCTTCAGTAATACTTTGTGTTTATTATCATCAACAATTTCTTGTAGACAATTCTGAAATTATTTCACACTATTCAGGAAGAATTTCAAGATCTGGATGCAGTTGATGTTCACTCGGATGACTTCAAGAGTCTGCCTCCAGAAATACAACATGAAATCATTATAGACCTGAGAGAGAAGGCAAAGAGGCCATCAAGGAGAGGAAGATTTGAACTACCTAAGGTACATTTCATCAACATATACCTTCCTGTGTTATTAAATAATAGTAGATTGAATTACAGTGCGTACAAAGTGGACCATTTTACAGTTCTTAACATGTAGGGTGCAGTTGAGTGTAGTTCAGTGACATGTGCTGGTGTTATAGTCTGGCACTGGCAGCACTACACTCAACAGATGTAAATTACACAACTCCAGAGGCACAGGTGGGATCTACCGAGCCGATTTGTGGATTACCTTGTATAATAGGTATTTAATTAATGACTTGAGCAGCACGGGAGATGTACAGACCAAGATATTGGACCATGCTGAGCCTTCCTTTACCATTTTCCACTTTCAGGACAGCCCAAAAACATGCAGACCTCCATTTTTTAAAAAAGCCCCATCTCACCTCTAACCCATAACACAAAAACTAGGTATCATTAAAGAATATGCTTAACTTTTGGGTAGACTCCTTAGAGATATAAGGGCTGACCTCCACCACCACCTTGCTGGCCCAGTTCGCTAGATAGGCTTTAGTCTGTTTTAAAGAAGTACATAACTTCAGGGCTAGTGAACAGACTACAAGGTAAAGCATGGTAGGGGGTGATGTGTGAAAAACTTTGGTTGTCCTTTTTGTTTTTGGGTCTGTCAGAAAAACAAAGGCTAGACATGCCCAGCAAAAATGCTCAGCTTAAGGAGAGCGTGTAAAGCACAGTTTCTATTTGAAAAACATCGTACCAGTTGTTAGTCAGTTGGGAGTGAGTGCATCAGTGAACCAATATAATGTGCTGTTATTAAATTTTTCATCATGCAGGAACATGACAAATTTGTTGTGTTCATTTGTCTACCATGTGAACTGACTTACTGTTGATGTGCTATCATACAGTTCCTTGATGAGAATAATATAATGTAGAATATAATGCCGACGAAGCTTAATCTTATCAATAATCTCGACATTGTTTGTTTTGGCACTTGTTGACAAGTTCTGACTTATGCCTTTGAGTTTGTACTGCATTGTTATGATCATACTCGTATTCTTTTTTATAAATGAATAGCTTTTGCTTGGTCTTCATTCAACTCTAAACCCTTGCCATCTTAATTCTGCATATAGTATTTTACCATACTCATCATAATTATCTATCCACATTGCCATTACATTTTCTTTTTAAAAACACATATTGAAATGGAACATGGGGAATAAGATGGTAAGACAGTCTGCATCAGGTGGGAGAAAATGACTCTCATTCTGTTTCCTCTGTGGTTGCAGTGGTTTGCTAAGTTTATATTATTTTCTTTAAATGAAATAATGGTAAAAATCATTAGAAAACAATTTTTTTAAAAACATATTGTGCTTAAAATGTGCACCAGATGCTTTCTTGTTGATGCCTTTTGTGACTTTGACTAGCAGCTCTGCTTGTTGTTGGGTTTGGAAATTACACATCAAAGCAAGCCCATCAAAATGACTATCTTGACAGCGGCATTAGTAGTTCACAACTTTCTATTGCAAATCTGCATGCCATATCGGAAGAGGGCAACAGTGCATGAGGCCGCTGCTGTTCTTTTAAATTTACTAAAAATTTTTTTACTAAATTACAAAATTTTTTTGTCTTCCTGTTAATGAAAACAGTATTGTATTCTAGAGGTGCATCGTTCTGATGGTTCTGTTGTTGCTGTCATTATGGCAGACAACACACAGCTTATGGTGAATTTTCCAAGAGATTTTTCATGAACTCCGTGCAAGCTTCAGTTCTTCTGTGGGCTATTAGTTCATTTTTTGCCATTTCCTTGATTGCAACTGAAGTATGTGTCTTGTGCGATACAACCCCATATTTAAATTTTCATGGTTATATATTTGTTGACTTAATAGAGAAGAAGCTTGAACTCATCCTCATAGCTGGCATTGTCACATAGTGCCTTAGATATGTAGTCTATGATTGTATTGGCCAAGATGTGGATTTCATTGTGCTTTTTGGCTTTTATGGATAGTTGCCAGTCAGTAAAATTTCCAGCCATATAAATCAGACCAAAAATCACCCCTGTGACCTCAAAGGCAATCGTGATAGGGACAGTAATGATTTAGGCCTCGCTGATCCTTTTTAGGCAAAAATCATGTGGGTCTTGGAATTTTGGGTATAGCAGCATTATAATTCCTCTATAAGTGGTGTGATATGAGAGTTTAATTGATCTCAATGGGGGTTGGGTTAGCTGCCTTGTGGACACGTACCTCTAATCTGTCCTGTGGATTACTGGCAAGATGGCAGTTTTTCTGACTGATTACTGTGATGTGGCATAGCACGTCTTTTTTTCAATATTAGTCTGGTTTTTCTGTTGGTGAGACAAGTGATAGAGGGCCCTATATACCCCAAAGGAAACATTATTGCCGATGGCATTTTGCCAAATACCACATTGTCATTGTCGTAACAATTGAGCCCATGAGGCCCCAATGGCAGTATTTTTGGGTGTTATTCCAAGAAAGAAATTACAATTAACTCTAATCCTCAATGTCCATCTGCTTTTCATCTTCGTTCCACCCCAATCTGAAATGGTACTTGTCAGCCCCAAGGAGGTATAGATGCTCTCGCACCAGCAGTTTGTATTCTTAGTTAATGTCATGCATTTTTCGTTTGAGCTGCACCAATACTCTGTCTTGTTCATCGGTTTCAGGATTGGCAGGTAGCACCATTGATTCATGTTCCTTGCATATGTCTGGTCGCTCACCCGTGGCTTTGGAGTTTTTTTTGCCTTTAAGCTAAGTAGTACAAGTGCGGATTGCAAAAGCTGAAGATGGTTAGAGTAGCTAAAAATTCCAACACTTGTGCACTGTCATTGAGGCCCTCATACCAGATGGTGTCTCCAGTGGCTTGGCATGCAACATGACCAAGAATTTTAGCATCTGTTGAATCTTCTGATGCAACATTAAATGAGGGTGATGATCCAAATGCGCTTGCAGCAAGATTACTAAAAAAGCCTGGACCATGTAGATTCATAGTGTGCTAGTGCGCATTTTTAATCTCAAGGGTGATAGTGCGTGCCAGCATATTATCTGGTTATAGTTTTTCATCTCAAATATGTATCAAAAGTTCATGGATGCCACCTTTACATAATCTGCACCAATTTGGTTTTCCATAGGATACAGTATGTGTATCCCCATAGGACTCACCACCCACAGAAATGACTTGTAGCAGGGTGCTGTTTTTTTCATCAAGAATACTTCCAGTTGTGTTTATCTGATCAAGGTTGATGTAAAGACGTGGGACATTGATAAATGCTGGGCCATTGGGTGCCATGTGCATGCCAGTTTTGTAAAACTGGGGTAATGTGAGTCCAAAGATGGGGGTGAGAGAGTCGAGATTGAGCTGCTAGTTTAGGTCAATAAGCTGCTGATTATGCTGACCCACCCAGTTGCTGCATCAAAGTCTGCACTCATTCCAGGAATGCAAGCCTGCATTTTTTTATGAGCACATCTATGTTGTAATACCCAATGGGAACGATGACTGCCATCATTCTGGTGTCAACTATTTCTCCTTCAAATACGTTCCCCAGTCACATTAAGGTTACGGGGATATACACCTGCTACCTCCCGAATCCAGCCCTACTAAAAGACGAAAAATCATCTTTTCTGTCTATCTCATATAGACAAAGGGCAATAACTCTTGCCCATTGCCTCCCGGGCCATTTCCAGGTGTCGCTAGTTTTTAAGCTTCGCTGCTGTACTGTCAACATGTACATTATACCTCCAAACAATTCAAGTCATCTTAGTGTTAAATTGGACCATCCAACTTTAAATATGGATTTATTGTGTTGGACAATCATTCTTATACAGGTTGTATACATTATTTTTACAAATTTCACAAATTTGAGTGACTTTGTCATCTTTTACGGACTTTGTCTATTTAAGACCACATTACAACACACTGTTGTTGAACTCATGTTGTCATTGACAGGTTAGCGCAACACTGACTAATTTCACTTACTCCATTAGTAACAGGTGTAGTATTAGCGAGTTAGTAACATTCTCCTTGAGTTCATTATTTCTTCATCAGCCAGTTCCATCTGCATTGCCTGTGTTATTTTGGTGTGGGGCTGAATGGTGGGTCTGATATCAGTGTCTGCCAGGTCGTTCATCTCTTGCAGTACTACGTTCTTGTGGCTTTGCTGCTTGAGTTGCTCCCAGAGCTTTTGCTGAACCACTCCACTCCAAAGGTAGGAGGGACAAACACCTGTCAAAGCTTCGTACTCATCCTCTAGTACATGTGCTTGTACAAATGGAAGCCTGGGTGTTTTTGGTTGTCCCAAAAGTGGGTAATGGTAAAGGAATGCCCAGCATGGCCCAATAGCTTGGTCTGTTTATGTACCCTGCTGCTACTTGCAACAAATGGTAGTTTCATGCATGATAAATCAATCTCGGTATAATACTGCACAGCACGTTGTAGTTTGGGACTGATTCCACCTGTAACAAGTGGATATTGCACAGTGTGATTGGGTGTAAATGAGTGGCAGCTGTATCGGCATGACTGGAAAATGATAAGTACTAATCTCTATTTATCTTTAATAGAGAGGAATGCCATTGTGGTGGGTGGGTCAGAACTCATGGACAGGAATGAGGTTTATTCCTGATATAGAAGTTGAAGCCAGAATAAATAACTAGACACCAGACAAATATTTTCTATTTATTTTACAATGATAGAAGAATTATGTACTATGAATTACGAACATTATATTTGTTTAAAAGTATGATTTAGTTAAACATGATTTATTTGATTCAGTACATTTTTGTCTATCCAGTTTTAAAGTATTCAAATTTTGCAAGTCAAATATTGGGAGATATGTCATTGCATGGATGCATGTGAGAGACCGGGGTGTTCAAAACACTCATTATATCCCCACCAGATATCCTGGAATCCCTGTATTTGCTGGAAATGTCCAATAGATCAAAGGTTTGACTGGCACATACTCTGAGCAACCAGACTTTGGTCATAGGAGTTCTTAAATATCATTATATCAACTTGTCAATTTGTTTGTCCATTAAACTGCCAAATAAACAACTTAATGAAGTAAAATTGAAAGGTCACAAGGTCTAGTTTACAGATTGATTCTTAGTCGGACAGTAAAGATGTTGCTAAGCTTAATTCAGAGGTAACTAGGTCAAGTTTACACATTGTTTCTTTGTCGGACAATCAATAAAGGTGTCACTGACTAAGCTTGTTTGGTCATTATATGTTCGAAATTGTTTCAGTACTTTATAGCCACAAAACACGAGACAAAAGTGGTGTGAAAATTTATCTCCTGGACTTTAAAAAAAGAACTATAATTGACCAATTGCCTGTAGGTCTTTGGATTGCCCCAGGGTTTGTACTATAGACAACACATTAGTCCCTCACACCATGTGGTTTGTGTCATGGTTTGTCAGCACATGATACCTTTAGAACAAAATGTGTGAAGTCTAGGCCTGAATTAAGAAAGAAAGATACATACCACAACAGATAACTTTTATTATTGTCCTCAAGGACTTCACCATCCGACTATACCAGAAATTCCCATTAATTCGGTGTTTGAGGTAGTAAGTTAGCTTGTTGTCAGTAAATAATTTTTTTTTTAAAACAGTAAAGTGGAATAAAATTGGTGAAATTCTGTAGTTTAGTTTCCTAAAAGAAAAGATTTATTTGTATAAATAATTAATTTGAGAGGAAACCAGTTAATCATGGAAGGATGATACTATCACTCAAGCAGCAGCAAATCCAGAACCAACAATGACATACATTTAATAATTAGGTATATCAATGTTTTCTTTTTTGTCACAACTTGGTATATGTCCTTTGAATGTTTTATACTTCAAAAATATATGGCTGCCACATTAATTTTCAGGACAAAAATGTCCAGCAAGAGCCATTAAAATTTCAGGATCTCTGATCCCCACCATTATAGAGGTGGGGTATATTGGAATCCTCATGTCTGTGCAGTCATTTGTCCAACACACATTCTCTTTAAGTCAACCAGTCTTGCAATATTTTATGAATTGCCCTTAAACTTGGTAAATATTATGGTCGTCACATGAAGATGCACATTTCAACAAACAACTATGTGCCTGCAATTTTTGTAAGGGCTATTGCCCTCTTGATTTGCAGCTTTATAACCCAATCTTGTGAACGCAACTAGACTCACATTTTTTAATAGATTGCCATAAAACTTCGTAAATGTTATGGTCATCATCTGAATACACACATATGCACAAGTCACTATTCTTAAACAGTTTTTGTTGTAGTTATTTACCTTTTTGTCCTGTAGCAGAGTGCTGTGTATGACAGAATCTTGTGAATGCAACTTGTCTCCGAGTTTTTGATGGATTGCTTTAAAACTTGGTATATATTATATTCATCATCAGATAATGCGCTTTTCGACAAATCAGTGTGTTCCTGCATTTTTGTTAGAGTAATTGTCCATTTTGACTTGGAGCCTGATGTAGTGTATGATGAAATCGTGTGAACACATCTAGTCTCATTGTTTTCAGCCATGAAACGTTGTCAATGTTATGGTTTTCATTTGAAGATGCATATGTTGACAAATTACTGTTCTCCCGCATATTTTGTTATTGCCCTTTTTATCTTGCAGCTGAATGCTGTGTGTGATAGGATCTTGTAGCTGCAATTTGTATGGATCACTGTGAAACTTGGTACTTATCATGGTCATCATCTAAAGATGCAAATTTCAACAAAACACTGTGCTCCTGTGATTTTTGTTTGAGTTATTGCTCTTTTTTTACTTGGAGCTAAATGTAGTATATGACAGAATCTCGTCAACGCAACTAGTCTCACCATTTTTTAATGAATCACCATAAAACTCGGTCTATGTTTATTGTTGGAATATGCGTTTGTTGACAAATGACTGACCTATTGCAATATTTTCATAGTACCTGCCCTTTGTGTCCAGCAGCAGAATGCATGTAAGACATAATTTTGTGAACACAACTTGTCTTGCAGTTTTTAATGGATCAATGTGAAAATTGATCCATTATATGGTCTTTATCTAAAGACACACATATTGAGCAATTTTTTTGTTCTGTAATGATTTTTGTATGAGTCATTGTCCTTTTTTTTCCTTACAACTGAATATAATATATGACAGAATTTGGTGAATATAACTATTCATGTAGTTTTCTGTTGATTGCTGTGAAAATTAGTACATATTATGGTCATGATCAAAACATATGCATGTTGACCAATAATTGTACTCACTGTTTTCAAAGAGTTGTGCACTTTTTGTGACAATAGATTCATCTCCATCATGGTGGTGGTGGCGGGGAAGAGGGGATAAATTTAATTAAGCAAATTACTCACCATGCCTCTAGTTCAGAGGTTCTCAACTGTGATACCAGTGGTCCACGAGCTTCATTCACATGGTCCGCAGAAAGGTTGCAGAACAACAGCTAACAATACAATCAACATTAGGAAAGATCATTAAGTGGTCCGCCAAGACCCTCAGCAATTTTAAAGTGGTCTGTGAACAAAAAAGTTTGAGAACCACTGCTCTAGTTTATATATGGATTCATCATTCATATGTAATAAACTTAATGAGATACATTTTTTGCTTTAGGATTCCAAGGACTTCTCCAAGTATCAAATTACCAAACTTTTGAAACAGAGTAAGTTGAGTAGCCGATTAGATGAGGTACGGAAAGAGATGACCACTCGCAGCACAGGGGAGTTAACTCAGGATCTTGAGAAGGATTTCTTCAGTGATGAAGTACAGTCTAGTAGGGTGGTCTCTGAGGATACATCACATTACATTTTGATTAAAGGTTTAAGGAGAAAAGATGAATTGAAAACAGAGGAAGAAAAAGAGTTTTCAAAAAATGTAACAGCAAGTGGTGAAGAAATTCAGTCCTCCAGTTCTGGGTTTGTAGATGAGTTACTGAATGAGGATGATGTGGATAAATTGAAAACTGGTGTTGTCTTCGTCAGGGTTGATCAGGAAAGCATTAATGGTGAAGTCAAAAGAGAATCCAACATTAAGAACAACACTGAAAATTCAGTTACTGAAGTTTTACAAACTAGCTCTTCAGAAAGTGTAGATAATAAAAAGGAAGGAAAAGAGGGAACAGTGAAAAGGAAGGAACTTTCAGATTGGACCAAATATATTGATCAGAGTGAAGAAAATTTTCTTGAATTGAATGATTTGAATAAAGCAGATTTAAACTCGAGGTCATGCAGTACATTTCATTTGTCACCAAAAACGGCTTCAAGTTCAACTTCCTTAGCTTTGGTTGATGAGGCAAAAGGGACCATTGATATTAATTTATTAAGTAAGATTGACAAAGTCATTAAATCATCTGAAAGTGACAGTTTTCAGACTGAGAAGGTTCATGGGTTGGATTCAGAGAAAGAAGGGATTGAAATCTATGATGACAGTGTGGACTCGAGTGTAAAAGAAGCAAACACAGATGAAATAAAGACTGTGTCAATATTAGGAGTAATAAATAAGAACCATCATGATGAAGAAGATAACTCTGGCTCAGAAGGTATGTAAATTATATACATTATTTTTGTGTTTATTTTTCTTCAGCTTAAGTCATAGAATTCATATAGACTACAAGGAGGTCAGTATATGTTATACATCATACCAAATGTACCCCTGTATAATATGTCCTACCTCATACCATATGTACCCCTGTATAATATGTCCTACCTCATACCATATGTACCTATATATAATGTCATACCTCATACCATATGCACCCCTGTATAATATGTCCTACCTCATACCATATGTACCCCTGTATAATATGTCCTACCTCATACCATATGTACCCCTGTATAATATGTCCTACCTCATACCATATGTACCCCTGTATAATATGTCATACCTCATACCATATGTACCCCTATATAATGTCATACCTCATACCATATGCACCCCTGTATAATGTCCTACCTCATACCATATGTACCCCTATATAATGTCATACCTCATACCATATGCACCCCTGTATAATATGTCCTACCTCATACCATATGTACCCCTATATAATATCCTACCTCATACCATATGTACCCCTGTATAATATGCCATACCTCATACCATATGCACCACTGTATGATATGCCATACCTCATATTGTATGTACCCCTGTATAATTTCATACTTTATGCCAAGTCATGTCTTTTACTCAGCACAGCCATGTTTGAGAGAATATGCATCACCAAAGACATGAGCTCACAACATAGCCAAAAGTAGTCAACTCTTCTGTGATGTACATACATGTAATGGGAACATAGTCTTTTACATCAGCAATGTGCACTTATTATGATGAACTTCAATCTCATGAAATTTACCCAAATAATTTTTTTTTAAGGGCAGGGTGCATATATTGTGATGAATGCTGTACTTCATAGCACACCAAAATAAGCAGGTTTGGGAAAATATATTCATAATTTTTATAATAATTATTCAGTGTTTGTCTTGACTGCATTACAAAAGCAATAAGATTCAGTGTGACAGTTTTGCATTGAAGCCTTTGCTATGAAGATACAATAGTAGTATAGCCAAGGACTGTTATAGGATGCATGAGTCCAAGATACAATGGTAGTATTGCCAAGGACTGTTATAGGATGCATGATTCCAAGATACAATGGTAGTATAGCCAAGGACTATTATAGGATGCATGATTCCAGGATACAATGGTAGTATAGCCAAGGATTGTTATACGATGCATGATTCCAAGATACAATGGTAGTATAGCCAAGGACTGTTATAGGATGCATGATTCCAAGATACAATGGTAGTATAGCCAAGAATTGTTATAGGATGCATGATTCCAAGATACAATGGTAGTATAGCCAAGGATTGTTACAGGTTGCATGATTCCAGGATTTACATTGATTTCTTTTAATAAATAATGCGTACAAACTTGACAGAATGTGCAAGAATAGCTCATTATATTTGCAAGCCCTATCTTTATTTCTTTGTTAAATCCCTCCAATAACAAAGGCAGGGTGGGAGTGGGGACTACATTTTTAATTCTAAAGTAGGCCTACATCATGCAGGTGAAACCTTGCATTACGTGGAATCCTTGTTGAGAAGATCTAGTCCATCTCTATTCTTTTAGTTGGACTTTCTTAATATTTTGATAATTTTTTTGGACATTTTCCCATATAATTGATTTTCACTTGTTATGTAGATGAATTCATTGAGGTTCAAGAATTCCCATCACTGTTTGATAAGGATGACTCCTCTACTTCAAGAACTGTGCCAGGTAGAGAAAGTGCTGACCATGCAGAAAATTCTGAAGGGGTTTTGACAGCAATGAACATGGAAAACAGTTCAAAGGGTAGTTTAACAATTGACCTTACACAGGAAGAAGACTTTGATGAGGGAGAGCATGCCAAAGAGGCTGTGAATGTAGATACTTCAGATTCTGATGCCTCGGAATCAAAGAATATGGCACAAGAATTCCACGCAATGAATGAGGTACAATCTTGTCTGTAATTTTTCCAACACTTTTGTTTATTTTCTTATCAGGTGTGCAAAAATTGTTTGTAAAGCAAATAGATTTTCATTTTCAATCCCTTTTTAAATATGAAAATTGTAAAATCTTTAAGAAGGAAATGTTTCCTATATTAAAAAAATAGAATTAAAGTTATAATTGCAATTACTAAAATTATTTCGTGTATACTCGCTTATAAGTAGGGTTTAAATGTAAATGACATAGACCCAGATCTACAGTGGCATAATGTGCCAGCAGATCAGGGTCTATGTTGTTTGTTCTCTTGATTAGTCCTAATAAACTGCATAGACCCAGAGCTGCCGTGCATTATGTGATAGCAGATTTGGGCTTGTGCAGTTTGCAGTTGGATCCAACTTATAAGCGAGTATAGATGGTAAGTATGTTTATTTTTTTTTATTATCTATGAAACTATAGAGAAAGCGCAATAAATACACTAAAAGTAAATGAAATATGTTTCAGAAATATAACAATTTTGCAAGACAATTCAAATTGGGAGCAATTTATTTGTGTTAATACTATTTTTTTAAAAATGTGTATGTTTCCTGTTTCCCAACTGACTATATTTTTAGCCAATCCGGCATCCAATATGGCAACCATTGTGGCCATCCTGAAAATCCTATCACTGCTCCTCCTAAAGAACTTGTTATGATGTCTAGTTGGTCCTAAATGAAAATGGTGTCTGTCAAACAACCAGTTTGGTTGCCAGGATGGCCATCTTTGAAAATCTTGTTATCACTACTACTCTTGAATGGATGGTCATGTCAACATTGGGTTTTCACTACAAGACTTTTTATGATGTCTAGTTGGTCTTAAATAAAAATGGATATGCCATCGGACATAAAAATGGATATGCCATTGGACATAAAAATGGATATGCCATTGGACATAAAAATGGATATGCCATCAGGCATAAAAATGAATATGACATTGGACATAAAAATGGATATGCCATTGGACATAAAAATGGATATGCCATTGGACATAAAAATGAATATGCCATTGGACATAAAAATGGATATGCCATCGAACATAAAAATGAATATGCCATTGGACATAAAAATGGATATGCCATCGGACATAAAAATGGATATGCCATTGGACATAAAAATGGATATGCCTTTGGACATAAAAATGGATATGCCATTGGACATAAAAATGGATATGCCATCGGACATAAAAATGGATATGCCATTGGACATAAAAATGGATATGCCATTGGACATAAAAATGGATATGCCATTGGACGAAAAAATGGATATGCCATTGGACATAAAAATGGATATGCCATCAGGCATAAAAATGGATATGCCATTGGACATAAAAATGAATATGCCATTGGACATAAAAATGGATATGCCATTGGACATAAAAATGGATATGCCATCGGACATAAAAATGAATATGCCATTGGACATAAAAATGGATATGCCATCAGACATAAAAATGGATATGCCATTGGACATAAAAATGGATATGCCATCAGGCATAAAAATGAATATGACATTGGACATAAAAATGGATATGCCATTGGACATAAAAATGGATATGCCATTGGACATAAAAATGGATATGCCATTGGACATAAAAATGGATATGCCATTGGACATCCAGTCTTGAAAATCTTGTTATCAGTAATATTCCTGAATGAATGGTCACATTGACATAAGGTTTTCACTAAAAGACTTCATATTTTGTTTTGTTGATCCAAACTTCACAAATGAAAATTGTACTGATCTGACATCCAGTCTGACCACCATCATGACCATCTTGAAGATCTTGTAATCACTTATCTTCCTGAATGTATGGTGATATTTACATGGGATTTTCACTTAAAGATTATTGATGTCTACTTGGTACTAAATGAAAATAGTGCCAATCAGATCAAAAACATAGGTGCCAAATCTTTTTATTGTTGCTGCTTGTTATGGATGGCCATAGTTACATGGGGTTTTCACCATAAGACTTCTTATTATGTCTGGTTGTTATGGATGGCCATAGTTACATGGGGATTTCACCATAAGACTTCTTATTATGTCTGGTTGTTATGGATGGCCATAGTTACATGAGGGTTTCACCATAAGACTTCTTATTATGTCTGGTTGTTATGGATGGCCATAGTTACATGGGGATTTCACCATAAGACTTCTTATTATGTCTGCTTGTTATGGATGGCCATAGTTACATGGGGATTTCACCATAAGACTTCTTATTATGTCTGCTTGTTATGGATGGCCATAGTTACATGGGGTTTTCACCATAAGACTTCTTATTATGTCTGCTTGTTATGGATGGCCATAGTTACATGGGGATTTCACCATAAGACTTCTTATTATGTCTGCTTGTTATGGATGGCCATAGTTACATGGGGATTTCACCATAAGACTTCTTATAATGTCTGGTTGTTATGGATGGCCATAGTTACATGGGGATTTCACCAAAAGACTTCTTATTATGTCTGCTTGTTATGGATGGCCATAGTTACATGGGGATTTCACCATAAGACTTCTTATTATGTCTGGTTGTTATGGATGGCCATAGTTACATGGGGATTTCACCATAAGACTTCTTATTATATCTGCTTGTTATGGATGGCCATAGTTACATGGGGTTTTCACCATAAGACTTCTTATTATGTCTGCTTGTTATGGATGGCCATAATTACATGGGGTTTTCACCATAAGACTTCTTATTATGTCTGGTTGTTATGGATGGCCATAGTTACATGGGGATTTCACCATAAGACTTCTTATTATGTCTGGTTGTTATGGATGGCCATAGTTACATGGGGATTTCACCATAAGACTTCTTATTATGTCTGGTTGTTATGGATGACCATAGTTACATGGGGTTTTCACCATAAGACTTCTTATTATGTCTCATTGGTTCATCTTGAAAATCTACTTATGGATACTTCTCCTAAACAGATGAGTCCAACATCATGGGGTTTTCACTCAAAAACTTCTTATAATGTTAGTTGATCCTCAATGAAGAAGGTGCTGATCTGACATACAATATGGCCACTATGGTGGACATCTTGAAAATCTTATTATAGTTACTTCTTCAGAATGGATAGTAGTAGTGATATGAGGTTTTTACTAAAAGACTTCTTATGATGTATAGTTGGTCCCAAATGAAAATTGTGCTGATCAAACAGACAACATGATGTCCATGATAGCCATATTGAAAATCTTGTTATCATTAGTTCTCTTTAAAGGATGGCCATAATAATACGTGATTTTCACTAAAAGACTTTGCTATCTATGTAATTGGTCCTAAATTAAAATTATGCTAATGTGACCTCACACAATTTTTAAAAGCGATTATCCTAGAATGGCTGGCCATACCAACATTTAACAAAACTACTTCTTTCTTGCAATATATAGTTGTTCCTATAATAAAATGATGCTGATTCAACCTCCAAAATGGCTGCCTTGATCGCCATCCTGAAAATCTGTATATGGCTGCTTCTCCTGAATTAAAGGTCATATTGACATGGAGTTTTCACTAAAACTCTATAGCAGTATGTAGCTAGTTCTACAGTAAATGGTGCTTCTCTGACCTCCAACATCACACCATAGCCATCTTGAAAATGTTACAAATGGTGCATACCTGACCACAAATGTATCTACACTTTTGTGAAGGAGTTTTGAAAACTAGATTTAATTAACCTTGGAGTCAAATCAAAGGCCATTGCTTGCATTTTTGTACTTCATTGAACTTATGAACACAGAGACTAGTACATGTACAAGTGAATTTTGAGCAGAGTTTGTATTTAATTTAGTTGTATTCCAATGAACAAGTATTGTCAGCACAGAGATTTATTTTAAGGTCAAAATCCTTGATGGAGGTTTGTAGCTGTACTGGCTTGTAAGCGTGATAACAAAAAAAAGTATGAACGGATTTTTACCATTCAACTGAGTTTATGGATATACCTGAAGAATACCCTAAATGATATGAGTAAGATAATGGGGATTTTTTTCAAATAGTACTACTTAAAATTTAATCAGCTTACTTTATATGTTAATATTGTCTGAGACAAGCTGAGTGATCTGTACATGATATCAGGTTCAAGGCCAAAGACCATGATAAATATTTTGTCATGCACTGACAGGTATCTTGTGAACTCAAACATAAGAAAACAGTTTGTTACCAAATTTGGTTTGTTGGAGTTTTTCAAGAATATCAGGGATGGTTTCAATACTCAGCAGTTAAAAAGAAGAAATGGTCTTATCTTGGATTCCTGGATATTCTTTTCAGCCAGTAGAATGTCAATCCCTTCAAGGGACTCTTGTTTTCATAATTGCAGTATCATAATTGTGGCATCAAGCAGCTCTTGGGAATGTAATGCAGTTAGATTGTTAATTGTACCTTGTAGATACATTTTCTCCTTAAAGTAGGTCTGTCTTTAAGGCTGTTCCATTAAAACATACATTGGACCCAGGAAGGGCACTCTTTAATTTTGGATAGTTACCTGTAGATTTAATTTTTTGAATTTTCTATAATTTTAAGAGTATGACAGACATTTTTTGTCTCACCTCTTTATGCAGGTGATATTAAAGTTTTGTGTTAAAGTTTTTGCAGGTCAGAGGTTGGGAGGGGGGTTGAGATGGAATGCATTGTTAGAAGGATGAAGGTGAGAAACCAGGTTCTACTGAACACTTGTTTTTTTGTTTTTCTTCCCTGATTACAATGTATGTTTAAATTCAACAGCCCTCAGAGAATTTTATAACAGGCATTTAAGGTGTTAAAATACCATATTTGTGTTATTTTAATTGTAATCTCAATTTTTTGACACATAGATGGATTTGCATGAATTGCAATATGATTTGGAGTTGGAGTCTGCAGCACTCAAGGCAGAAAAAGGTCGACAGGAGAGACTTGCCACATCCATCACGGACCAGATGCATGCTGAGGCACAGGTATTCATACACTATCCTGATGGTAACCAGAACTTTTATATGTAAGATCTGAAGTGTTTATTTTTATGAAATTTATGGCAAGAATTGTATATTCCATTGAGGTGTGTATCAATCATCTAGTTTCGTAATGCTTTTCATTGAGGTGTGTATCAATCATCTAGTTTCATAATGCTTTCCATTGAGGTGTGTATCAATCATCTAGTTTCATAATGCTTTCTTGTCTGAGAAACATTAACATATATACTCGCATCTAAGTTGGATCCAACTGCAAACTGCATAGACTTAGATGGTATAAATATTTTATAAAATCTTTAACAAATCTATCTTCCATCATTCACAACATATAGGCAAGTGACATCATATTTTACTTGCCCAGAAAAAATTCAGCTTGTCCTGAATTGTCAGCCAGTTTCTTCTTGAAACATAATATATTAGGAGTACAATCACTATCTCACATATCCAACCCTCCCAAGCTTGTCTTTAGCAACAAAAGTTCGAAAAGTCATCTGCCCACCTATATGGAAATCATACAAGATTGATCTCCCCTTGAATCTTGAATAGAGGGCTTGGCACTAAATCCCATCTATCTGTAAGTTACTACTTTCACTCATGCTAGGAAGCACTCTCATTTGAGACCTCACAAAACTGATATCCACTAGTGTCTTTTCACCATTTGAGTGATTCTGGCGAGTTTTCTCACACAGGGGAATATACTCCAGCTATACTTATATTTCTCATTCTATCTACACCATTATTGAATATTTCACACTTCATTTATCTAACTTTGTCATGTATCAAGTGTGTGTGTGCCATTTTAATAGCCTGCCCCAGGGTCCATAGAATTTAAGTCAATTCAGCTGCAGTATGTCTATGAATTCCAAAACTGCCAACTAGCACAAACACAGTCTCAACCTACGCCTTCAACTCCTGTTACTGGATATGGTGATCAATTTTCCTTATTTACCCATTCCTGGCCTCAAGACACAGATAGTGCCTGGACATCCAGCCATTACAGTTTGAGCACTGGTTCCAACTCTGACACCAATATTATCAAGTATTCAACACTGAAATTGGATTCAGAGATAAATTTTCCCTGTATACCCATTCCCAGCTTTAGGACTGAAGTTGCATATGGGCACCCGGGCCATTACAGTCTCAGCTCTGGTCCTGACCCAGACACCAATCATATCAAGTATTTGGTACCATAACCATGTACTACAGTGATCAGCGGTATACCCATTCCGAGTTTCAAGATACAGATAGCACCCAGCATGGCCAACCATGACAGTTCCAACACCAGCTCTGACTGAGCCGCCAAGCATATTAGGCATATCCAGTACTGATGAACTGTCTCGCTATATCCAGTAACAGACCCATGGAAGTTAAGTGGACCTTCACTTAACTCTTCCATCACCACTTCAGGCTCTGCCTTGACCCGGCATTGACTATGGGAACACCCCATTCCCAGATGTACAGTACCAGCCCCAGACCAATAACTGTATCCCAGTGTGGACAGATTCACGGCATTTGTTAACTGTCCCACAAAGCCTGTTTCACCAGGTCATTCATTGCACACCTCACAGAAGGTTCTTCTCTCACCATAGCGAAGATTCACACTTGGGTAGTGCTATCTTCCTTTATCAATCCAATGATCAATCAATGAGGTTTTCTGGCTTCTGGCTATAGAGGTCTGCCTCCATCTCTTACAAATTCCTGCATTTGCTAATCTCTTTGTCAAGAAAGACCAGTCATTGCTCAAGCAACTTCATCGGTCTGGTCAAGTTACTGACATGCTTTGTTGCTTTGAAAGGCCACGTCAACACTTAAGTGTCACCAGTCCTTTTCATCTGCACCATCAATGGCCAGCAATTTTGACCTGGCATGCTACAAGGCATGGCCACTGACTTTTCATCATGTAGTCCCAGCTGTCAACAGAGACATTGTGGGCCTGGGACTGTCAGCTTTTCTCCATGTGTATGGACCGGAAGTCTGGGAAGTCCTTCCTATATATGCAACAACTGTTTCCAAGTGTCGTTGTGATGGGATCCTTGTTCGATATGGTTTCCATTACTATTTCTTTTCTCAGCAATCTGAACATACTCTAAAACTATTTCATCAAGAACCCCACTGACACTGATGCTTGGGAGTCAATCTCTTTTATCGTTTGTGTGATAACACAACAGCTCAACACTCATTTACCTAATGCCATAGTTGCATCCTTTACTCTTCATCTGGAAGAAAGAGACACATTTTATTTGTTGCACATCTGCTATCTGGGAAATCATCACTTGAACATTTTTAGATGACAACAGGCCACCTAGGAGATGAAACTCAAAGGCTTAGTAACCCAGGAGACACTGACCCAATGATGATACAGGCTGTTTTATCTGCCTGTCCTCCATTAAAAATGGTACCCATCATTACAGACATCCCAAGAGACGCATCTTGCAGCAAGAATCAGTACTTTCCTTACAGAAAGGGCAGTTGAGATTCTTCACAATGCAGACTTACTGGAATATTACTACAGACGTTTTCCTTGGCCCAAGAGCCAACAGCAAGCATTGTTGGTTCATAGATCTAAGCTCTCTCACCCACTTCATTCAGGCATCACGTTTAGAATAGAGACAATGACATTGGTTCTAAAATCAATTCAAGAGTACAGTTTCACCGTCAGCCTAGACCTCCAATACATAGCTTCACATACCCATTCAAAGGATTTCCTAGAGTTCATAAGGTTCTTGTACAGAGACACGTCTGCTTGTTTAGGGCATGCTCTTCCAGTCTGAATATCAATCCCTGGGGCTTTGTGAGAATCATCAACATAGTTTTGTTGTACTTCTGAACCATCGTTACATTTGTGAAGTCAACTGCCTGATCAGTATTCTGCAAAGCATCAGTTCAATGTTGTACCAAGACATGCAGTTGCTGTTTCACTGTGGCTTTGCCTTGGATTGATAGACAACAAGAACAAATACAAGATCATACATCCAAGCATTTCTGCCCTCTTGAACTGAGTCTGCCACTCTCAGGAGTGTCTTGGAATCTCTGTGGTTTCTACCATTTGCTCAGAGAATAAAATTTCACAATGGTAATTTCTGTGCCCTTTGTGTCTCCTTAATATGACAGTGGGTCCCCTCATTTTGGGCCACTTGTTCATGAGACCCCAGCAGATGATCGTTCTATCCCAGTGGAGGCTGATCTTTGCCCTCTAGAACAATGATCTAGCTTTGGGCTATATACAGTCCCATCTCAGTAAATGGGAGGACCTTTACTAAGTTTATGATTGGCATTCTGCTGCATTCTGGTTGGCTGACAAGGTTAGGGCAGCAGCCACTAACATAGCATTCAAGTATAACTTCAGAGACCTTTCATCCCAAAGGGCTTAATTTAACCTTGTCAGATCTAGAGCAGCAGAACAACAGGCTATCTTCCTGTGTTGTTCAGCAGCTACACAACGAAGTGACTTCCAAGGAATTTGTGTGTGTGTGTGGAGGGGGATCCCTACAAGATGCATCCAAGCATATCTATATGCTAACTCTACTCCATATCACTCATGAGATTTGAAGCTGCTCACATACATCAGACCAGGGAAAAGAAATTGGGGCATCTCTGGATTAAGGGGATGTAACTCCTCCTATTCTCCAAATGTATTATGATTGGGTAACACATTTAAAGAAGAAACATATTTTTGGAGTAATACTTGCATGTCCCTAATAGAGAGGTCTGACTGACAATCCCTGCATATCCCTAATAGAGAGGTCTGACTGACGATCCCTGCATGTCCCTAATATAGAGGTCTGACTGACAATCGCTCCATATCCCTAATAGGGAGGTCTGACTAATTGATTTTATTCTTTCCAATAGGAACTCCTCCGATTGTTTGGTGTCCCTTACCTTGTGAGTCCAATGGAGGCTGAAGCACAATGTGCACGGTTAGATAGAGCTGGTCACACAAATGGCACAGTCACTGATGACAGTGACATCTGGTTGTTTGGTGGACATCGAGTCTACAAGAACCTTTTCCAGCAGAAGAAACATGTAGAATTCTACACTGATACCAATATAAAAGCACAGCTAGGTTTAACACGACATCACCTCATTAACATTGCACTGTTGTGTGGCAGTGACTATACCGAGGGTATCCAAGGGGTTGGGCCAATCACAGCCATGGAAATCCTTGCAGAGTTTCCTGGAGAGGAACTGGAAGGACTCGTCACATTGAAGTAAGGCTTACGGTATAAAAGACTTGTACAGTTAACAATATAGGGACCATGCATTACTTGTACAGTTAACAATACAGGGACTATGCATTGCTTGCAAATTTACAGTTAACAGTAAAGGGACCATGCATTGCTTGCAAATTTTACAGTTAACTATATAGGGACTATGCATTGCTTGCAAATTTACAGTTAACAGTAAAGGGACCATGCATTGCTTGCAAATTTACAGTTAACAGTAAAGGGACCATGCATTGCTTGCAAATTTACAGTTAACAGTAAAGGGACCATGCATTGCTTGCAAATTTCATGTATAAAGGACTTATACAGTTAACAATATAGGGACCATGCATTGCTTGCAAATTTCAGATGTTTGCCAGAACACTTGAAAATGTAAACTCCCAGGGAAAAGTTCACATTTTTGCCCAAGTATCTTCCAAACTTTTGAATATTTTAAACAAGGTATGTTGATATTCATCTTTATCTAAAGTGTAAGTCAAAAATTTCCAAGAAAATGTTATATTACTGGTAAAATATTTTATTTTCTCTACATGCTGATAAGCTACTGGATGCCTATTGTTATGTTCAGCCAACATAGCATAATCTTTAGCAAGAAAAACAATGCCAAAACATATAACCATGTTTGGACAGGTCCACTAGCAAAAACAAGAGAGATGTTCTGGCCATAGTTTCACTAAGCATCATAAAGTTTCTTTTCAGATTGAGACTTTTGTATATATTTCTTATTGCTTGGTTAGTATCGATGATTTATTTTTCACAGAACATTCAGCATGTATCAGAGAAATTAAAATACACTCATAAAATCTTAAATTTTCCTTAAAGGAGTCTTGTCTTAACCCTGAGGAAATTGAGGAATTCATCAACTCTTTTTTTTTTTGGAGATTCAAGAGGATTCCCTGTGTTAAATTTTAAAATTAAAAAGTTATTAAGCATCCTTTCCACTATCTCTCTCTTGACAAAATTATTGATAATACCAGAAGTTTCATAAGCAAAATGATATATAATCTCAAAATTTGAGGAGAAATTCTACTTCAGCACAATAAGGGGATGAATAATGCAGAGATGAATCATCTGCAAAGAGACGGGTGAGAGAGCTCATACCATTGGCAATATCATTTATGTAGATTAGAAACAAGAGAGGCCCAAGTACAGATCCTTGTGGCACACCAGCATTTATAATCATTTCTCGTGAATATGTATCATGCAGAAGGACCATTTGTTTTGTATTACTTAGATAATTTTCAAACCATTTTATCAGATTACCTGAAACACCGTATTCGTTCAGTTTAAATAATAAGCCTCTGTGCCAGACCCAATCAAAAGCTTTTGATAGATCACAAAATAAAATACAAGAATGTTGAGATTGTTCCAGCGACTTGCATATACAGTTCAATAAGTTGAAAAACAATAGAGTTACCAGGAAGGAATCCTGATTGATACTTGTAAAAGAGACAGTTTTTATGAAAATAATTATACACTTGTTTAAAAATGCATCTTTCAAAAATTTGTGTGACACAGCTAAGTAGAGAGAGTTCCAAACCAGGGACTAAAATACTCACATCATTAAAATCTTATATAGGCCTGAGGGGTCATTAAAGGTCAAAAAAATGGAGGTGTCTGTCTGAAAACTTTTGTTTAATCTTCCATACCTGAAAACCCCATTTTCATTGTTGTAAAATTCCGTTGCATGGTTTACAAATTAAAGTAAGTGTGTGCAGGTATTAACCGTCCCAGATATGTAGGCAGAAGCATTGTATTACTAGAACAAAGACCTTGCTAACTTAAAGATTATAGTGTTGGGTATAGATTGTGAAACAAACAGTTATCTGGTGGAAATTTACAAAATTAAAACGATGAATGCTATACCTTCAGTAAATATGGTAATAGATAGATGGAAGAAAAAAGAAAACTTAAATGTTGACATTTGTTGGGAAGAATTACAAAAACAATGTGCCTTACAGTGCAGTAGATTGATCTTGATTTGGGGGGGGGGGATGTATTTAAAAGTTACATTATACATGTGTGCATCACAAAGGGAAAATACATCAAATATCTGTTTTGGGCCAAAATTATAGACAATAACTCTTCAGAAATAAAATGCAGTTCTTTAGTAAATCCCCTTTAAATGTCACCCCGTATGTCCTAACATAAACTTTCACCATGTTTTACTTCATATTTGCAGTTGATATTTGTCCATTGTTAATTGGTAAAGTAAAGGTAAAAAAGAAGACATATTTTCAATTTAAAATTTCTGTACCCCCGTAAAAGGGAATGACTTGTTTATATTCTTCTTCCTCACTCTTATCAGCATCTCTCTTTCTCTCATTTTTCACTTTTTCACACTGTGATTGGCTAAAGTTTATGTCTAAATCCTTTGGTCATGTTTAGAAGGTTCTGTGATAGTTTTATAGCTTGTAATATGCTAGAATGAGCAATAATCACATAACTCTTTATGATACTTCCTGGTTTCACACATTATAATTGGTAGATCAGTATTTTCTCACCTTTTGTTTTTTTTCAAAATTTTATTTAATGATTTCTGTAGATTTGAAGAAGGAAAAAACGATAATATAACCACACCTTTCTGGGCAAAACTCTCAAATACATTTATAAATTATATACAAGAGATATCTTTCTTTCTTTCTAAATTTATTTACTTTTATTTTGATTTCCACTTTCAATGACGGTACTGGTATTCAGTAAAATTATGACAGGAAAGTATTCTTATGGTTGAGATTTATGTGTCCAGTTTATTTATCCAAGGATATTGTTCTTGAGAATTTTGTGTTTTTATTATCTTTTTCAATTAAATATGTCACATAGTTGACTTCTTGGTATCAGATTTTTTAATTGCTCAGAAAAAAAATTTCCTTAAAATTTTTTTAGGTCTGAAATTTGTCATTTTTATATATAAAAAAAAAAGTCTTGGTATGAAAAATAAAATTGTATCTTAAATATGAAAAGAATCCTATGTAAATGTCATTATGCAGTAGTGTGAAGTTTATATTTAACTGAGTTTAAAAAATATATATATATATATATATATATATATATATATATATATATATATATATATATATATATATATATATATATAAATCAAAATTATTATTGATGACAGTAGTAATTAACCATAAGCTGTATATTAATTAATCAGCTATTTTGAGTACACTTTTGATGGTCAAAACATTCTAGAAGTGTGCCATATGTATGAAAACATTTTCAGATTTCGTGTTAAAATTTTAAGAAATTGTATTTATATCATTTAATTTTTCTTATTTATTATTGCAACATTTTTCAGAAAATAATGCAAATGTTTATCACCATTTTCCACATCGTTAAACTTCAGCTTCACTTTTATCGTGTTATAAAAGATCTTTTTGTTCAGTCATATTTTATATCTTCTAAGACATCTTTAAAACTTCTGAATTTTAATGAGCTTGTCAGAAGTTATATCCACTGCCCCCCACCTTCCAGATTTGTAAGGCCAAAATATCGGGAGAAGTTCATACAAAATTTTGATTGATGTAGTGTTCACTGTTGTTGATGTCTCATTATTTCTGTTATGATTGTTTCTACAATTCATTTTTACATTAAGTAGTACACAATTTGTCTTCAATAAGCTTTGAGACAATCAGTGGGCAATGTTAATTTGGTTTCAGATCCTGGTGGGAAGAATCACAGACTCAGGTAAATGTTCCCATGGAAAGACCCATCAGGTCCAAGTTGCGAGAGCTGGATCTACGACCAGGTACTATAAATCATGTAATTTTAATGGACTTTAAATTTAAAAATGAAAAGCCTCAATGATCGAAAAAAAATGCAAAAAACTTGGTCATTTCATTCATTAACCCAATTGTTACCAGGGGGTCCCTAACACTGTCATGTTGTTTGCATCTCAAACCAAACAGGAGTTTCTTTACTAACATGGCATCCATAATTATGTGGACAAGTAAGGAGTGATGTAGTGCATCATTTTCGAGAAGCTCTGAATAATTCTGTAAATTTCCCTAATTTTTGGAGTTACATCCCTTTGAACTCATATGCATAAGAGTAGTGTGCTTGCCCTTTTTATTTTGTTCATTTTTTTTTTTTTTTTGAGAAATATTAAAACTAGACATTCCAAATATTGGATGCAGACAACACAGGTTTTACATTTTATGTATGTGTAGTCCTTGGAACCTCACCCCCTGACTGAAAATGGGCTCTTCCAGGAACCAGAAAAGGACAGTGAGCAGGTTCATTGTTTACACTGAAAACTTCCATTTGGTTTAAAATACAAATGAAATAATAGAGTTAGGGAGCTCCTGGCAACAGTTAGGTTAGAAATTGTAAATTAATGAAGTAATGACTACGTTTTGTGCTTTTTAAAATCCTTTATGTTTTTGAAATAACAAGGGGGGGGGGTCAAATTGCAGGGGGTTAGGCGAATAATATAGCAAAATTTAATTTGTATATATTTAATGGTTTGGTTTCGTGTTTTCTGGGACAGCAACTCGTGGAGGTAATATTGTACTGAGGCAGTTGGAATAAAGTGCCTCGCCTTAGGACACACCATGATCCTACAGCAAAATTAAAACCCACGTCCTTCTGGATGTGAGTCTGGCTGCTAAGTACTGAACCACCATGGCTCATTTATTATTGATAACATTAGGTGGTAACATAGTTACACAGTACATTGCTAATGAGCATTATGAAAGTTTTATGTTGTAAATATCAAATTCATTGAATTCACAAAAATGTAATGATGCTAAAAGTATCAAAAATCACAGTATTTCCTTTTGATTTAAAATGGGTTGATGACCTTTGGACAATAAAATCACATGTGGATTTTCAAAATTAATATTTCAAATTACTTGCATTATAATGAGATGCAATGGAGTTTATCTCCAAAATCAAACTTCATACAGTTGCATCTATTGATCAGTAGTTGTTTAGCTTAATACTGAGTAGGCTTATTATGAAGATGGTTTTTTTTTAAGTAACTATCAACAGATATTTTTTAGTGGTAGAGAATGGTTTCTTAAGTAACTATCAACATATATTTTTTAGTGGTGGAGAATGGTTTCTTAAGTAACTACCAACAAATATTATTTAGTGGTAGAGAATGGTTTCTTAAGTAAAGAGAACTGCAGATGCACATAGCAAGAATTGGAAAGAATTTTTTTAAATTGTTCAAATCTATTGGTATGAAGAATATGTATATTCTATCCTAACTGATATATGATTTAATTACAAAATTCACATGTAGAATATCAGTGTTTCTTCTATACTGAAAAAATTAACTGGCCAACATATCTTTTCTTTATGTTTTTGATAAGAGGAGTCTATGAACTTCAACCTGTGCCAATTCATTAAAGTTTTAAATACTCAATCAGCTATTATTGTATAGGCATTTAGTGTCAGTGTACTTTTACCCATAATTTTCTATGTAATGACCGTTACTTTGGATTGGTATTCAACTAGTAGTATTAGAAAATGCATACCAACCTATTAATGTCTTAGTGGTATTGGATTTTTTGGACGATTATGTAAAAATATTCATTTTATGAAAGTTAAATACTCCAGTATTTCACAAGCAATCATCCTTAATATAAAAAATATAGACTGAATATAAAAGAAGCATTTAAGCCTCAACCAATCTTTAATTATTCACTTATCCTGCAGGACGGTTGAACTTTAATTCACCCTGCAGCTATTGTAAACTAAATTTTGTCATCTACTAAATACTTGTGAATGTGTGAGATGCCTTCAAACAGTAATTGGTGAAATCAACAATCATTCTATTCTCAGTATGACACTGTGACAAATTAAGGCCAGAAAAAGCATGATTCAGCCAATATAGAAAATTAACTCTGCAAACCAGTCCACATTTCCTGGTATCCATGTGTACTGTCTAGTGTCCAATGAATGAACAGAATATGGGCAAAGTTATAGGTAACCAGTTGCTATTTTTGGAAACATTCCTTCGAACATAGACACTATGAAACGTGCTAATTTTTTCCTGGTGTATCAGATGCACATATTAAACTCATTAAGGTTGTATGATTCAGTTTAAATTAGCTTTGCATGCATCTGGGCAACAGAGACTCGGTATAAATTAATGCTTTGTTAGTTTCAGTTCATGAATGCATCATCATTCATCTTCACTTGTATTTTCACAATAGGAGTGTGATTCAAAGCTTTCATGGCAATTTTAATGGAAATTAGTACATGTAACATGATCAGCATTTATATCCAACAGTGCTTTCTCTTAAAGATTCTGGTGAAAAATCTCACCAGTTTGGCTCTGGCAAGCAAAAGCATTTGTATTTTTAAAAACTATTCATGTACATACAAAATTGTCTATTTTCAGGGTTCCCCAGCCCTAAAGTGGTTGAGGCCTACATGACTCCAGTGGTAGATGAGTCTGATGAAACCTTTTCTTGGTCCATGCCAGACCTTGATGAACTTAGACAATATCCTTTTAATTATTAATTAATATTTTTTTTAATACATACACATGGTTAAAAATACACATATATTTCCCATTTGGATGTATCTATTCATTTAGTATTCACTTTATACAATTATTTCATAGCCATTGTTGTTATATTTAGTTACTAATTTAAAATAATTAAGGATTAAGGAAACTGTTTACAAACAAATGGAATCAGTAAAATTTGTGTCATAGCAGAGCACAAATATAAAACAAAATTGCTGTATAATATTTGCATTTTTCCACTTTTATTTATTTATTTATATATTTTTTTATGAACAAATTTCACCAATCTCTTGATTTTGATTGCAAAAGGTTCCTCTTTTTGGGGGAATTTAACTGCACATTTTATGATCTTTATTGTACCACAATTAATTGACTAGTTATTTAATGCAATTTCCATTCACATAACTAGTTTTCTTGCACAAACCTCTTCAGTACTTACCACTTCATTACTGTATATACTCACTTATAAGTTTAGTCCAGCTGCAAGCAACATAGACCCTGATCTGCCATCGAATAATGTGCCAGCAGATCAGGGTCAATGTTGTTCTACTAACAAACTACATAAACCCAGAGCTGGGTCTGTGCAGTTTGCAGTTGGACCCGACTTATAAGCAAGTAATACAGTAGGCGTTATATATTACTTCGCATGTAAAAATAGGTTTAAAATTCACCCCATTTTAATTATGCCTCTCGCCTTTCCATTCAGCTTTCAAGACTTTACTTATTTGCAAGTATTATTTCATTGTATTTCAGAAGAAGCAGTGGCTTTTTGAAATGAAAGGCTGCTCAGTATACCATCTTGACTCAGTTTTTTTTTTCTTCATATTTTATTATATTTGGGACTATGAATAATTATAGGACTGAAATATTAATTATAATGATTTAAGTTCATATTAGGTATAAAAATTCAAAAAATTTTTATAACAAAAAAAAAAATCTACAGGAAAAGAAATTTCAAGAACAAAGAGAGAATTTGCCATTTGGTAGGTGAATTGCCTATAACATGTAGATGAGCCTTTTAAAGATTTCATCTTTTGAAGTCCAGTTTTGATGGAGCTTCTTGGCCTTTTTCCATCAATATTATTTTTCCACTACAGCAGATTATTGTAACCAGCTCAGAAACCATTCAGCGTATTCTGATGCAATTTGGTGTGTACATTGTGTCATAGCCCTACATGTACCTTTAATGGATTTTGTCTCCTCAACCCCATTTTGGAGAGTTATGGTCCTTGATACTTAACTTCATATCTTTACATGGGATGTTGCATATAACGAACGCAGCTCAAGAACCATTCAACATATTCTGATACAGTTTGGTATGAAAACATGGTCTCATAGATTTACATTTGCCTTTTAGCAGTTTAAGCTCATTTAGAAAAGTTTTGCCTCCCCCCATTACCCCCCCCCACCCCCCCCCCCCCCCAGTTGCTCATCCACCTGACTTTGGTTTCTGTGAGATAACTTCACAAACATTTTTTAGATTTTAACCAAATTTGGAATTTGACTTCAGATTCATGAGACCTTGAGTGACTTTTGATTCTAGCATTCCACAACATCATTTACAGGAGTTGTCTCTCCTGATTGCCCATCCTCCTGTCTTTGGTTTCTACAGCATAACTGGACCAAGCTTTGCTGGATTTCAACCAAATCTGGCATGCAGCTTTATATTGATGGGATATTGAACAAGTTTAATTCAAGTGTTCCACATTATCATTTAGAAGAGTCATGACCCCTGATTGCTTAGCCACATAACTCTGCTTTTCACAGCAAAACTTTAAAGGAATATTGCATTTTTTGCAAAGTTTTCATGTACCTTTATATTGATGAGACTTGAATGAATTGGGTTTCCAGCATTCCATATTATCATTTAGAAGAGTTATGGCCTCTGAATGCCCATATTCTCCAAACTTTGGTTTTCCAAAAGAAGTTCTACTGTTGAAGCCCATGCCAAGCAAATTTTAGAGACTGGGTCCCTCTGATTCACCATTTGCTTCTAGCTCTAGTTTAGTTAAAGGGTTAAATATTTATAAATGAGTAATTTTTTATATTCTGCAAGAACTTAAAATATACAAAACTAGGTATACATTCAGTAGAAATGAAAATGTGTTTCCTCTATTCTACCTTAACAAGTCTAACATTTGCTCTTGTGAAACTAAACTGGACCAAAGACCGTGTAGATGAGATTTTACTGCCTGTGCTGAAACAGCTTAACAAGAAACAGGTACAGTTTGATTACCAAACTTTTTCTCCATGAACATACTTTTTTTGCCCAACCACAACAGTGGTAAGGTATATAGTGTTAACCTGTCCATCCATTCATCAGTTCATCTGTCAGTAAGGCTGTCATGTATACACATTTTAACGAGATCATTTCATGTTACCCCTGTAAATGTTAACAAAACCTGCCTTCCCTTTAAATGATAAATGAAGTGCATGACAAAATCATGTAACTTTGTATCTTGGTCCCATTCAAAATGTCTGAAAGTAAGAATGGCAAACGATCTCCTGTTTGGAAGCATTCCACAATTGTTGATGCCAGCAGCAAACAGAAAGCTAAATGTAACCTATGCTCTACAGAGATTTCCCACTCTGGGGGTAGCTCCAGTACAATGACCAACCATCTGAAACATATACACAACTCTCTTAAAAGTGAGCACATGGTTTCAGGCAAAGAAAGTGCAGATTCAAAATAGCCATCATGTGTGCATGTGATATCCGACAACTCAGTATAGTTGAGTGGGAGGCATTCAGTAGTTTTTGTGCCGAATTAAAGACCCTTTATACAAACTGCCAGGAAAAACAACAATTTCCAAATATGTTTCTGTCTGTTATGACCAATTATACTGGGGAGTATGGTTTGAGATGACTTCCATTGCTTGGCATGAAAGCCAAGCAGCTGACTATACTGGTAGGGAAAAAAATTACGCTCTGCATATTATTTTGCATAGGCATTAATGCTAACTAACTTCCATATATCTAAACTGTTCATGAGTTATGAAAGAGAAAAGTAGGAAAATGTCTGTAATTATTTGCTTGTAAATTCTAGGTGACTGAATTTGCACATTTCTGCATTCTGTCAGTGATGTAATATTGTGGTGGGCTTAACTTTAGTTTAGTCATCAAATACACATTTTGTAACTTTTGGTCTACATGTGCAACTGATGTTAAGGAAATATATGTACCTGGACAGATTAAATATGGCTGGATATGGAAGTTTAAGTTTAATTCTTGCTTTGATCTTGATAACAGTAATATAATTTATGGAAGTGAGTCAGACCATATTCCATAATACGCTTTGTCTTTCTTAAGTTTCTTGATACTTTATTCTGCGGTAGCATAGGTAAACAGGTAAGTAGTCTATGAAGTAATCTGAATTGCTTGTTAAAGTATTTATTTTTAGATTAATTGCATTTAAACGGAATCATTTCATGTTCCAGTGGTTGTGTAAACATTAAACAAAAATTTTAAATGTCTGTTACACCTTGGTTAAAATGTGCATTTGTTAGCAAATGGGAAGATGTTGGTAAAACTTTTCTGGCAGTGATGGCAGCAGCAGTGGCATCTTTATTGTTGAGCCTGCCTTGGCAGAAGCTTGACACAGTGCTCACTTTAGCATCTGTCCGTCTGTACATCCATCCTTATGTTTGTCAATACATGCATCTGTCCATCTGTCGACACCCTCAATTAACGTCAGTGTTACAATTTTTTACTTTCCTTTTATTTACATTGCTATTTTGTCCCATCCTCTTAGGATTTGGAATATAGCGTAGGGACAGGCTCAACATGTAACACACTCTATTGTCCTTTTGACTTTGGGTTCAAGATCACAGTCATAGAAGATTTGTGTTAAGAGGTTTTGGTTTAATTTTGTCAGTTGCTTGGGTTTCCAGACCTCTAATAGATCATGTTCATACTCAGAAGGTACCATTATGAGCAAAGAAAATTAATTCTGCAAGACACTTGCTTGCTCCTTTGACCTTGGAGTGAAGTTCACAGTCATAGAACATTTGTGTTATAGTTTTGGTAAAAGTTTTCATTTGCTTATGCTTGATAAACCCCTCAATAGATTCTGTTCACAAGCAGAAGAAAAATTATTATGAAGCAAAGACAGTTGATCCTGCAGATCCTCACTAGCTCCTTTGACCTTGGAATCAAGGTCTCAGTCATTAAAGATTGGAAGTAAGGTTTTGGTAAATTGTTTCATTTGCTCCTGTTTCTAAAGCCCTAGATGGAATGGTCCTACTTGGGTTTAAACATTGCAAGGCAACAACAGTACATTTTGTGACACTCACACTCATTCTTCTGAGGTTTGGATCAAGGTCAGTCTTAGAAGATTTATGTTAATGTTTTGGTTGAAGTTTGTTATTTGCTTATATGTCCTTAACCCCTTGATTGATTCTGTTCAAACTTTGGGATTAATCAGTACAAAGCAAAGACAGGTTATTTAGCGACACACTTACTCACCCCTTTTCAGCTTGGATCAAGGTTACAGTCTTTGAAGATTTGCAATAAGGTTTTCTTTTTAAAGTGTTCCATTTGCTTATATTACGTAAACCTCTTGTTAGATTCTGTTCAGACTTGGATTGTCTCATAATGAAGTAAAAGTCATTCATTCTTCAGCACACTTTCTCACCTGTTTGACATTGGGATCAAGGCCATAGTTTGATCACCCATTTGACTTTGTTATCAAGATCATAGTTTTAGAAGATTTGCATTAGAGTCTCCGTTAATGGTTTCTGGTTGCTTGTATTTCATTAACCCTTTCATTGATTATATCAATACATTGGATGTTTTATAATGTAGCAAATACAAATTCATTCTGTAACACATGCTCACCCATTTGACCTTGAGGTATAAAATCAATAGCAATGAGCATGGGTTGAATGTGTAGGTCCTGGACTTCTTGTTATTATGTCTGTATTTTGGCATCATCTGTTATTTTATTATATAACACAGTGAACTCGGGGTGAGACCATTTTGTATGTTGTAATTGTGACTATGTTCTGGTATTAAGTGTTGAAAAATACAATTCAGAATAGAACTCAAATAGCAGTAGTCCTTTGTCAAAGAAAATGATAAAATCAACAGAAAAGTAAACAGCAACTTATAAAATAAGTTGTGACTTACAAGCTGCCATAAATGGGCTTCACAGGCTTCTGCCCTCAAATTTCCAATGCAATCTCAATAAAGATTTCATAGAGAAAAATGTATCTCAGAAATATACACATTTTGCAAATATGTTAAAATATATGTATTTCTGGAAGTCAAATACTCAGATGTTTCACTAGCAATGATCCTTAAAGGCGATATACTGAATACAACTCAAAATATTATGATTTCAACATTCAGACATAGATACATATTTGATATTTGTGACAAAATAATAACTTTGTGTTTGTTCTTTAACTTCCACAGTTGTATGAAGCTGTTTGTCTATCAACAGTCATGCAGATTTAATATTCTGTGGGTGATTGGATCATTTACAGCTGTATTTAGCAAAGTTGCAGCTCCTAACTGCAGACCATATAAGAAACAGATTTAAACTTTGGTCTGAAATGTACAAAGATCAGATGTCACCCTGCATTATGAATGCATTCTTAGTTTTTATATATATATATAAAATATTGTATTTTACATAGTCAGTAAAATATTGTATTTTACATAGCCAGTTTGACTATATTTAAATTAATACTTTATTTACTGTTCTGTATTCTTTCAGTTTGGTACTTTTTTGTCCCTTTCTAGTTTAATTTATCGTAATTGATTCATTTATATAATAGTTATTATTGTAACAAGTTTTATTTGTTTGTTATATTTCAGACTCAGTTGTCCATCAGAAGTTTCTTTCAACCTGAAAACTTTATAGAACCAGAGAGAATCAAGAGTAAGAGGCTTCAGAAGGTAGTAAGGACATTTTTAAAGCCATCTCATCCAGCAGACCTTATGAAGGAGATTGATGGAAAGAAAATTCTAACGAAATCTAGAGGTAAAGGGAAGGGGAAGGGCAAAGGAAAAGGAAAAGGGAAGTGCTGTAAAGATGAATCAGTGAAAAAAGATGGAAAGAAAAATGAAAAATCAGTGACTGGATGGAAAGATGAAGTGGATTTGTCAGAGGAAAGTTCCAGTGAAGAGGAAGAAAGGTTAGAGAGAGGATTCATACTGGAAGAGGGGGATGAAGATGAAGACAATATCGGTGGAGATATTCTTTCTCAAAGAAAGGGAAAAGCTCCAGTAAAGAGAGGAAGAGGTCCGAAGTCAAGTAACCACAAGGGAAATAACTCATTGGCAAAGGAAAGAAACTCTGTAATTCCTCCCAAAAGAAGGAAAGGAATAATATCATTGAAATCAAAGGATTTTGAGAGAGCAATTGGATGTTCTGATAGTGGTTCTGGTTCAGATGATTGGTTAAGTCAGGTAGACATGGATGGATTGTCAGATAAGAGAGAGAAGAAAGGCAAGAAAACTGCAACAGTGCCACAGAGGAAAGAGATAAATTCAAAAGTTAAGGGAGTGTCAATGATGAAAACAAAAGAACCAACCCAAGTTCAAAAGAGAGCATCTTGCTCTAGTCACACATCAGCTAGAAATGTCATTAATAATATTTATCTGTCAGAAAGTAGTTCAGATAGTGATAACTAAAACATGGGCACCTCAGTCAATCAGATTTAATATTCTGTGGGGTCATTGGATTATTTACAGCTGTATTTAACAAAACTCCTAACTGCAGATCTAGATTCTTACTGATCCAACTCTGCATACTGTATGTATTCGCTTATAAGTCAAAGCCAACTGCAAACAACATAGACCCTGATCTGCCATTGCACAAAGCATCAGCAGATCAGGGTTTGTTTTGTTTCTTCCACTGATTACTCCTAACAAACTGCATAGACCCAGATCTTCTGGCACATTATGTGAAAGCAGATCTGGGTCTATGTGGTTTACAGTTGGACCAAACTTGTAAGTGAGTATAGACAGTACATGAAGTTGTTAGAGATAATGGTATTTATCTTGGTAATGTAGTGTTCATATTTTTGCTCATAGATCTGCAATTGTCTCTCAATTGTATGTAAAATACAAGACTGTCTTTTTGGTGTACTTATATGTGAAGGTCTGCTGTTATGGAATATTTCAGAAAGCTTTTATGAATGATAAAGGCAGCTGAATGCCTCTGTATGTGTGTGTGTATATATATATATATATATATATATATATATATATATATATATATATATGAAAGTGGCTATTCATGCATAAATTGCTGTCTTCTGAGTAAATTTGTGGGGAAAGAAATCATTGAATAATAGCCATAACAGTTCATTCAAATGGCTGATTAAATTTGAAATTTACTTTATATCTCAAACCTTTAGGAGCAAATGGTTCTCAGGAATTCTGTGAGGCAGCTGAATTTGATGCAATATTAGTCACTTTAATAACAATGTGTATTGCCATTAAACAAATATTATAAAATCTGAATTATTTACTGATATAGCAACAGTTTTTAATGCAAAAGTTTTAGATTGAAAATGAAAGTTATTGTCCATGAAGTTATTTTGGGGCTAAACTGAGATTACTGTGTGATTCATTTAGAAATAACTCTTCTTTTCATTGATTAACTCTTTCCCTTAGAACTGAGATTTGAGCAAATTTAAGATTGACATTGAACTTATTTTTCTTTGCTGCAAGCTAAACTGTATGTCATTGTGGTCATGTAGGCACATTTGCTCAAATTAAATTTAATATTAATTGTTGTTTTAAAATTTAATATTGATATAGTTTAACCAATAGTCTATTCAGTCCTGATTGTTGAATGCTCTGCTTTTTCAATGTCATCAAAAAACTTGCAGACAAGAATTATTGATAACTATACAATGGTGTCCAGGTACTAAACTGAGTCAAGAAAAGAGGACATCAAGTATATCATAACAAATAACAGGATAGTACACATTTATTTCAACACGCGCAGCTTTCATTGTGACATCGCAGCATGCGACATTCAATCCAGTTTGTACTGGATCACACCTTTAGGTTGACCTCATCCAAAACTGTTCACATACTTTAACATTGATTTTGACATGTGCATTTCTAGGGCATGTAAATAATGACCTTTCAAAGGAATATGGATGTATTAGGATCCAAATAAAGTGAATATTTGCCATTTAAAGGTATGTGTAATCAGATTCTAAAAAATGACATACATTACTGAAATAGTCGATACTGAATCCCCACATGACCTGTATGGCTTGTACTATACCATATATACTTATGTACAAGTCCAGTCTAACTGCAAACAATATAAACCCTGAGCTGCCATCACATAATGCTCCAGCAGATCAGGATCTATGTCTTATAAGGGAGTATATATGGTATAGTATAAATTCATTGTACAAGAGTGACATTCTATTCCTTCTTCAGTGTAAAACAGAGTATAGCATTTCATGACAACCATTCTGTACACATTGTTTATAATTATAAAACCAAAATAACCACATTTCTTTTTAACAAAAAGGGGAGAAATGGATAATATTCAGTCCCAGATAGTATTTATAAGAATTAACTTATAATTTAAACCATATTAACTACAGTCTACACTTGTTACAATGCCAACATTCATCCACATACAAAATTGTCATTATAATGAGGCTTTTAGTATAAAGGGTTCTGAACTCGCTGATGATTAGGAGTCTACTAAATAGATAAGTAGAAAGAAAGTTAAATATTTATTATAATTGATGATAAATATACAATTTAATAAAGTAAAATCTGTCATTTTTGCAGTGTAAAAACTTATATACTGTGTCATTTCATTGGTTTTGACTAGTTTAAGACCCAATGAAACCTATTGCAAATGCCCATGTTGCTCGACCATAAATGAAAAAAGTCAATTTTTGGTGAGTTGTGAATTTGTCATGTGTGAAGCAGTTTTCTTTTCTTTCGATGTTGGAATCTAAATCTCAGATCAGAGCTGTGATTTATTCACAATAGTGAAATTAGATGTTTTAAAAAAAATTTTGACGCGAGTTCTCTCATGACAGAATCTCAAGTTTTGCGGGAGATGTATGATGATCTCAAGATTTCCACAGATCAAATGTCTTCAGCATCAAGGCACAAGCTAAAAATGTGAAGAATACACTAAATGCAATGACTGTTTGAGAAATATTAAAATATTGGAGTACGATTTTAATGCCTGGTGGAATCAGCTGGCATTATAATGAAGTCATAATGTAGAAAATGGCATTTATGTCCCAATTTTAGACTGGTGAATGGTGATATGCAAGGGTTATGGTATGACACAGGAATTATTTAGTTTAGAAATCCATTCTGAGGGGCCCTGGGTGGTCGAATGGTCTAAGGTGCACGCCATTACAGATCACTCGCATCTCACCTCTGTCTGCATGGGTTTGAGTCTCGGCTCGGCCAATGTGGGTATGTGAGAAAGCTTGCCAGTAGCTTCCCGTGGGTTGGTGATTCTTCTTGGGGTCTTCTTGGATTTTTCCTCCACTAAATATGCTGGCTGCCATGTATAGCCTATCATGTGCTGAAAAATGGCATTAAAACCACAAAACACAACAGAACACAAACACACAAATCCATTCTGGGCAGCTTGTTGGCAGTAAGTGAGGGTGGTGTTATAACACATTCATTTTGGTCTAGACTGTATGTATTCACAATTCATGTAATAGATGCTATACTTTCTACAGGTATTTTTTTGATGGAAGTGTTTCTTAATTTATTTTTTGTGTCTAATTTAAGTGTTGATATCTGTCTAATACATTATTATACATGTATTTTGAAAATGGATTTGTCCAGTTATGAAATCATGATCTTTTTCTAAGGTAAAAGTAGATATTTACTGATCTAATTTTATAATGTGTCTTGTCTCAGGTACTCAAATCATATTATACAATATACTTTGGTCCTAAAAACTTTGACTTCTACTTTGTATATTTAAAACTGAAATGCCATTTTTGATGCAAACAGTAACATATCTGATTTTTTTATTAACCATCTATTTATTATTATTATATCCCTTTTTAAATGGGCATTCTAACTTATTAGAACACATTAAAGATATGGAAAATTATAGTTATTTTCAGTTGATCACATGCTTGTCTTGTAAAGTTACCTTACATTCATGCTCAAGCCATTACTTTTGTGTATCAGTCTATCTATGTATCTATTTATGTATGTATGTATGTATGTATGTATGTATCTATCTATCTGTCTGTCTGTCTGTCTCTCTATCTGTCTGTCTGTCTATCTATTTTTCTTTCTTTCTATCTATCTATCTATCTATCTATCTATCTATCTATCTATCTATCTATCTATCTATCTATCTATCTATCTGTCTGCAGGGTTCAAAATACAATGTAGGAAGTTACAAATTTGCTGCCATGTTATATGGTTTTGATTTCTGGTGCAAGGCATTAGAAGAACACGTTTTTGACAATATTACAGATACCATGGAAACATTAAATTTAATTTTGTGTCTGCTAGGATTATTGTGATATAAGATTTATTGCTTTCAAAATAGTATTCTTTGGTCAGAAGAAAATAGTAGGAAAGACTTCTTTGTTTCTTTTTTTGCAAACTGAAATTATATTTGAAATTGACTACACTATTCCCGAGTATTTATTATAAAATATGATATTAAATTTATTCCATTTACAAAGAATAAAATTATTCCAAATTTTGATTATAGCTACTAGTTTATCTTTTAATTGACTCTACTGCCAGTCTGTCAATCCATGCCATTTATCCATCCATTATCTATCTATCTATCTATCTATCTATCTGTCTGTCTGTCTGTCTGTCTGTCTATCTATCTATCTATCTGTCTATCTATCTGTCTGTCTATCTATCTATCTATCTATCTATCTATCTATCTGTCTATCTATCTATCTGTCTATCTATATGTCTGTCTGTCTATCTGTCTGTCTATCTAGGTCTGTCTGTCTGTGTCTGTCTATCTATCTATCTATGTCTGTCTATCTATCTGTCTGTCTATCTATCTGTCTATCTGTCTGTCTGTCTATCTATTGATTGTATATACATATGCGATGAAGCTTTACCATTGACCTTTGAACACAAGTTACAAGAGTACATAATTTTATGATAAGTGACTGTCAGTTGAGGGTCAAAGGTCATTGACTAAGTTTATCAGTGGCATCAAAGTGTACATGTGTTGCAGATGCTTTTTTTTAATGGATTACACTTTATGATTGGTTCAAATTAAAGGAAACTTGACAATACATTCAGTGACTTTGAGGTAATTGTCGCCTCTTGACATTCTGTTTGACATGGTGCCACAGAGAGAGTTATGCATATAATTTGAACAATTTCTCAACAGCATTCTCAATAATACGTTAGAATTAGTATAAAAATCTATAATGGAGGTTTTGCAGGCATGGTGGGTTGTTCCACTATTGCAAATATCAGATTTACTGGCAACACTGATGTGTCATGGGTAAAAATTGGCAACAGTGAAACCACCACTAATGTTCTCAAATCATCAAAAAAATCATCAAGGTTTGTATCTGCTGTTGTTTGTCTCAGCTGTGACAGCAGGCAAGACATAGGTATTGCTTTTCTTGCAGCAACAGTGGGGTATGTCTCAACGTTATGATTATTTGTGAAAGTTTTGAGTTGAATTTTTGTAAGTTAGATACAGAGGGATGTTGGTGCACAGATCACATTTAAAACACCAAATTCTTCAAAAATATTATCAATGATCCAACTGATCTGGAATGTATTAGATTGGTAGATACATCCATATAAAGGTGTATCTGGAATGTATTAGATTGGGAGATACATTCATATAAAGGCATATCTGGAATGTATTAGATTGGTAGATACATCCATATAAAGGTGTATCTGGAATGTATTAGATTGGTAGATACATCCATATAAAGGCATATCTGGAATGTATTAGATTGGTAGATACATCCATATAAAGGCGTATCTGGAATGTATTAGATTGGTAGATGCATCCATATAAAGGCATATCTGGAATGTATTAGATTGGTAGATGCATCCATATAAAGGCATATCTGGAATGTATTAGATTGGTAGATACATCCATATAAAGGTGTATCTGGAATGTATTAGATTGGTAGATACATCCATATAAAGGCATATCTGGAATGTATTAGATTGGTAGATACATCCATATAAAGGCATATCTGGAATGTATTAGATTGGTAGATACATCCATATAAAGGTGTATCTGGAATGTATTAGATTGGTAGATACATCCATATAAAGGCATATCTGGAATGTATTAGATTGGTAGATACATCCATATAAAGGCATATCTAGAATGTATTAGATTGGTAGATGCATCCATATAAAGGCATATCTGGAATGTATTAGATTGGTAGATGCATCCATATAAAGGCGTATCTGGAATGTATTAGATTGGTAGATCTGGAATGTATTAGATTGGTAGATACATCCATATATAGGTGTATCTGGAATGTATTAGATTGGTAGATACATCCATATAAAGGCATATCTGGAATGTATTAGATTGGTAGATACATCCATATAAAGGTGTATCTGGAATGTATTAGATTGGTACATACATCCATATAAAGGCATATCTGGAATGTATTAGATTGGTAGATACATCCATCTAAAGGTGTATCTGGAATGTATTAGATTGGGAGATACATCCATATAAAGGCGTATCTGGAATGTATTAGATTGGTAGATACATCCATATAAAGGCGTATCTGGAATGTATTAGATTGGTACATACATCCATATAAAGGTGTATCTGGAATGTATTAGATTGGTAGATAATCCATCTAAAGGTGTATCTGGAATGTATTAGATTGGTAGATACATCCATATTAAGGTGTATCTGGAATGTATTAGATTGGTAGATACATCCATATAAAGGCATATCTGGAATGTATTAGATTGGTAGATACATCCATATAAAGGCATATCTGGAATGTATTAGATTGGTACATACATCCATATAAAGGCGTATCTGGAATGTATTAGATTGGTAGATACATCCATATAAAGCTGTATCTGAATGTATTAGATTGGTACATACATCCATATAAAGGCGTATCTGGAATGTATTAGATTGGTACATACATCCATATAAAAGTGTATCTGGAATGTATTAGATTGGTAGATACATCCATATAAAGGCATATCTGGAATGTATTAGATTGGTAGATAATCCATCTAAAGGTGTATCTGGAATGTATTAGATTGGTAGATACATCCATATAAACGTGTATCTGGAATGTATTAGATTGGTAGATACATCCATATAAAGGCATATCTGGAATGTATTAGATTGGTAGATAATCCATCTAAAGGTGTATCTGGAATGTATTAGATTGGTACATACATCCATATAAAGGTGTATCTGGAATGTATTAGATTGGTACATACATCCATCTAAAGGTGTATCTGGAATGTATTAGATTGGTACATACATCCATATAAAGGCGTATCTGGAATGTATTAGATTGGTACATACATCCATATAAAGGTGTATCTGGAATATATTAGATTGGTAGATGCATCCATATAAAGGCATATCTGGAATATATTAGATTGGTAGATACATCCATATAAAGGCATATCTGGAATGTATTAGATTGGTACATACATCCATATAAAGGTGTAGATACATCCATATAAAGGCGTATCTGGAATATATTAGATTGGTAGATACATCCATCTAAAGGCGTATCTGGAATGTATTAGATTGGTAGATGCATCCATCTAAAGGCGTATCTGGAATGTATTAGATTGGTAGATGCATCCATCTAAAGGCGTATCTGGAATGTATTAGATTGGTAGATGCATCCATCTAAAGGCGTATCTGGAATGTATTAGATTGGTAGATGCATCCATCTAAAGGCGTATCTGGAATGTATTAGATTGGTAGATGCATCCATATAAAGGTGTATCTGGAATGTATTAGATTGGTAGATAATCCATCTAAAGGTGTATCTGGAATGTATTAGATTGGTAGATACATCCATATTAAGGTGTATCTGGAATGTATTAGATTGGTAGATACATCCATATAAAGGCATATCTGGAATGTATTAGATTGGTAGATACATCCATATAAAGGCATATCTGGAATGTATTAGATTGGTACATACATCCATATAAAGGCGTATCTGGAATGTATTAGATTGGTAGATACATCCATATAAAGCTGTATCTGAATGTATTAGATTGGTACATACATCCATATAAAGCTGTATCTGAATGTATTAGATTGGTACATACATCCATATAAAAGTGTATCTGGAATGTATTAGATTGGTAGATACATCCATATAAAGGCATATCTGGAATGTATTAGATTGGTAGATAATCCATCTAAAGGTGTATCTGGAATGTATTAGATTGGTAGATACATCCATATAAAGGTGTATCTGGAATGTATTAGATTGGTAGATACATCCATATAAAGGCATATCTGGAATGTATTAGATTGGTAGATAATCCATCTAAAGGTGTATCTGGAATGTATTAGATTGGTACATACATCCATATAAAGGTGTATCTGGAATGTATTAGATTGGTACATACATCCATCTAAAGGTGTATCTGGAATGTATTAGATTGGTACATACATCCATATAAAGGCGTATCTGGAATGTATTAGATTGGTACATACATCCATATAAAGGTGTATCTGGAATATATTAGATTGGTAGATGCATCCATATAAAGGCATATCTGGAATATATTAGATTGGTAGATACATCCATATAAACGCATATCTGGAATGTATTAGATTGGTACATACATCCATATAAAGGTGTAGATACATCCATATAAAGGCGTATCTGGAATATATTAGATTGGTAGATACATCCATCTAAAGGCGTATCTGGAATGTATTAGATTGGTACATACATCCATATAAAAGTGTATCTGGAATGTATTAGATTGGTAGATGCATCCATATAAAGGCATATCTGGAATGTATTAGATTGGTAGATGCATCCATATAAAGGCGTATCTGGAATGTATTAGATTGGTAGATCTGGAATGTATTAGATTGGTAGATACATCCATATATAGGTGTATCTGGAATGTATTAGATTGGTAGATACATCCATATAAAGGCATATCTGGAATGTATTAGATTGGTAGATACATCCATATAAAGGTGTATCTGGAATGTATTAGATTGGTACATACATCCATATAAAGGCATATCTGGAATGTATTAGATTGGTAGATACATCCATCTAAAGGAGTATCTGGAATGTATTAGATTGGGAGATACATCCATATAAAGGTGTATCTGGAATGTATTAGATTGGTAGATACATCCATATAAAGGCGTATCTGGAATGTATTAGATTGGTACATACATCCATATAAAGGTGTATCTGGAATGTATTAGATTGGTAGATAATCCATCTAAAGGTGTATCTGGAATGTATTAGATTGGTAGATACATCCATATTAAGGTGTATCTGGAATGTATTAGATTGGTAGATACATCCATATAAAGGCATATCTGGAATGTATTAGATTGGTAGATACATCCATATAAAGGCATATCTGGAATGTATTAGATTGGTACATACATCCATATAAAGGCGTATCTGGAATGTATTAGATTGGTAGATACATCCATATAAAGCTGTATCTGAATGTATTAGATTGGTACATACATCCATATAAAGGCGTATCTGGAATGTATTAGATTGGTACATACATCCATATAAAAGTGTATCTGGAATGTATTAGATTGGTAGATACATCCATATAAAGGCATATCTGGAATGTATTAGATTGGTAGATAATCCATCTAAAGGTGTATCTGGAATGTATTAGATTGGTAGATACATCCATATAAAGGTGTATCTGGAATGTATTAGATTGGTAGATACATCCATATAAAGGCATATCTGGAATGTATTAGATTGGTAGATAATCCATCTAAAGGTGTATCTGGAATGTATTAGATTGGTACATACATCCATATAAAGATGTATCTGGAATGTATTAGATTGGTACATACATCCATCTAAAGGTGTATCTGGAATGTATTAGATTGGTAGATACATCCATATAAAGGCATATCTGGAATGTATTAGATTGGTAGATAATCCATCTAAAGGTGTATCTGGAATGTATTAGATTGGTAGATACATCCATATAAACGTGTATCTGGAATGTATTAGATTGGTAGATACATCCATATAAAGGCATATCTGGAATGTATTAGATTGGTAGATAATCCATCTAAAGGTGTATCTGGAATGTATTAGATTGGTACATACATCCATATAAAGGTGTATCTGGAATGTATTAGATTGGTACATACATCCATCTAAAGGTGTATCTGGAATGTATTAGATTGGTACATACATCCATATAAAGGCGTATCTGGAATGTATTAGATTGGTACATACATCCATATAAAGGTGTATCTGGAATATATTAGATTGGTAGATGCATCCATATAAAGGCATATCTGGAATATATTAGATTGGTAGATACATCCATATAAAGGCATATCTGGAATGTATTAGATTGGTACATACATCCATATAAAGGTGTAGATACATCCATATAAAGGCGTATCTGGAATATATTAGATTGGTAGATACATCCATCTAAAGGCGTATCTGGAATGTATTAGATTGGTAGATGCATCCATCTAAAGGCGTATCTGGAATGTATTAGATTGGTAGATGCATCCATCTAAAGGTGTATCTGGAATGTATTAGATTGGTAGATGCATCCATCTAAAGGCGTATCTGGAATGTATTAGATTGGTAGATGCATCCATCTAAAGGCGTATCTGGAATGTATTAGATTGGTAGATGCATCCATATAAAGGTGTATCTGGAATGTATTAGATTGGTAGATAATCCATCTAAAGGTGTATCTGGAATGTATTAGATTGGTAGATACATCCATATTAAGGTGTATCTGGAATGTATTAGATTGGTAGATACATCCATATAAAGGCATATCTGGAATGTATTAGATTGGTAGATACATCCATATAAAGGCATATCTGGAATGTATTAGATTGGTACATACATCCATATAAAGGCGTATCTGGAATGTATTAGATTGGTAGATACATCCATATAAAGCTGTATCTGAATGTATTAGATTGGTACATACATCCATATAAAGGCGTATCTGGAATGTATTAGATTGGTACATACATCCATATAAAAGTGTATCTGGAATGTATTAGATTGGTAGATACATCCATATAAAGGCATATCTGGAATGTATTAGATTGGTAGATAATCCATCTAAAGGTGTATCTGGAATGTATTAGATTGGTAGATACATCCATATAAAGGTGTATCTGGAATGTATTAGATTGGTAGATACATCCATATAAAGGCATATCTGGAATGTATTAGATTGGTAGATAATCCATCTAAAGGTGTATCTGGAATGTATTAGATTGGTACATACATCCATATAAAGGTGTATCTGGAATGTATTAGATTGGTACATACATCCATCTAAAGGTGTATCTGGAATGTATTAGATTGGTACATACATCCATATAAAGGCGTATCTGGAATGTATTAGATTGGTACATACATCCATATAAAGGTGTATCTGGAATATATTAGATTGGTAGATGCATCCATATAAAGGCATATCTGGAATATATTAGATTGGTAGATACATCCATATAAAGGCATATCTGGAATGTATTAGATTGGTACATACATCCATATAAAGGTGTAGATACATCCATATAAAGGCGTATCTGGAATATATTAGATTGGTAGATACATCCATCTAAAGGCGTATCTGGAATGTATTAGATTGGTACATACATCCATATAAAAGTGTATCTGGAATGTATTAGATTGGTAGATGCATCCATATAAAGGCATATCTGGAATGTATTAGATTGGTAGATGCATCCATATAAAGGCGTATCTGGAATGTATTAGATTGGTAGATCTGGAATGTATTAGATTGGTAGATACATCCATATATAGGTGTATCTGGAATGTATTAGATTGGTAGATACATCCATATAAAGGCATATCTGGAATGTATTAGATTGGTAGATACATCCATATAAAGGTGTATCTGGAATGTATTAGATTGGTACATACATCCATATAAAGGCATATCTGGAATGTATTAGATTGGTAGATACATCCATCTAAAGGAGTATCTGGAATGTATTAGATTGGGAGATACATCCATATAAAGGTGTATCTGGAATGTATTAGATTGGTAGATACATCCATATAAAGGCGTATCTGGAATGTATTAGATTGGTACATACATCCATATAAAGGTGTATCTGGAATGTATTAGATTGGTAGATAATCCATCTAAAGGTGTATCTGGAATGTATTAGATTGGTAGATACATCCATATTAAGGTGTATCTGGAATGTATTAGATTGGTAGATACATCCATATAAAGGCATATCTGGAATGTATTAGATTGGTAGATACATCCATATAAAGGCATATCTGGAATGTATTAGATTGGTACATACATCCATATAAAAGGCGTATCTGGAATGTATTAGATTGGTAGATACATCCATATAAAGCTGTATCTGAATGTATTAGATTGGTACATACATCCATATAAAGGCGTATCTGGAATGTATTAGATTGGTACATACATCCATATAAAAGTGTATCTGGAATGTATTAGATTGGTAGATACATCCATATAAAGGCATATCTGGAATGTATTAGATTGGTAGATAATCCATCTAAAGGTGTATCTGGAATGTATTAGATTGGTAGATACATCCATATAAAGGTGTATCTGGAATGTATTAGATTGGTAGATACATCCATATAAAGGCATATCTGGAATGTATTAGATTGGTAGATAATCCATCTAAAGGTGTATCTGGAATGTATTAGATTGGTACATACATCCATATAAAGATGTATCTGGAATGTATTAGATTGGTACATACATCCATCTAAAGGTGTATCTGGAATGTATTAGATTGGTACATACATCCATATAAAGGCGTATCTGGAATGTATTAGATTGGTACATACATCCATATAAAGGTGTATCTGGAATATATTAGATTGGTAGATGCATCCATATAAAGGCATATCTGGAATATATTAGATTGGTAGATACATCCATATAAAGGCATATCTGGAATGTATTAGATTGGTACATACATCCATATAAAGGTGTAGATACATCCATATAAAGGCGTATCTGGAATATATTAGATTGGTAGATGCATCCATCTAAAGGCGTATCTGGAATGTATTAGATTGGTAGATGCATCCATCTAAAGGCGTATCTGGAATGTATTAGATTGGTAGATGCATCCATCTAAAGGCGTATCTGGAATGTATTAGATTGGTAGATGCATCCATCTAAAGGCGTATCTGGAATGTATTAGATTGGTAGATGCATCCATCTAAAGGCGTATCTGGAATGTATTAGATTGGTAGATGCATCCATCTAAAGGCGTATCTGGAATGTATTAGATTGGTAGATGCATCCATCTAAAGGCGTATCTGGAATGTATTAGATTGGTAGATGCATCCATCTAAAGGCGTATCTGGAATGTATTGGATTGGTAGATGCATCCATCTAAAGGCGTATCTGGAATGTATTGGATTGGTAGATGCATCCATCTAAAGGCGTATCTGGAATGTATTAGATTGGTAGATGCATCCATCTAAAGGCGTATCTGGAATGTATTAGATTGGTAGATGCATCCATCTAAAGGCGTATCTGGAATGTATTAGATTGGTAGATGCATCCATCTAAAGGCGTATCTGGAATGTATTAGATTGGTAGATGCATCCATCTAAAGGCGTATCTGGAATGTATTAGATTGGTAGATGCATCCATCTAAAGGCGTATCTGGAATGTATTAGATTGGTAGATGCATCCATCTAAAGGCGTATCTGGAATGTATTAGATTGGTAGATGCATCCATCTAAAGGCGTATCTGGAATGTATTAGATTGGTAGATGCATCCATCTAAAGGCGTATCTGGAATGTATTAGATTGGTAGATGCATCCATCTAAAGGCGTATCTGGAATGTATTAGATTGGTAGATGCATCCATCTAAAGGCGTATCTGGAATGTATTAGATTGGTAGATGCATCCATCTAAAGGCGTATCTGGAATGTATTAGATTGGTAGATGCATCCATCTAAAGGCGTATCTGGAATGTATTAGATTGGTAGATGCATCCATCTAAAGGCGTATCTGGAATGTATTAGATTGGTAGATGCATCCATCTAAAGGCGTATCTGGAATGTATTAGATTGGTAGATGCATCCATCTAAAGGCGTATCTGGAATGTATTAGATTGGTAGATGCATCCATCTAAAGGCGTATCTGGAATGTATTAGATTGGTAGATGCATCCATCTAAAGGCGTATCTGGAATGTATTAGATTGGTAGATGCATCCATATAAAGGCGTATCTGGAATGTATTAGATTGGTAGATGCATCCATATAAAGGCGTATCTGGAATGTATTAGATTGGTAGATGCATCCATATAAAGGCGTATCTGGAATGTATTAGATTGGTAGATGCATCCATATAAAGGCGTATCTGGAATGTATTAGATTGGTAGATGCATCCATATAAAGGCGTATCTGGAATGTATTAGATTGGTAGATGCATCCATATAAAGGCGTATCTGGAATGTATTAGATTGGTAGATGCATCCATATAAAGGCGTATCTGGAATGTATTAGATTGGTAGATGCATCCATATAAAGGCGTATCTGGAATGTATTAGATTGGTAGATGCATCCATATAAAGGCGTATCTGGAATGTATTAGATTGGTAGATGCATCCATATAAAGGCGTATCTGGAATGTATTAGATTGGTAGATGCATCCATATAAAGGCGTATCTGGAATGTATTAGATTGGTAGATGCATCCATATAAAGGCGTATCTGGAATGTATTAGATTGGTAGATGCATCCATATAAAGGCGTATCTGGAATGTATTAGATTGGTAGATGCATCCATATAAAGGCGTATCTGGAATGTATTAGATTGGTAGATGCATCCATATAAAGGCGTATCTGGAATGTATTAGATTGGTAGATGCATCCATATAAAGGCGTATCTGGAATGTATTAGATTGGTAGATGCATCCATATAAAGGCGTATCTGGAATGTATTAGATTGGTAGATGCATCCATATAAAGGCGTATCTGGAATGTATTAGATTGGTAGATGCATCCATATAAAGGCGTATCTGGAATGTATTAGATTGGTAGATGCATCCATATAAAGGCGTATCTGGAATGTATTAGATTGGTAGATGCATCCATATAAAGGCGTATCTGGAATGTATTAGATTGGTAGATACATCCATCTAAAGGTGTATCTGGAATGTATTAGATTGGTAGATACATCCATCTAAAGGCGTATCTGGAATGTATTAGATTGGTAGATACATCCATATAAAGGCGTATCTGGAATGTATTAGATTGGTAGATACATCCATATAAAGGCGTATCTGGAATGTATTAGATTGGTAGATACATCCATATAAAGGCGTATCTGGAATGTATCAGATTGGTAGATACATCCATATAAAGGCGTATCTGGAATGTATTAGATTGGTACATACATCCATATAAAGGTGTATCTGGAATATATTAGATTGGTAGATGCATCCATATAAAGGCATATCTGGAATATATTAGATTGGTAGATACATCCATATAAAGGCATATCTGGAATGTATTAGATTGGTACATACATCCATATAAAGGTGTAGATACATCCATATAAAGGCGTATCTGGAATATATTAGATTGGTAGATACATCCATCTAAAGGCGTATCTGGAATGTATTAGATTGGTAGATGCATCCATCTAAAGGCGTATCTGGAATGTATTAGATTGGTAGATGCATCCATCTAAAGGCGTATCTGGAATGTATTAGATTGGTAGATGCATCCATCTAAAGGCGTATCTGGAATGTATTAGATTGGTAGATGCATCCATCTAAAGGCGTATCTGGAATGTATTAGATTGGTAGATGCATCCATCTAAAGGCGTATCTGGAATGTATTAGATTGGTAGATGCATCCATCTAAAGGCGTATCTGGAATGTATTAGATTGGTAGATGCATCCATCTAAAGGCGTATCTGGAATGTATTAGATTGGTAGATGCATCCATCTAAAGGCGTATCTGGAATGTATTAGATTGGTAGATGCATCCATCTAAAGGCGTATCTGGAATGTATTGGATTGGTAGATGCATCCATCTAAAGGCGTATCTGGAATGTATTAGATTGGTAGATGCATCCATCTAAAGGCGTATCTGGAATGTATTAGATTGGTAGATGCATCCATCTAAAGGCGTATCTGGAATGTATTAGATTGGTAGATGCATCCATCTAAAGGCGTATCTGGAATGTATTAGATTGGTAGATGCATCCATCTAAAGGCGTATCTGGAATGTATTAGATTGGTAGATGCATCCATCTAAAGGCGTATCTGGAATGTATTAGATTGGTAGATGCATCCATCTAAAGGCGTATCTGGAATGTATTAGATTGGTAGATGCATCCATCTAAAGGCGTATCTGGAATGTATTAGATTGGTAGATGCATCCATCTAAAGGCGTATCTGGAATGTATTAGATTGGTAGATGCATCCATCTAAAGGCGTATCTGGAATGTATTAGATTGGTAGATGCATCCATCTAAAGGCGTATCTGGAATGTATTAGATTGGTAGATGCATCCATCTAAAGGCGTATCTGGAATGTATTAGATTGGTAGATGCATCCATCTAAAGGCGTATCTGGAATGTATTAGATTGGTAGATGCATCCATCTAAAGGCGTATCTGGAATGTATTAGATTGGTAGATGCATCCATCTAAAGGCGTATCTGGAATGTATTAGATTGGTAGATGCATCCATCTAAAGGCGTATCTGGAATGTATTAGATTGGTAGATGCATCCATCTAAAGGCGTATCTGGAATGTATTAGATTGGTAGATGCATCCATCTAAAGGCGTATCTGGAATGTATTAGATTGGTAGATGCATCCATCTAAAGGCGTATCTGGAATGTATTAGATTGGTAGATGCATCCATCTAAAGGCGTATCTGGAATGTATTAGATTGGTAGATGCATCCATCTAAAGGCGTGTCTGGAATGTATTAGATTGGTAGATGCATCCATCTAAAGGCGTATCTGGAATGTATTAGATTGGTAGATGCATCCATCTAAAGGCGTATCTGGAATGTATTAGATTGGTAGATGCATCCATCTAAAGGCGTATCTGGAATGTATTAGATTGGTAGATGCATCCATCTAAAGGCGTATCTGGAATGTATTAGATTGGTAGATGCATCCATCTAAAGGCGTATCTGGAATGTATTAGATTGGTAGATGCATCCATCTAAAGGCGTATCTGGAATGTATTAGATTGGTAGATGCATCCATCTAAAGGCGTATCTGGAATGTATTAGATTGGTAGATGCATCCATCTAAAGGCGTATCTGGAATGTATTAGATTGGTAGATGCATCCATCTAAAGGCGTATCTGGAATGTATTAGATTGGTAGATGCATCCATCTAAAGGCGTATCTGGAATGTATTAGATTGGTAGATGCATCCATCTAAAGGCGTATCTGGAATGTATTAGATTGGTAGATGCATCCATCTAAAGGCGTATCTGGAATGTATTAGATTGGTAGATGCATCCATCTAAAGGCGTATCTGGAATGTATTAGATTGGTAGATGCATCCATCTAAAGGCGTATCTGGAATGTATTAGATTGGTAGATGCATCCATCTAAAGGCGTATCTGGAATGTATTAGATTGGTAGATGCATCCATATAAAGGCGTATCTGGAATGTATTAGATTGGTAGATGCATCCATATAAAGGCGTATCTGGAATGTATTAGATTGGTAGATGCATCCATATAAAGGCGTATCTGGAATGTATTAGATTGGTAGATGCATCCATATAAAGGCGTATCTGGAATGTATTAGATTGGTAGATGCATCCATATAAAGGCGTATCTGGAATGTATTAGATTGGTAGATACATCCATCTAAAGGCGTATCTGGAATGTATTAGATTGGTAGATACATCCATCTAAAGGCGTATCTGGAATGTATTAGATTGATAGATACATCCATATAAAGGCGTATCTGGAATGTATTAGATTGGTAGATACATCCATATAAAGGCGTATCTGGAATGTATTAGATTGGTAGATACATCCATATAAAGGCGTATCTGGAATGTATCAGATTGGTAGATACATCCATATAAAGGCGTATCTGGAATGTATCAGATTGGTAGATACATCCATATAAAGGCGTATCTGGAATGTATCAGATTGGTAGATACATCCATATAAAGGCGTATCTGGAATGTATCAGATTGGTAGATACATCCATATAAAGGCGTATCTGGAATGTATTAGATTGGTAGATACATCCATATAAAGGCGTATCTGGAATGTATTAGATTGGTAGATACATCCATATAAAGGCGTATCTGGAATGTATTAGATTGGTAGATACATCCATATAAAGGCGTATCTGGAATGTATTAGATTGATAGATACATCCATATAAATGCGTATCTGGAATGTATTAGATTGGTACATACATCCATATAAAGGCGTATCTGGAATGTATTAGATTGGTAGATACATCCATATAAAGGCGTATCTGGCTCCAAATAATCATCAGGGGTATGGCCTTTGTAAGGACTAATTAGTTATTGCACCTATCCAACAATTTTTAGACAGTGTTAAATTAAACAACTTTAAATAGACAGATACTATTTGGTTTGCTTGTTTGTAGGCAGCCTAATTAGATTTTCATGCTGTTTGAACGAGTTTTTTAAAAATAAGTTTTTTCAGCTTACCTCTACAAAGTGGGGGTAAGCTATTGTACTACCCCCGGAATAAGTATCGGTGTCAGCATCAGCATCCACACATAAAAGTATATACATTCATACACCCTCACTGAATGTCAACCATTCCTTCTTCCTAGGTCTTAGGCGACAGTTTGGATTGGATTTCATAGTACCTACCCCCTGGGGAAGGGCTGAAGGGGTTAACTTTGCACATGTACATTAGTTGTACAATCTTGGTTAAGATTTTGCATTTGACTCAGGTATTTTTCATACTGTATAAATATTGTTAACCTGGAATCATAAAACTTGAAATGCATCTTGATGAGTACTACATCCTCATCACAAAAGTATGCCACTTTGACCTATATTTTATTATTCACTGACTGATTACATTTTGAGTTTTAAGATTATTTCTTAAGCCCTGTTCATACTAGAATTATCAGACTAGATGATTGTATGCATCTCTATTAGTAGCACACCCTTGCCACAAATGAAGGTCACTGTGATGTACATTTCACATTTTTACTGGCTTAAGTTTTAATATTTAGCTCATGACCAAATAGGTTTTTTTGAACACTGTATATATACTGTTACACCTAGATTCAGGAAACTTGGTGAGGGGATGCATCTTGATGAGTACTACACCCTAGACACAAAAGTAGGTCATTTTGATATTTCACGCTTCACTGACTTTGGTTAAATTTAGTGTTGTAAGTTTATTTCTCAAGCTCTGTTCATGGCAGAATCATCAAACTAGATGAGTGTATGCATCTCTCTTAGAAAAGTCACAATTGTCACTGTGACGTACATTTCAAATTTTTCTGGCTTGGGTTAATTTTTTGCATTTAGCTCAAGACCAACTTTTTTGCACCCTGTATATACACCACTTCCTCGATAACTCGCACCCGGATAACTCGCAAACCTGCTTAAAACGCAGGGTCAGGCATAGATTCCATTTTTTTTACTGGAAAATACTAAAAAAATTGGCCCCTATTTGTTGAACGTTAATTATGTTTTTTGTATTGAATCAAATAAAGAGGGTGGAATAAAAGAAAAGTTAAAAGACATGCAAATCAACCTGCGTAGGAGCTAGCAGTCATGGTCATGTGTCGGGTCAACTCATTTCAATTGAACACTATTATAAATATTATTATGTAAGTAATACAATAAAACTACATTAAATTAACCTACTCATTCACAGATGTGATCAAAGATAACAAGGCAACCAAGCGAAATGAGTACTTGGCGAATAAAAAGCTTTCTTTCACAGATACGGTTCATTATGGAGAAGCGAGTTCCAGAGTTTGTAGTGAACCTCAAATTCCTGAATTGGCACTCTGAGATTTCCTCAAGAATGATAAGAAGTTTCACTATTACTTGCAATGAAATCACAGCATCAATATTTTACTAGTAGAACAATAAATATAAAAATATCACCTTTCACCGTTGACAGTTGTTTCACAAAATAAATGTCCCTGGTTTTAAAAAAAAAGGAATCTTGTTTTGTTGTTAATCAACAACAGCAAAAAGCAGTGACGTAATACACAATGTTTTCGCGTACACGTGAAGGTTGTTGGAGTAATGTTGTTAATGATCTTTCAGAGGTACTACCAACACAATTGTAAAATGAGTATTCAACCATTAAACAGCCCTGTTACCTCCTCCTTCCCCCCCCCCCCCCCCCCGTTTTCTCAATGTCCAGCAAGGGATGGCATCCCCTTCTTAATTTGTTTGAGAGGTCCCTTGGTAACTCGTGCCCTCGCTTATAGTGTGGTCTATGATTTTTGGACCCCGTTGTGCACGAGTTATTGAGGGAGAGGTGTATTACTGTTATACCAAGATTCATGAAACTTGGTGAGGGGATGCATCTTAATGTGTACTACACCCTCATCATAAAGGTAGGTCACTGTGAGCCATATTTCATGCTTCATTGACTTTGGTTAAGTTTTATGTTTTATGTTTATTTCTCAATCTCTGTTAATGGTATAATCAGTTGTTAATGGTAGAATCATCAAACTGGATGATTGTATGCATCTCTATTAGTGCCATACTCTTACAAGTTACAAAAAAAGGTTATGGGGACCTACATTTCACATTTTACTGGCTTAGGTTAAGTTTTATGTTTAACTTGTAATCAAATAGGTTTTTAACACCCTGTATATGTACTGTTGTTTCAGGATTCATGAAAATTGGTGAGGGATGGATCTTGATGAATTCTACACTCATGTCAATAAAAGTAGGTCACTGTGACCCATACTTTATGCTTCACCAACTTGGGTTCAATCTCTAGCACTGTTCATGGCCGAGTCATCAAACTAGATGGTTGTATGCATCTCTGTTAGTACCACACCCTCACAACAAAAGATCATTTTGTCATGTACATTTCACATTTTACTGACTTATGTTAGGATCTGCATTTAGGTCATGACCACATTGGTTTTGTGTCTACTGTATAATACTGTTATACTTGGGATCATGAGTCCTGGTGAGAGGATGTATCTTGATGGGTACTACACCCTCATCTTAAAAGTAGGTCACTGTGACCCATACATCACATTTCACTGACTTTGGTTCAATTTGACGTTTTTATGATTCATGCTTGAATCATTAAACTGGATGATTGTGTACATCTCTCTTAGTACTGCACTCATACCAAAAAAAGGTCACTGTGACCTATATTTCACATTTTACTGACTTAGAATAAGTTTTTGCATTTAGTTCACGACTACATAGGTTTTTGGCTATGTACATACTATCCTATCTAGAATCATGAAACATGGGGGTACATCTTGATGAGCACCATCTCATTTCAGTAGTAGGTCATCATGGCCCATATTTTATGCCTCACTGCCTTGGGTTCAACTTTGTGTTTGATGTTCATTTCTCAGGCACTGTTTATGCTAGAATAGTGAAATTGATGATGATTATATACAGCTGTTACTACCACACCCTTAAAACAAAAGTGGTTTATTGTGACCTATATCTCATCTTTTATTGGCATAAGTTAGGTTTTTGGATTTGGCTCACGACCATACAAGTTTTTGGCATGTTATATGCATACTGTCCTACCTGGAATCATGCACCTTAGTGGATGGATCTTGACAACTTCTACATCCTTTTAGGAAAAAGAGGTCTCTGTGACCTATATTTCATGCTTCAGTGACTGTGTTGAAATCTTGTGTTTCAAGTTCATTTATTGGGTGCTGTATATGTTCCAATCATGAAACTTGATAGCAGGATGCATCTCTGTTACTACTACACCCTTAAAACCAAAGAAGGTCACTGTGATGTACATTTTATGCTTTACTAATATGGGTTAAAAAATGTGTTTATGATCACGTAGATTCAACCATGCTGGACCTATACACATCCTACCCTACTAAGAAGTCCCTTTCTGACCAATCCAGTTGGAAGAAGGAATACATAATTGTTTATTCAATGGTAAAGTGCTCTGTTAATGACTATACATTGTACATATGTGTTATGTTACACTAAGCTGGTTAATTGTATATTGTACATGTGAATTAGCATAGGAATTAGAAGAGTGGACTGCATGCTGCATGATTTTCATGTGAGGCCTTATATGTAATGGCTAATCAAGGTAATTATTGATGCATGAACTATGTTTGTACTGCTGGCTGTCATTCCAAGGTTACTCAAAGCCAATAACTTATACTGACTTCAAATATTATATAAATCAGCATGTTCTATATACTTGGCAAACCATGTGGAATGAAAACTCCACAAACACGCTTCATAACATCAAACCCATCACCATACATGTGACAGAACTAGGATTTAAAACCAGTAGATTTACAAAGTTTGATTAGTAGATTGACCTCTAAACCAGTAGATTTTTTATCGGCATAAATTTTACATTTCAAGGGGATGGAAAACAAAACAAGTGCTTTCTTGTGTCATAATATGTATTCTTTTCATACTAAAATCAAATAGCAAGTCTGGACATGAATCAGGTTCTGATTCTGATGGAAAATATTACAATAATAATTAATTATTATGAGTCAATATATGGTAAAATAATAATAAAAAAGAGTTGTTTATCTGATAGTTCACTCCAAAGATTTTTCTTGTATAAAATCCAATAGCATTTTTAGTTTCCTTCACAAGATCGCTGATGACATTCGTTGTGATTATTAAGCTTCACACTTAACAGGCTCTCAATAGTTCTCTGGTCCAGATTCCCCTTGAATCCCTTTGTATTTTGCGAAGAATGGAGAATGTCCTCTCTGTATCAACATTAGAATGTTGTAATGACAGGACAACCACACTCAGCCTGCAAAGAAGTTCTAACTTCAGTTTTCCTGTTGCTGGGTTTGTAAGGCTGCTGAATACTCTCCAATATTCATCCAAGCTATGTTCACCCTGAGGAGGAAGTTCCTATTGTGGACTGAAGATGTATTCCTGAGCTTCATCCTCAAGGGCTTCTTTCTCTTCATGGCTCAGATCCAAAATCTGTTGGCAAGTAATATAAAAATGAAAAAAATACATGATATATTTATGCTTTTATGAATAATTTATCTGAACATTAAAATTAATTATCTTGTAATATCGTTTGAACTGATATATTTTATCTAGGGCTTGAACTAGATTTATGTGGATGAAAACTTCAAATAGTTTATGAAATACAAAAGATGCATACCTTTGAAACACACAATGCAAACTCTGGACCTTTGCTGCTCACTTGCACACACTTAAACTCTGATATCCAAGCACTGTTGAACTTGTTATATTTCTTAGCCGGTGGTTTCTTAGCATTGGGAGAAAGCACACGTTTAGAATTGAAAACAAATGTAAGAGCTGTCCTCGTAAAACATCTGGAACAATACAATAACAATTAAAGAAGACAAAAATCAAAATACTTACCCTAGTGTGTCTGCCAAAATCATTTTTTATGGTAGGTCTCTTCATTTTATCTCCCCTCCACCAAGGGTCGCCGATTTTCATCAAAGGCTTGGAAGACATCATGGACCACCTTTCATCCCTTTATTACTTATAACACCTCAAAAAATATCCTGCATTTGGCCTTAAACTCCTCAAAAACCAACAATAAGGTAATCAGTTAGCAGCTTGCTGTGTACACGTCAGCTGTTCTTTAACAATTCTAATCTTATTACTCTGCAACGCATCATCGCACTGGTCATTGTACTAGTGGAATATTTCCGGTCCCCAGTAGACTGGTTCTGGCTGGTTTCTCTTATGCGTTGACAGAACGCATAAAAATACCGTGGTTGGATATTTTTATTACAAAAAATTAAAATTCTTTTAATTATCAAAAGCAGTAGATTTTAACTACTAAACGGTATGTGCAGTAGACGGCCTTTAAAACGGTATTTTGGCCTACCGCCGATAGAATCACATGTATACATCACTGGTGTGTGGCATCCCTCACAGAACAAACCACAGAGATGAGTTGGTATTGTGCTGATTACATAGGACACACATAACTGACTCATGCATACCTCCTGAAGGTGAACCTCGATCAGGGTGCATACTCTTCCTGTGTCCACTGACAGTGGAATACATTCATGTTGAGTGTATTCCACTTTGTGAAACATGAATTTTTTATGCGAATTCTATTAAGCAACTTTATGATCATGTACCACACGAGAAAAGCATGGACTTTTTGAGGGGACGTGGTTTATATAACAAAAATTTTGACCATATATTTTAAGGATTGTGCATGATATACCTTTATGTTCAATTTTATATATATTTTACAGATTTTTAACATCTTTATGTTATATATTTTTTCTTGTACATGTATTACTTCATGTTTACATTTTTTTGGAAGAGTTTATCATCATAAAGTTTTTTGTGCAATTCTTTTACATTTTTTTAGCTTTCTTTCAGTTGGTACCATGGTCTTTATTGTACTGATGTGCTGTTAAATGCTAATACATACATTAGTTTTCTTTGATAGATTGATGATAAATTTTGCAAATCAGTGTACCAAAGACATGGAAATTCCTTTAGGAGGTCAGAAGGTCAAAGATTAAAGGTGAATGAGTTATTAAGACTACAGAAACATTCCTGTTGCAGAAAGACAATACGATGATAGTTTTATTTTTAAACTGCCCTTGTTAAAATGTTATATAGCTCTTCCAAATTTGGTGCTTTGTTAGTGATAGATGACTTTCATTTATGTCCACCTGAAAGATACATGAAAAAAATGTAGTCTATTTTTAGATTAATTTTTTTTTCTTTAGCTCACCTAAACAGGACAGCTTATTCTACAACACTGACGTCATGGGCTATGATGTATGTATGCAGTAGGTTAAAGTTTTTTTTTTTAATCCAGTTACGGAGAAAATCTTTAAAATGGTAATTTTTCATGCTTTTTGAGGAACATGGTGTATAGAGTAAAAATCTGTTTCAGCAATAAACTTTACTCCAGTCAACATTCCCAAATTTACCATTAAAATTAATAAATAAAGTGTCCAAAATTTTCAACTGCATCACTTCTGATGACAATGGCTAAGTTTGATGTTATGTTTGATACCATTCTATAACAAGCCAACAAAATCACTAATGTAGAAGTGTGTTGATTGCATGGTCATTTCAAATAAAAATGACTTATTTTATGACCATTATGTTTTAAGCATTTTACATGTGTTACCTTTATTTTTTATTTTATATACCTTTTACAGAATTTTAACATTTTTACTGTAACAGTTATATTTTGTCTTGTACCTCAGGTTAACATTTATTTGGAAGGGTTTATCTCCCTAACAATTTTGTGCAATTCTTCACTTTTACATTTTTTAACTTTACTTTTAGTTGGTACCACATAGCCATTTATGTGCTGAGGTGCCATAAAACGGTACCACATAACTACATACATACATACATACATACATATATCAAGCATTTATTTATTGTACTAAATTAAGCATTTATTTATAGTACTAAATTAAGTATTTATTTATAGTACTAAATTAAGTATTTATTTATAGTACTAAATTAAGTGTTTATTTATAGTACTAAATTAAGTATTTATTTATAGTACTAAATTAAGCACATTGTTGACACTATACAGTATATATATATAGAGAGAGAGAGAGAGAGTAACCTTGAATTTGTTGAGTAGAAAAAAACTAAGGATTTTTCTTGCTTTTTGTAAACATAGACCTTGATGACATTTGATTCGCACAGAGTGAAAACTAAATCTAAAAAATCTAAAACTCAGGGTTGTATTATTTTGATCATAAAACTAAATCCTTCCTCTCAAAGAAGGAATGCAAGAAAAGAAAAAGAAAATTGGGTCTGATAACATTTCTTTGTAAACACTCAACTTAGTGAAAAATTTATAATACGTTCCAGGCAAGCATTAGTCGATTCTTTTCCACTTTATGGAATGAAGCATCTCATTTGCATTTACTCACCTACTACACATGTGGCAAATAATATGTAGGTGAAACCAAATGGGAAATTCAAGTGTAAATAAAGGAACACCTCTGGGAAATCCACAAAACGAAGGACACCCTTTTTTCAAAACAAAATTAATGGTGTTCAGTATCAGATAATAGAAATTATTTCGTCAAAACTCAGATTTTTAGTAGCAACATCAAGCTTATATAAATAGAGGATATTTTTGGATACACCAATAACACGCTCTGTAATTCAGATATGGATTGACATCTATCTTTAATTGGGAGTCCAGGCATTATATTTTAATTTTTTAGGTCTTTCTTTAATTGTTTTTAGCCCATCATGCTACCTTATGTTGGATTCCAGCTGATTAATTCTTGTACCAGCTTACATTGGTTTCAGTAAGAGTTATTTTTTCTTGTACATTTTAATGCAGAACTTTTTATTATTTAAAAATATCTTTCTTAGCCTGACTTTTGGCTTTTTCCCTCTTTTAATTTCATGACATTTATTTTCTGTTTACAGAAGCAAGGAAAGAACCTTGAAAATCAGTCAATTTTGAGTCAGCATTCAAGTGTAATACTCATTAGTAACCAAATACCATGTACATTTGATAAATGGTAGTTCTAAGATTCAAAAGAATACATCCTGTTGATGTGAGGTATTCAAATTATGTAAATCATAATACCTACATTAAAACAAATTTAATGTCCAATTTTAAATAAATAAAATTTAGATTAATAAAATATAAAAACCGGTATCTTAAAGTTATGATATTATTATTATTATTATTATTTAAGATTCAAGAGTAATATTTTTACAATATGACAATCAGAAAGAGGTGTAACAATGTTTCTGAATGTTCATTACCAATAGAACAAAGATGTGTTGCTGTAGTTTTCACCTTAAACAACTGGGGTATCAAGCTTTTGCTGATTTTGTATAGCTTTTCTCTAGGTACTTGGTATAGCATAGAGAATTCCAAACCATTCATTAAAAGATATAAAAATATTATACATTTTTTATTTGGAAATCTTCATAAGTATGAAAATTTCTATTGACATTGAGTAAATCATTAATGTAGGAAATAGGTTTTTGAACACCATTTTTTTTATAAAATGCAGTTTTACCACATATTTTTATGAACTTGTTATGCCACAGTGGCATCATTAAAATATCTTCAGGGCTGTAGTGGAGTATTCATCCAGTTCTAAACATATACAAAAAAAATGATTTGCCAGAATCTTATAAATTTGAATGATATTTTGTGGTGGCCTTGTTTCTTTAGAATGACAATTTTATCACCTCCAAGTTCTGTTGCTGTATGAAGAATGAGAGGTTTCCAACATGAATGATGAAGAAGACCAAAGAGTTTTTTAAACATGATAGTTTAAGTGCATTAGAAAAAGATAGCATGTATTTGTAATCCACCATGTTGATAATTATTGACAATACATGTACATTGCTTCACTTCATCACCTATTCCACTCCAAAGGAAATTATCCAAGATTTCTGGAAGCTCTTGATAAAGTCCTTGGAAGGAATTGGGGTGGGGGGTCAGGTAACACTGTGACGCATTGAACTGGTACAGGCAGTTCTAAAGACTTAATTCTGCCTACAAGTGATAGATTTCTGAATTACCAATTTGATAATAGCTTTTTGACTGAATTGAGTTTCTCTGTATAAGTTTTCTAAAGTAAAATCATCTGTACTTAAATTGAAAGTAATTCCGAGAAGTTTAAATTTGCCTCCACGGTTCCAACTAATGTTCTTTCATGTATTTATCTCTTCACCACAACAGCTTTTTGAGTCAATCCAAACAATTTGTGTTTACTCAAAGTTCACCTTCAATCCCGAACAGTGGGAGAAGCTATCTACAGTTGCTAGTGCTGTACAGAGAGAAGTATTTTATCATCAGCTAGAATAAGGTTAGAATCATCTGGCTAATTAAGTAATCTGAGTTGTCAAACTTTTATGCAATTTATCTGAGGATTGTTTTGTTATGGCAGCACTTAATAATTCTACTGCAGTAAGGAATAAGTAAGGTGAAAGGGGACCACCATACCAGACTCCCCACTCAGTAGGGAAATATTGAGAGCAACATCAATTATTTAAGACACAACTTGAAATATTGTAATAAAATTTTTGAACCAATTACAGATGGAGGAACCAACCCAAAAAAATCTCAAAGATTCTTCAATAAAAGATCATTCTTTAGAATCAAATGCTTTTTCTAAGTTTAGTAGAACTAACATTGCTGGAGTATCTTCCATTTTTTTCTTTTGATCAGATCATAAATCAAATGAATAGTCTCCAGTATACATGTATTAACCTTTGATAAAATTAGTTTGAGATTCACTAATTTGTCTTTCGTAAAACGTTTTAATTCTATTTTCTATGACCGAAGAAGCAATTTTAGATCAACATTAAAAAGAGATATAAATCTCCAATTCATCAAATAAAATTTTGATTTTCCCTATTTTGGAACACATGTGATACATCCTTGTTTTTGTTTAACAGATAAAGAATCATATGCATAATCAAGAGCTTTTACAATGAAATCTCCAAGGCCTGTCCAATGTCCAAGGCCTGTCCAATGTCCAAGGCCTGTCCAAAAAATGTCCAAGGCCTGTCCAATGTCCAAGGCCTGTCCAATGTCCAAGGCCTGTCCAAAAATGTAACAGAATTCTGTAGTAAAACCATCCAAGCCAAGTGATTTTCCATTTTTCATTTTTTTAAGGCAGAGAGACATTCATGTGATAATAATGGACCTTCCAGTGAACTGGCATCTTCTGTGGATGACTTACTTATAAATGGGTTGGACGCGTCAAAAAATGTACTTGTATGATTATTTTCAATTGTCAGATTTCTAGAGGAGTAATGATTCCAATAGAAAGACTTATGTTCTTGGAGGATGGTTCTTAAATCAGTAATTTCTGATCCATTTTCTAAAACTATTTTTGCTTTCAATTTCTCTGCAAATTATTTCACTTACCAATTACAACAACAAAAAATATATAACTTTTTTTTTACCCTTAGCTTTCCACCTTGATTTTGGCCTAAGTATAATTCCTTTGACTTTTTTTTCCCTGATACTCTTCAGTGTTGTTTCATAAGTATTTATTTCATCATACTTATTATCAAGATTGTCACTATTATAGAAACTTTGTAGCTGTTCCTCTCTCTCTCTCTCTTTCTTGTTTGTTCCTCTGCATTTTCTTGAAAGATGAACACAATATTGTTTTTCTCCTTATTAATGTCTTTAGTTAAGAGTTTCCCAGAACAACTGATCATTGATGATAACATGAATTTCACCCACATTTTCCTGTTCTTCTGATCTGTATAGTTCTATACTTTAAGATACACAAAGTTTTACAGAATTTACATATTCAAGATCATTCAAAAGTCTGTTGTTGAATTTCCACACACCCCTTCCTCTTGTGTGCTCACTAAATATAAAGGACAAAGACACTAGATAGTGGTCTAATTTGTACTGATATTCAGGAAAAAGACACTGGACAGTGGTCTAATTTGTACTGATATTCAGGACAAAGACACTGGACAGTGGTCTAATTTGTACCAATATTCAGGAAAAAGACACTGGACAGTGGTCTAATTTGTACTGATATTCAGGAAAAAGACACTGGACAGTGGTCTAATTTGTACTGATATTCAGAACAAAGACACTGGACCGTGGTCTAATTTGTACTGATATTCAGGAAAAAGACACTGGACAGTGGTCTAATTTGTACTGATATTCAGGACAAAGACACTGGACAGTGGTCTAATTTGTACCAATATTCAGTATCCGAGTTTTCTAGAAACGTTTCAAGATCAGAAGACACTACAAAATAATCTAATCTAAGTTACTTAAAAGAAGGACCTCTCCAAGTATATATTCTTTGTGTTAGAATTTCATCTCTTCATACGTCTATAAAAAAAATTCTGCCAAAATGTATTTGGTCATGTGAGTCTCTATTATTTTTATGTCTGTAATTAACTGTATCAATCACCACCTATAAATTATTTTTATGTCTGTAATTAACTGTATCAATCACCACCTATAAATTATTGAGGAATTTTCCAACTTAGATATAGTTGAAAAAAATGTCTTGAGAAATACATTGGATTATCTTCATTTTAACTAGACTACAGTCAAAATTCTATTGGTGTCATTTATTTTAGTATCTAATATATGAAACTTCCCATTGTGTTTGGCAATTTCTTTGACTGCTTTATATTTAAACATATATGTACAAATGATTGCTACTTTCCTGCTGTTACTGGAATAGAAGCAAAACCTTGCATCATAGCCCCATCCATTTCTCCAATATGGCTCTACAATTTTTGAACAATGACGATCAACAAGAAAATTAATATATTTTTCTGTACAGCAAGCAAAAATATCTCTTCGTTTCATCTCGTCAGAATAAATTTCTCTGCAATTTAGGCAACCAATTCTTAAATTATTCATACAACAGAATAATAAATCATCAACCTGATGTAGCAGCACATTGAATTTTTTATAAAAGCCCTTCAGTGATGTAAGATTACATTTTTTTTTCAAAACCAGAATACACCCCCACTCATTAAGCCACCCATGAAAACTCCTATGCATGGTTTCTGTAAATAATAGAGTCATGTCCCAGTGTTGTTTGCTCTTATGTTTTAAAAAAATGGGTGAGGGGAAGGTCTAAGTCTATAGATTTTAAAAAAAATTCTACTTGTTACGGTGAGGAAGAAAACAAATATGTACGGTAGAAATATAGACACATTTAATTGCATCAGATGAGCATTTACCTTTATTGTTTTACAACTCTGCATCTGTAAGATCACTTCATTTACAAACTAACGGGAAAAAGAGAGAAAAACATCAGCTGGTAAGATCAATTTATTTGAGCAGTCTCGCTTGCATCCTCATTATCTATACGCTTTTCTAAACTTAAGTTACTATGTAATGTCCTGAACATTAAGGAAAACAACTAAGGGAAAAAAAAAGCATCAAGGGAACTAATAAACTTCGTAAGTTAGGTGTTCTTAAAAACCAATCACTTCCATTTAGGCATTATTGGATTGTGGACTACATGCTTGATTACTTTACCTTCGAAATTGAAAAGCTTGACAACATGCAAAATCTACACACCTCCAAAAACTGAAGATTTGACAACAGAAGTGCTTAGATGATCATGGGCAATTTTTCGCTTTGCAAAAGCACATGTTAACACAGTTTTCCGAAGAATTTTACTTCAAATTACATTCAAGACATAGACTAACCTTGGCAAGCCACCAAAACAACGTAAAGGCACCAAGTATTTAGAACTATTTGGTTAGACTCATAACATACATAAATGTCTGGCAAGCTGGTTAGCGTAGGGATAACTCCATTATTGTATAGTAAATTGTTAGATAGCAATGATTGTGTAGAGTGGTGAACCAGTTCTTAAAAAAATCAACAATAGTTCTTACAGTTGATTGAACAAGTTATTCCAAGAGAGAGACAGAAAGAGACAATGCATGGCTGGAAGCATAAAGAAAATGGGATCTTTCTTGAAAACTCTTTTCAGATAATTTTGTAAAAATGCTTGACAAATGTCTGGTTCAGTGTAATAAACCTAATTATTATTATCGTTGACCAAAATTTTGATATGCAGTACCTTTCTGAATTTCGTTGCCTAGTGATCATTTGTGATATTTTAGACCTTACATGCTTTATCAGAGAACCTACACATTTTAAAAATGGTTGCAGTCCATCTTGTGTTGATCAAATACTTACAAATAAACAAAATCAATCTATGAATACACTGTACCTTGAATCTTTCTACTGGAATCAGTGATTTTCATAATATGGCTTTTACTCAGCTATCAGACACTGTGTATTCTGAAACCAGATTTTTAAAAAAATCTTACAGAAGTTTAAAAGATTTTGATGTAAATGACTTTGTGAATGATTTACAAAATGCTCCATTTGCTGTTTTGTCTACAAGTAATGACTCTAAATCTGTCAACTCTGACTATGATAACTTTGAAAATTATTATTGTTGAATGTTATAGACAAACATACACCAATAAAACATACATATCCATGTAGGAAACTATTTTGTTATATGAATAGAGAACAAAGGAAAGCTATATATGTTAAGTGTATGATGTTTACAAAATACACTTGGTACAGATAATAAAAAGCCTGAGAAAACTATGGAAATCACAGAAATTTGGTAAACATATTAAAGACTCTGAGAACATAGTTTTTAGAAAGTGCTGGGGGGGGGGGGTACTAAATCTAGGAACTTCTGGTCAACTATTAAGCCCTATTTTTCTAATAAATGTTCTGACGGTCAAGATAAGATCATTCTTGTTCAAGAACAACATTTTTAACAATACTGGGGAAATATGTGAAATCTTCAATAATTTTTATGTAAATGTGATACTAGACATTGTCAAAGATATTCCTTTTGACCCTTTAACTCATCAAAGTACATGTATCAAGGCTCCTAAGGACAATAGTGTAACATAGATACAATTTTTAAATTTAAGCAGATTAAACGTGATGAAGTGTATAAAATGACACAAAGTTTGAATTTGAAAAAAGCTGGGAAGGGTGGGGGTGGGGGTGGCTCGAGGATCAAACTCCTGTTAAATTGTTAAAAGCTGGGGCACAAATCTTCATTGGCCATGTTACAGATCAAATTAACAAAACACTACAGTCTAATATTTTTCCTGATTATCTGAAGCAAGCACAAATAGTTCCTATTTTCAAAAAGAACAATCTTCTTGATAAAAGTAACTACAGACCAGTTAGCGTTCTATCCATCGTATTCAAACTGTTAGAGAAATCAATTCAGACCCAGTTCGCATCATTTTTTGAGAACATTTTTAACAAACATTTTTGGTCTTTTTGATAAGGTCATGGATGCCAGACCACTCTTTTAAATTTGCTTGAAGACTGAGAAAAGGCTATTGCCAAAATGAAATATGTAGCTGCAGTTCTGATGGATTTATCTAAGACTTTTGACTGTCTCCCTCATGATATTCTCATTTGCAAGTTAAGGGCTTATGGTATGTGCTATGGTTCAGCAAGTCTCTTACTGAGCTATCTAATCATAACAAGCAAATTAAGATGCAAGGTGTCTTGAGTAACTGGACTGAAATTCAGAAGCGGGTTCCTCAGGGGTAAATCCTTAGACTTTTACTTTTAATGTTTTCATCTGTGATACTTTTTATTTAATTAAATATGGGGGTGGGGCAGTCTTTGTCCAGGCTAGATTAGTAAAAAAAGGTATGGTTGGAAAGATTTTTGCAGAATTTATTGGTTGTGTTGTTCTTCACTTTAGTTCTGAAAATTTTGATCTTGAAAATGATATTATTTTTTGTTTTGTTTACATTTCACCAGGAAGATCAACCATTTACAAAGAGAATGAAAATGGTAATGAGTTATTGGAAAGAAAATTAATATGAATTTCTACTGCTTATCCAGATGCAAACTCTGTAGTGTTGGGAGATTTAATGGCCGTTGTTATTACACACAAGATGCGATTCTTTCAGACAATGTAGATTGGAGGGGGGGGGGGGATACTATAAATCGGATGAATTTACCTGCCAAAGAAAGTCTAAAGATAAAGAGGTAAATACTTTTGGAATATGACTCATTGAATTATGTAAAGCCCATAAAAGTTACATTGGTAATGGTAGGTTGTATGAGGATAAAGTTGGGAATTTTACATTCCTCGCAAATGAAGGTGCAAATGTATTAGATTATTTTATAGCCTCTGGTGCATTATTTTCTAACATAAAGAATGTTGATGTCTGAGATCAATGTGCATTTTCAACTAATATGTGAACTGAGCCTCAGACATTGTGATGACTCATCTTCTAATGATTTCAATAAGGATAATGGAGGTTCACAAATCTTTACACAATTTTAGATGTGCTGAAAATAAAAAGGGTGTAGTTACTGATACTTTTCCTAATGTATTCTAGCTTTAAAAGATGTAATTTGAAATCTATTCCTGTCAGTGTTGATGAAGCTTTCATCAAGATTGTAAATATGTATACTTATTAGTTAATCAATATTGTAAATATGTATAATTATTAGTTCATCAAGATGTAAATATGTATACTTAATATACTTGTATACTCAATATTGTAAATATGTATAATTATTAGTTCATCAAGATTGTAAATATGTATAATTATTAGCTCATCAATATTGTAAATATGTATACTTATTAATTCATCAATATTGTAAATATGTATAATTATTAGTTCATCAATATTGTAAATATGTATAATTATTAGCTCATCAATATTGTAAATATGTATAATTATTAGTTCATCAATATTGTAAATATGTATAATTATTAGTTAAAACCATGAAATGCCCCAGGCTGCTTACCCATGGCGTGGTGTACCCTGGTGGGATGACCAATGGAGTGAACTGTGACAAGCTAAACTGTATTCACTTTATAAATTTAGAACATAGCACTCAAAAGAAAATTTTAATTCTTATCTTACTTTAAAGAGTATATTTTAAAATCTGTGTAAAATGAACAAAGACAATATAAGATTAAAGGGAACGGTCATGTATATTAGACAAAACAAGACGCATAAAAATGAAAAAAGTGATACTATCATTTTTGATGCAGACTCTCTTCCTGTATCAATAATGATGATGATTCCTTTGAGAGCCCATTCATAGGAAGTTTTGAGAAGTAATCGAAATATTAGATGTAGCAAAGCTGGAGGGGGTGGGGGCAGATAGTATGTTGATTGAAATGTTAAAAGCACACTGTTGCACAATTTACTCCAATATTAACCCATTTGTTTAATATTGTATTTCAGTTTAACATTTTCTCACGTGTATGGGGAGAAAGTATTATTTGTCCAGTACACAAAATGGTGCTGTAAATGATCCTAAATTGCTTCGGCGTTTCACTTGTTGATGTGCTAACTCAGTATTGAGTGGCAACTTGAATAACATATTAATAGCATGGTCAACTGAAAGGGAGGTAATCGATGACTTGTCAGTCTGGTTTCCGAAAGGGGTAAACTCCCTTAGAGAACAATGTTTATTCTTCAAATTTTGGTGCATAAATATTCAAGTAGTAGATTTTATTGTCTTTTTATCAATTTTCCCAAAACGTTTGATTCGATAGATCAGTCAAAAATTTGTTGAATGTTTAGTGAAGAAGGGTATTGGAGGAAAGGTTTTAAATTTGATAGCATCAATGTATACTAGTCTCTGTGCTGGTGTCCGAGTTGATCAGCAGTATATACAGCTTTTTTCCTTGGAACCAGACAAGGTTGTATTCGAGGTCCTCTGATTTTTAATATATTTATGAACGATTATGATTACGAAAGTAAGAGATAGATGTAGACATGGAATATTTCTTTCTCCTGATATACATTATATTGTTGCCATGTTGTATGCTGATGATGTTGCTAATTGTGCATATACTGTCATAAAGCTTCAACCTCAAATTAAGGCTGTAGATCAATTTTGCTATAAAACAAGGATGAAGATTAATCTTGACAAAACTAAGCTTATTGTTTTTAGGATAGATAGGATAGATTTTTTCCAACAAAAGAAAAAACAAACAAAAAGAAACAAACAATGATCAGTGGTACCATCGAGGTTTGAAAATGAAAACAATCAGCATATCAATGTATGGGGCATCTCTATACTCCAAAAACTCGTCAGGATCAATGCAAAATAATGTCTGGCATCACAAGCAAGAAACTCATTAATTACGATTTATAAAAATCGAGGTAAAATTGGATCTCTCTCTGTCTCTGAATCTTATAAATTATTCGACACTATGATTTCTACAATTGTATGTTGTGGGGCATAATTGAGAGAATATGAATATTGAAACCAGCTTGAAAATGACCGTAAGAGATTTTGTGCCAATTATTTAAAATTACCGTTGAATACGTTTTCTGCATTCTCTGGAAGTGAATGTAGCCGATATCCTCTCTGTATTCAATACATTATAAAATGTATTAATTACTGGATAAAATTGACAAGAATGAAAAATTACTGATACCCTGCAAAATGTTACGAAATGTTAATGAAACTTGATGAAGTCTGTTGAGTTAATTCGGTATCGAAAGTCAAAGATACCAATATGGCTTTTAGATACATGTGGATCTCACATGACGTAGTTGATGAAAACCTTTTTATATTTTCCCTTAATACAATGTTTACAAGATAACTTGTTAGATAAATAGGTTTCGGACATATCGAATTGTAAGAAAGCTCATCATTGCAGACATTTTAAATCTCGGCTAAATGTTGAATATTACTTTAATATTGGCCTCCTATGAAAATTCAGACATGTGATTGCATACTTTTAATGTTCTACCCTTAATTAAATGATTAAAAGTGGAAGACACAATAAAATACAAGTACATGAAAGTATCTGCACGCTGTGTGATGTCTTATGGATAGGGGATGAATATCATATGGTCATGGTCCGTCGATTTTATTCGGATCTAAGATCAGAATTCCTCCCATCAATTTGTCAAACTTATCGTTAAGAAGAAAACTTTTATTCACTTCTGCAGATCAAAAATCTCAATATTATTGGAAATTTATCTCATTTTCTATGTTATGTTTTTCAAAAGAGAAAACAAGTTCTAAAAACTTGATCAAACTGGTGTATTCCAACTGTAATGTTAATATTAATGTGTGGTTTTCATATATTGTTCTCTCTCTCTCTCTCTCTCTCTCTCTCTCTCTCTCTCTCTCTCTCTCTCTCTCTCAATATAAGAAATATTTTAGACACTAGAATGCAATTTAGTACTGAATACGTTGATGCTTATTTAGGTACTCTTGTTTTATATAATTCATAACATGAATTGCATATAGGCCGGTCATTGTCATTATGTATGTATGCAAATAAACTTACATCACTATATAATAACATCTTCCAAATCTCCTATTAGGGAGATGTTATATAAATGGACTTTTGTTTAAATATCAATCGTACGATAAAAAAAATAATAGTGCAATTCCATATTTTTGCCAGGTTTGGAAAAAAGTAAGTTATAGATCTGAATGATTAAAAAAAAAAAAAAAAGTTTACAGAATGCTATTGGAAGTAGAAGTAAAGCAAGAATGCATTTTACTATAGTACATATTATTCTTGATTCAGTTTTACTAGTTCTCTGAATTCTTATGTGTGATTCATATTTTACAAACTATACATCAAACTAATGTGTGTACTGCCTAGTGATAGTATTTTTGACAATTTAAATCTCTCCATTTGAAACAAATATATTTTTTAGGCAATTGAACTACACAGAAGCCTTAATTGTTAATCTGGCCTGGATTTAATCTCTAGAGTCAACCATTAGTAGCTATATAAGAGGACTATTAAACACAGGGCGGGTGTATATTATAACGTTCACTGTACTCTTCTTAAAAGGAAGCTGTGATTTTTGTGGAGCTTATGTTATTAAGAAAGGGAGACGTAAAAGTCACTTTTCTGGCGCCAATGGCGGCGTTAACAGTTTGTTATGGTCCTAGTTCAAGTTGTTTTTAACTTGCATATGTTTCCTAAACCCATGAAGGATTTCTTCATACCTTGGAGGAATGATTATGAAGATAAGACAATTCATTCTACGACATCCTCGCTCAATCTTTTGAGCTTATGATAAACGTCACATGCTTTACAGCAATGCCTTGAGCGTATGTTCGACATGTCAGTCCTGGCCTCCTTGTTGTTTTTGTAAACTTAAAATTTTAGAAATGTCGAGTTAGCAACATATAATGGATAATACTAAGCATACCAAAGCAAGTTGCTAATGATCGTTTCTCAGTATATAAAAAATTAAGAAAAAAAAAGCATTTGTTTTTTTACAGATTATATAAAATTCTGTATACAACCTATGGAGAAAATTTTGTGAGGCAAAATTATAGTTTTGTAACTTCCCATTGACTCGCAAATGTTAAGAAAATACATTCTGAAATTTGCGACAACGGATGAAGGATAACAACAATTGTTAGCACCCTTGTGGAGTCAAAGATATTACAAAATGAGGAAATTCTCACCAAAAAATCTGATATTAAACGCATAAAAAAAAATAAATACAATATTGAAAAGATTTATTAATCTTTCCAGTTTCCTGTCTCTGTTAGGACGTAGAGACTTTGAACAACATCAAATGTTTACAGTTTTATAGTTTAATATAGATGAAACCAAAACGAGTGAAATGTATCTTGCCTTTCATTTTGAAGTGGATATATATTGATTTTGATTGAGAATCTGCCTGGATTACCCCCACCCACCGTTAACTTGCTAGAAGATATTACTACTCGAACTTAGTTCCTTATATATTCCTTCGTTTTTCTAAAATTTTGATGAAATCAAGTATATAAATTATAAGTTCAGATGCACCAATATTATCTCACTTAGGCACTAACTTGGACACAACCTTTACAAAGTTCAGCATAGGCTATGTTTCATTTTCTGTAAATAGCTACATTTGAATGAAATTACTGGAATATTTAATGCAAATGACCTTTCTGTAATCGGCCAAATCACACCTGCTTGCATTGTTATCATACGCAAAAGTTAAGACACGCAAAAGGAGCCGCGGTAGCTCAGTGGTTAGCGTGACGGACTCACGACCGAAAGGGTGCATGTTTCTAATCCTACCATCGGATCAGCCTGGGTCAGCTACCGTGGTGTATCCTTGGGCAAGGCACTTTACTCCAATCACCTCTGCAGTACATAACCTACCTGTGTTGCTGTGCCGTAAAGTACCAAACTAAAAGTTAAGAGGCTGAACTCGTTATACATTTTATTTTCTGTTTTGGTTTTAATGCTGTTTATTATTGACTAAAAGTAACATTCGTCACTGCTTAGCTCCAGGAAAAATTAGAGACATAAATATTAATGATTTTCTAGGATGCAATAAAAGCTGATTTGCTCAATTAGTTCAGAGATACCTAGAAATGCCAGGCATCTTGGACACAATGCCTGAGATGTTGCATCCCTGTTCCCAGTTTTGTAACTACTGGGTTATCACATGGCAAATTATTAAAGTCATAAACTGCAATGATAGCCTACTGCCCTACTTTGAACTCAAACGTTGGTCAGCAATATGTACGAAATATGGAATAGAGTTTCGTCTAAAGGACACTCAATGGTCAATGGACATGTTTGTAAAATCCATTTTTATTGCAAACAATCAGAATGACAATATATTCAAAATATAACAAGAAGATTTGAAAATGGTTTAAAAAGGAGAATTTTATATTTTCTTGAAATGCACAGTTTAAGTTCTAACTTCCGATAAGAAAAGAAAATAAATTCAAGATTCAAACGATATCAATAGGAAATGTAAATGTCTTTCATCAAAGAAAAACATCAAGTAGTGTTATCTTTATTTTCAAACCCCATCAGGCCAAGTAGTGCCTTAAGTATAAAAAAAATACCGTTTGCAAAAAGTCAACATCCAACTGCAAACTGCACAGACCCATATCTGCTGTCCCATAATGCGTCGGCAGATCTAGGTCTATGCAATTTGTTAGGTGTAATCAGTAAAACAATTAACATAGACTCTGATCTGCTAGCGCATAATGAGACGGCAGATCAGGGCCTATGTTGTTTTCAACTGGACTGAACTTTAAGCGAGTATAGAGGGTACATCACCATATTTCAATACAAACAAAGTCATATTTCCCATCAGAGTAGACAAAGAAAATGCCTGTTACCAGGCAAATCCAGGAAATAATTTTTGTATAGAGTGATAATAAATATTACAGAAATAAAATAATATGCAACACAATACAACGAATAATTGACGCATCTTTAATGAGTGAAACTATGTAGAAAAAAATGTATCCATTTCTTTTTCTTGCTTATTTTTGGTGCATTACCTGTAGATAACTTTAATTCAGAAGTAATCAATGGCTGATGACGAAAAATAGAGTTGTCTTTTAAAACACCTTTCAGTGCCCTTGCATGGTGAGAGAACTATCAGATTTAGTATGAAAAGAAGGAAGAGAACAAACAACGGGAAATTTGGTCATTAAATCAGAAAAGTTGACCCATAATGGATCATCTCGGTTTTATCACAAATAAATTGTGATTTGATCAAACTTTACGAGTAAGATTAGAGAATCGCTCACCTGCCTCCAGTGCCTTGACCTGGATTTTTGTGCATAAAAACCAACACTTTACGGTCACCAAGGTTCGTCAAATACTGTTATCTACAGCAGCAAATGATTATTATATGTCGGGTGGCACACCCCTTCCCAAAACTATATGATCGCCACTCGCCTTGGGTTGTGTCAAAAGACTTTGTGTTGCAGACTAAACAAAGAGTACAAGATGGACGTACACTAGTGCAGTTTTAACTCTTGGCAAGTGTAACTATGTTTTCATACGTCTCATCTATTGGAAAGTATTGTCTGTATTTACTGTAGAGCAATGGTCTTTTGCTGGACCATAATGTGGAGTAGGACTCGTACAGAGGTTTCCTGAAACTCCTTGCAGAAAGTGCTATGATTTGTATGTAGTGCCACAAAACTTTGATCCAAGTTTCTTTTTCTGTTTTATTTTTTATTTTTCTACTTCCTTTGAAACGTGTACATTTAAACCTGAAAACACATTTGACGTCTTTTTAAGATTTCCAAAGAGCTCATTAGTTGATTATCATTAAAATTGTACAATTACAAGCGCACCGGTTTGTAATGCCAACACACGCGAGCGCTTTTATGAAGGAGGGAGCATGAAATAAATTCTTTATTTATATAAATAAAAAACACCAACACTTCTTTCCTGCAGATATTTAAGAGTTGTTTGTTGTAATTTCTTTACACATATAATAAATGGAGGCAAAACAATGACAACAGTTGATAGTTAAATAAGCCATTATATTTACATATGTTCTAGACCAATCAGCTAAGTTAAAGGTTGGTTGGTTGTTCTGGGTTTAACGACATTTTTCAGCACTTGATAGGCTATACATGGTGGCCAGTATATTTAGTGGAGGAAGAACCCGAGAAAACCCCGGGAAGAACCACCGACCCACGGGAAGCTACTGGCAAGCTTTCTCACATACCCATGTTGGCTGAGCCCGAGACTCGAACCCACGCGGACAGAGGTGAAAAGTCAGTGATCTGTGCGAGTGCCTTAGACCACTCGGCCACCCGGGGCCCCTGCCAAGTTAAAGGAGAGGTACACGAAAACTTTCAAACAATGCAGGGCAAACATAAAAAGGTCTTGTTAAATTGTTTCTTATTTAGCCATTTTTACTGCATGAAACTGGATTGTAGTGATATTTGTTTCCTACTCGAAACATAAATTCATCTTCCCTACGCGAAGAAAATGACGGATCCTTTCTAAATATTGAGTGGAGTCAAAGAACCCAACTTTGGAACCTCTTATGCCACCACTGATCTAAGTTCTTCCAGGAATGCGAAAAAATATGCTAGACAACAAAAGCAGAAGCAATGGGTGCAGTGAACCTCGACCTTGATCTTCAACAAAAGCAATGGGTGCGCTGAACCTCGACCTTGATCTTCAACAAAAGCAATGGGTGCGCTGAACCTCGACCTTGATCTTCAACAAAAGCAATGGGTGCGCTGAACCTCGACCTTGATCTTCAAGCTTAGTATTCTCGAAACTTTTGAGCAAGAAAATCAGACTCAAGCTCAGAGTCCCAAAACTTTAGTCTATAACTTTAATAAGAATAAAGCTAGAATCACACAATTTTCAGATTTTATTTAATGGCGGCCCTCTGCTATACTGCCAAGTTTGAATAATGTTTCACCCTAAGCATCATGTCTTATTTCAAGATTTTGAACATGGGTTTGAATTCTTTACTCAGAAAGCCAAGTTACATTGTTGGAACAATATAGCTTTCAAAAGAGACATTTCTAGTTTTGCCCTTCTGCATTTGATGAATTGCAAGAGATCTTTATTAACCTGGTATTTACTTATTTCCAGCAATGTTACTGCCCTGACGCATGCGCACATGAGTCAGAAAAAGCAAAAACAAAGCAGACGAATTTTTTCGAACTTATTTGTATGTTACCTTAAGAACTTTTTAAAAATTACTTTTGTAAACTAAAGTTAAGCAAACCTGTGTGAATCTGAAAGTTTACTAAACAAAATTGTGAAAATCGAAGATAACGGTCATTTTAATTATTGTAGCTAAATCAAAGTACATATGAGGCAAACTCCTCTCCTATTCTCTGTTGCAAATGGCCCTTTGATAGTTACTGAATCAAAATGCACGTAGATCCTATCCTAAGAATTAAACATAATTCAGCAGCGATAATTTGAATGACAAGTCCTATTAACTCCATCGCCAAAATCTGAGTTGGACAGAGAAATCCACTTACAATACCTCGTAACCTACTATAATTTTCTTCTGAATTTACGATTAAAATGATATTGTTTTGTTATCATTGTTGTAATCCTAAAAAAATTTTAAAAATTCTTTCTCTGATTTCTATTGATTTGTGTGCATTGTCACTGAAAGACCCGTTATATCATTGACATGCCGATTTCTATGGTAATTACATGTAATTATCTACTTGTGAAGTCGTGACGGTTCAGATGTAGCCCCCGGAGGAAAACCAACTTCCTCTTCCGATGAAAATGTTTCCGGTTGCAAAATTAGCTTTTCACGTGCTAAATCAACAACACTGAAGATAACGTCAAAGCGCATGAAATGCAGATAGCTAATGATTCATTAATTGATTGAAATATTACTAATGCTTTGCCGGGCAAAGTTGCATGGCTTTCATTGGTAATTATAAATGACTTAAACTACACTAGATACGTAGTTAATAGATCAATTATCAGCCACAAACTGGAAACCAAAGAGTCTATAATGTTTATTCCATGTTCACTAGTACTGACCAACTTTTGTACAATTTATCTATATCTGCTTTTTTGTTTACTTTTTTGCTCATTTTTATGAATAGACTACATTTGCCATTATGGATCAACTTTGGTGGATAACTCGTTCTGGTTAAGAATTTTTCTTTGAGCCCAAATGAGCGCTGCCATATTAGGGAGCGTATCAAAAGATGAATTGTCTTAAAGTAGCATGATAATGAAAACATTAGGATAAAACATATTTGCGATTCAGAAGTAGTAAATGTATAGCATAATTACTTTGCATGATTTTCAACTTCTATTTATACGTTTGAGACACTACTGCCAGTTTTGAATGCAGCAGTTAAAGCTCTGCCAATAAAATATTTTCTATTTAAATTTTTCCCAAAATTTGAATTAATTTCAAATATAGAAATAATCAAAGGATATTGAGTATAAACAATAGTTTTTCAAACTATTTCACAATTGTGAAATTTGCTTAGATTCAATTTGGTTCACGTGTAAATTTCACCTTAGATAAGCAGTAAGATAATAACACATTTTTAGAATGATAGTGGTGGTGGGGTGTCTTTCAAGACCGAGGTTTAAAACCGGTAGGTTGGTAGAAAAGGGAAGGTACCATATGTTACTCATGGACTGGGATTGGTCCCGTAGCAACCTAACTGTTTCAAACAATGTGTGAATAACAAAACGCCTATTGGGTAATCTCGTGATATAATTAATTGCAGACTAATTAACTTCCAGTGACAGGTGATCTATCAGGTGTTAATCTTTACCTATCAATACTATGTCAGGTACATGTAGTTTCCAGTTCCTAACAGCCAATCAGATCTTAATAAGGAGCAACTTTCGTCGATAACATCTCTAATTCAGACTGAAAAAAGAGTAACCCACTCCCTTTTATAATATGGCGTCGGCTTTTCACTATTATACATACCACAGCAAGTGACTGTCAAATCCGTTTGACCAGAGATATAATTAATGGGGGTTTTGGGGGTTTTTTTTTTCACCATTCATAAATTGGAGTGAATTCTTTCAAAACATACTTCATGAGAATGAAGGATACGCTTCCAAAATATTCATGTTCATAAATAAAATGTCTCTCATGCCTTTTTACTCAGGAGAACACAGAATTAAATTATGTCTTGACAGAAGAACGTGGTAAAAATGTTCCAATATGGCCACCGTGAAGACGTGTCTAAATATGGATGACTTTTTTAAATAACATAGTACATTATTGGATTAAAATATCTTTTTAGGTTATCTGCAAAAACAATATGCGCAATTTATTGAAACTGATTTTCTCTCACGCTAAGTCCGCTTTCAATTTAACATTTCAGATTACATTAAATTCATGCATGAGTTGGCATTTGACTCTACCTCACCTTAACAAGATTTTTTAAATAGTAAATGATGCTTGAAGTATCTAAAATTTTCAAATTTTGTTTTTAAAATGTAAATATATAAACCTAAAAGTTACGACTTTAAACTACCATTTAATATTTAAGAAAAAAAAATGCATTGATTACAAAAGGACCAATAACTGGCTTTTATTTATTTATAGCACAAGCATTATATCAATCTTCAATTCTGATTGATAACTTGATACAAGTTACTGTATGAATGAGATTCAACTCGCGACGGAAAGTCTTCCATTTCTTTTTTGTTGTTGTTGTTGGGGTTTTTTTTGGTTTTTTTTGTTTGTTTTTTTTTTGTTTTGTTTGTTTGTTTGTTTTTGTTTGTTTGGTTTTTCTTAAAATATATTTTTCCCGTAAAGTTATACCTAAACTGGATATATTGCGCTGTTTTTACCAGCATCTATGTCATTCCAACCTGTGAACACCAGTATATTGTTCATCGTTATAACGCTGTCATGGAATATACCACTTTATAATGAGGTTCAATATAAATATAATTTTTGCTACTATATAATACAACTGGATCCATGATCATGCCCTCCCTATAACAGGAAATGTGTTATAATGAAGGGTGTTGTAGTGAGAGAGTGCTATTTTAAGTTCTGGGCTGCGTTGACCAAAACCTGCATAGAGTTGATGTTAGTTGTATAGGTAATTAATTCCCATGCAAGTAGACACAAGTATCTGCTCGAAGTGTATAATAATGCAATGCCTGCTCATTCTTTTTTCCAAGATTCTCCATGTTAGAGGCTCACAGTTATCGTGAACAAGTGCGGATGGTTTACATATAAGACCTACCACTTGATATGAAAGGACCATGTCCTAAACTTCTGAACCAGTATATGAACTAAGCCTGTAATTAGAATCTTTGAGTAGTGTCTCGAGAAAATTATGCTTTGAAAAAATTTAATCATGGAGTAACGTGCTGTTTATTTGTTGGACCACTTTTGCAACACTCTTGTGTGTGGTGATCTTCATTGAGATTTTGTCTTGAATCATTAGATACATTTTTGACAAGATTTTAGCAATGTCTCAAATAAGGACAAAAGAGGCATTTGAAACAGTTCCTCTATGTAGATTCGCTAACAAATAACCTACTCCTGTGCTGTCGATATAGATAAGTAACTGATGCGCTTGAAGTAATAGCGTATGATTTCATTTATTTACGCTTGTTCGTGATTAACTTGGATTGATTAATAATTTGTCAGAAGGTTCGTTGATTGATTTGTTTTTAATGGCTTATCAGCACACCAAAGACTATTAAGTCTAGGCAATGAAAGTAAAGTGCCTTTCCAATGGCACACCACGTCAGCCGACCCAGACTTGCTTGCGAAGGATTCGAACCCACAACCTACAGATTGGAAACAAGCATGGTTCTCCTTAACTCATATCGTGACACAGATCTATTGTTGGTAGCTTCATCTTTTTCATATTCCAAAAATTTCACAACTTGGAGCCCGATGACTTAGGTTCGTTATTTTAAAGACCTAGAACTTAAACTGCTTTGTCTCTAAAATACTTAAAGTTAGTATAATTTAATTCTTTCTTCGTAGGTATCAACCATTCATCATGGTCCTTCCTTCCTTCCTTTTTAATTTTTATTTTTGATCAATAAATTCACCTAGATTGCTAGTTTGGCCCATTTTTTGGTACAGAAATGCTTGTTACTTTATTATTACATGTCATGTTAGTAACATTAGTCCCCAAATGATTTGGACAATTTGGTCCTGTCTTGGCATTGTTATGTCACATGAACGAATAATCTCGATTAGTATTTTCATGACATTACAGCCTTTTACTTTACAATTTTTGGCAAAGAATGAGGTGTCAATGTTTATATCTATTCAATGTGGACACATGCTTAACTTGTGCGAGATTGTTGCCTCAATTGCTTTGTTTTGAATAAAAATTCGGTTATTTCCCCTGTGGCGTCTGAAGCAAAATACCGGCGCATCGCACGTTGAATCATATTGTCTAGTAGGGGCTAATATATGCACACACACACACACACAGCGAAGAGCCTTTATTTTTAAAAGTCATCATTGATATATTTCATAAGAAAAGGTTACGGAAAGATTATATGAACAAACATTGGACAAATGAAGTTCCACTGTGTATATAGGAGTTGACATAAATTTTTCTCCTTAAATGGAACTGTATGTCGCAAATACTAAACATGTTTCAATGTCTGTAATTTCAGTTACATTTTCTCCATTACATACCCAAATACAGATTTTAAACGTATCGTATGTTCAAACCAACCAACAAACAAGAAACCAATCAATGAAACAGATGGATAGCTATCAAACCAACCAACAAACAAGAAACCAATCAATGAAACAGATGGATAGCTAAATCGATTGGTATAGAGATTATCTCTATAAAAGCATAATGTGGAGCATAAATAAATAAATAAATGTTCTACATGCATTCAGGTAAAAGGATCTACAATTATGATCCGTTTTTTTTTTTTTTTTTTTTTTCTCCATTCATTTTCGTCAACTCTTTAATATTCAGGTAGATATATACTGACTAAATTAAAAGCGGATTTCTTCAACGCTTTTGTGTCTTTTTAAATCGGAGTTAAAAAAAACATTTAACCGGCTTCCCGTTTATTCTTTACTGTTTATTCTTAATTTTGCATAAAAAAATTAGGCATACATGATTGAATTCATATGATGAGTAATACCTTATTCTTACATAATTAATTTCCCAGCTCTTAACAACCTAAGAAGTTGGGATTTTTTATGCTTCTGGAGCATGGACATTATTGATGAAGATGATATATTCTTCTCATTAAAAATGTTCACAGAGGTAAGATTTTGAGAATGCATGGAAAAACCATTAAAGAATGAGAACGCTTTATGGAAACAAGGAAAACATTTTTGCATGTTAGGTTTTTAATGAGAAAGCTTCTCTCCTTAACAGACGGCGAGCATGCCCATTTATTCGTGATTGCTTGTGAGTGTCACGTCTAGGCTCCCTGGGGGTGTTGCAAGCGGATTTGTTTGCTAACGCGATAATACGCGATACTTCCATCGGGAAGGCCATTTATATTTCCTCATCAGTAAAGTTGTTAATATAAACACTGAGAGATATCTTTAAATCAAATACTTAGATTGGTTGACCTGACCCGGGATTCTGTTTTTAAAACAATTAGTAGTGATCGCATGCGATGCATGACAAATTGGTTGTAATGCAATTAATAAAATAACAGGACATTGAGAGCCCAGCGAAGATTGGCCGTTGTTGTGTGCTTGAATGCCAAACGCTGACACGATTTCAACGCCCCAGTTCATTACTTTTTGTAAATTTTCAGTTTTTCAATAAATTAAAACGGCAATCGATCAAAATTATCAGTTCCACCAGCAATCTCAAATAGGAATGTAATCAACAATGATTATAGATTTCTTAAAGAACGAAAAACGAATGATTACGATACTTGGCTTTCGTCTCAAATGGTTTATTATTATATTTAAAACGCAAATTCTCATATCACGGGTGAATGAGATCTACACTTATAAGTGATTCACCGATAAGTGATGGAAATCGAGGTATGAATGTTGATACCATAAGTTTAATTCAAAAGGACCTCAACGCAGATAAGTGGTTTTTACGCGATTTTGAAACAGAGCTGTAATGTATTTTCTGATGCGTTCTGATAGTAAAGTTTGATGGTATCGCGGGAAAATGTTTCGATTTATGCATATTAAAAATGTTAAGATTTATGCATATTAAAAATTTTAAGATTTATGCATATTAAAAATTTTAAGATTTATGCATATTAAGTTGTCTCTAGATAATCGTATTTTAAATTGAAAAATTCATCTGTTTTGGAGAGAAACTCACAGTTACTTTATTCCTTTATTCTGTTCTAAAGCTGACCACATTTATGGACTTTTTCGCATTTATACAGATTTATGCAATATAAAAGTGGGAATTTTGTCAAGATTAAAATGACATTATTAAACTTACTTTGTCTTTCTTTTTTATGTAGCTTCTGCTTAATTCTTTCTGGTCACTGAAAATAAAGCAAGTTTATTGAAAATATACGGAATAATACAACTAGCATGATACGTATCTTGATTTTTTTTTGTATGTGCAAATTCAGCTGATTTCTTTTTGATTTCCTATAAATGTGACTTGTCTGAAGTTTTTACAAAATATATGTATGTTCACCCTAAATTCTTTGCAGTGCCAATATTGTGGTCATTATCACTATTGGGTGTATCCTAATGATGTAAATTGTAAGCTAACAAAATGAAACTCGATTTATAGCAAATGTTGCCGCTCATACGATTCAGGGTAGGTCTCGCTAGTAGACAGTGAGTTTCAAGACTCGAATGAAGACGGCAGAATTTGTACATTCCTACATGACTTACTTGTGTTTGATTTTAGTTAGAGTCTGAACTATCATGCTGTTCAATATTACGTTGTTTATATATGGTTTCGCCACACTGTCCAAGAGAAAAGTCAATATAGGATCAGCTTAAAGTTAATGTTGACTTAATTATATCAGGAGCGCAGTTTCGTGCTTAATCAAAATCAGGAGCGCAGTTTCGTGCTTAATCACATCAGGACGCAGTTTCATGCTTAATCACATCAGGACGCAGTTTCGTGCTTAATCACATCAGGACGCAGTTTCGTGCTTAATCACATCAGGACGCAGTTTCGTGCTTAATCATATCAGGAGCGTAGTTTCGTGCTTAATCACAACAGGAGCGCAGTTTCGTGCTTAATCACATCAGGAGCGCAGTTTCGTGCTTAATCACATCAGGACGCAGTTTCGTGCTTAATCATATCAGGAGCGCAGTTTCGTGCTTAATCACATCAGGAGCGCAGTTTCGTGCTAAATCATATCAGGAGCGCAGTTTCGTGCTTAATCACATCAGGAGCGCAATTTCGTGCTTCTATTCCTTCCAGATATAGTTTTCGATCAAATTTCTGACCACGCTCGCGTGTTTTCCTGTCCGGTTCGTAAGTGACCAGCCTTTAGCATTAGGTTATCTTGCAATTTGGCAGTAGAAGTTTTGTAATGTTTGAGATTTGCATTATATGGCTTACTCTGTCTGGAAAGTTTTATCTTCAACATAGTTTGGAGATAATTGTTTAAACTTTCTTTATTGTTCCCCCTAGGGAATAAAACACCGCTTTATCAGAGATGTAGAAGACATTATATTTTAACGTTATAGTCTCCGTGAAAAGAAATGATACATACCAGCGCCATATATCAAAAAACCCCGTCTAATTTCCACAAAGTAACAATAGTTTGATTTTCCTTAAGTTGGATTTTCTGTCATCCACTCACACTTGTTTTTTCTGAGACGAATTTGTTAATGCCTTATGTACCATGAATTTAAAAGATTCCAACTAAAGTTGTCAACAATGATGGAAAGAGCTTGCAATAAGTTCTCTTTCATTTGGTCATATTTGGTCTTTTTACCATTAAACACTGAAACCCGATTTCATATACCCAAGGAAACATTCAATTTCTTGATATCTTTAATATATTTTCCCACAATAGAGTGAAACGGTGGAATACTGAAACAAATGTTCAGATTTTCGTATTACCACAAAGGAGAAAATCACTTAAATTTTGATGATCTATCTATCTATCTATCTATCTATCTATCTATCTATCTATCTATCTATCTATCTATCTATCTATCAATAAAATCAAGGGAAACACAATTTTGCTGATTTCAAACGGAATATTGAAAATCAAGATTGCGTAATTAATTTACCAATCTTTTGTGTAAAAATATATCTAACATACCTTTTTATATTACATAGAAAGTTTTATTATAAATCGATAGGTGTTGTTCACCATCATGGTTTAGAATCAAAACGTTGTCGCTACATTTTCGTCAGCAGTTTTCATCACCGGAGGACACCATTCATGTGTTGCAGAGAGAGAGAGAGAGAGAGAGAGAGAGAGATTCGCAGTGTGCAAACTTACCAGTGAAACTCTTCAGTAAGAGCGTTTTTAGAATTTGCATTACAGTTATAGTGCATTGATCAATATATAATTTTGTAAACATTATCTTTCCTATTATTGATTCATGTTACGACCCACCTGGTCCTTTTTCCATCTATCAAATTTAAATTTGTAGTCAATTACATGACGATCATTACAACCACAAACAAGCTCTGAGAAAATCCAAGCCCCTAATTAGGGCTGTCATTGGATTTGCAAAGGTGTAATTAGGGCGTTCATATTTTGAAAGTTGGATATTGCATGGAATCGATGCTATAATTAAGTTTGGCATCTTTATTGATCCACCTATTCTTGCATATTAATAAGGGTTTTTGAAATGGAACTTCATTTAACGTAGTTTCAGGCCGTGGTCGTAATGATACAGGCATTTTGAAAGCGAAGTCTTACTAGTCGATAAAGAAATGGCTTTGGGTTTTTTTTTTACTGATATGACTGAGTGTACACTAATATGATTCTATAAATAATTATACATGTACTGTTATTGCTGAGTTCTATTCGATCATGCCAAAAATTTTGGAGGTAAAAATTCTTCGATCAACGAGTATCTAATGCAGGTTTTCTCTTGAGTAAAATTTGTTACAAGTATTCATTCTAAATAAAGAAATTACCAGGAAAAGAACTATTTTTGTAGAATTTAAATCTTTAAAACCATTCAATCCTTTCCAGCTTGTAAGTTAAGATATACAGTAAAGAAAAGAAGCATATAATTTATAACATCAATCAATTCCAAACAAAGCGCGAAGATGTTGATAACGAATGATACTTTTTATTAGTATTGTCCAGTATATGTGAAGTGAATATCGCTGTCATCGATCAATGAAACAAAATAATATGTAAATATATTTCCTCCACAGGATATTGTGGAGAATAGTCCGTGGTGTGCACTGTACACACTGAATTTGGGCTTCTCCCTTCGCTTGGGATTTTCACCGGTTTAATACAGTACACCTTCGTACTGAATTACATTCGATGAGGTTGCTGTGGGCAGGTGCTTCCATCCTAAAACATTGATGACCTTCACAAAGCTGCCAAATGATATCGTTATACTTTAATATAATGCTACGAGACGAATCAAGTTGTTATGCTATAATTTAAAGCCTAATTAAAGACGATCCTGAGCGAACCCAATGAAGAATACTGACAGTGATAGAATCATTCGTTTCTACCTACGAACTGCTTTGTAAGGAAAAACCAGTAATTTTTCGGCGTATGAAAATTTCATCAAAGTTCATCACGAACCTCGAGAGAAGCATACGAGTAAATTAGAGACTGGTTTTATTGCCTGTTGATTATTGAGTTCGAAATCTATTGAGAACATAACAAAACAAAACGATTTTCTCATATGGCAACCCCCTCCCTGTAACTCCCTCCCAAACCCATTTTATATGGTTAAAAACTGCCATAGAACCGTGTTTCTCCACCGATAACAAAAATAGACAGGAGGCTCCCCCCCCCCCCCAATGTTACAATACAGACCGATTTTCCTCCTGGAAAAAAAAAAATGGCCCAAGAGTAGACATCCCGCCCGAAAATTTTTACCTGGATAATTTTTTTGTCCAAGGAGAAAACTACTGAAGGGTCTATTTTTCCCGGGAAAAAGTAGGATTATTTTTTTCCTCAGTTAACATTTTATTGAGCTGTAATTATATGTAATTATGCCAAAATAGCAAATTCTGTGTTTTGCAGCTTCTGAGATATTTGGTCCAGCACAACAATATTCGACACTTAAGTCAGCAAGCACAAATGTACACGAAATAACTGTCGTCACCATTATTTTCAATGACAACTGGTTGGTATATTTAAAGGAATAATTTGGTTGCCGGGTAGGTGGAGCAACTGCCACTAGAGTAGAATTTCTCGGGGTCATCGACTTCTGCTTTAGGGGGCAAAAAATAATCCTGAAGTGTCTTTTCTACCCGGGGAATATAGACTCTAGAATAGTTGTCCCCCTTGGAGAAACATGACTCTAAAGTAGAATTTCCGGAAAAAGAGCGGAGGCTACTCTAGAGCCATTTCTCCCACGCGGGTGGGGGTGGGGGAATCGGCTCAGTGAAAAGCTACCCTGCGAGATCCAGTAATACTAGTTTATTACTGTATTTTCTTCAAGTGCATATTTTAGGTATTTATGCTCGTTTCATGTTTAGAATATTTTTTTTTTTTTTTAAATTTCATTCTTAAAGTTTACAGAATGACCTTATTATTCGCAAAGTGTTCGAGGATATAGTGACTCTTTCACTTTTTGTCTTTTCTGTTGGTTTACTTTTAAAATATTTTTTAACTCATTGACAGGGTTTGTTTGATGGAAATGACGATCATGCTTGAATAATTAGTTACCCATTGGTCCTTACGATGGGAAGATTCTCCATCAAATTTTGAAAAACTCATTCTTTACTATATGAAGTTGTGAACCAATGTTGAATCAACTCTGATATTGTTTAATTCCTCTAAATATGAATGTTAGCCTGCTTGCGTGTTTTCTTGTTCTAGAACATCAAGAAAGACATTTGAAATAGTACAATGATTTTAAAATATAAATAAAAGAAAAGCAACGTAAAAAAATGGTCACGTTATCTTTGTATTTTTATTTTCTTCCAGCTTTGATTCAGCTAGAAAGTAAAATCATGGTCTTCAAGGATTGTTACTTTTGAGGTTCTTTCTTTTAAAATACATTGCATGTATTTACGCGTAAAATTACAAACAAAGATCACCTGTACAATTGATACTTCGTGCAAATAAAAAATCAGAAGAGCAAGACAAAGTTGCCTTTTTATCTTACGTCTTATTTAACTAAGACAAAGTCTTTTTGGAACGCGTCATTTTCGAAGCAAAAGTCATAACTGATTAAGGAAAATTGTTGAGTGAATGTTTAATATTGTAAACTCGACATGAACTTGTAGAGTCAAATGTTTACTTTATACAGGAATTAGAGACCAGTGCCGGGATGAGCCAATTAAAATCAGCAAGGAGTATCCGAGGTCAACCAAACAATTATTAGTTTCAGAAGTAATTTTTCTAGTGATAGCAGATAGCACCAGAACTGTAATCGATAGCTACCCATGGGAAGGAAACCTGCTGGTAAACTGGTAGGTTTATGACATAAACTCTGTAGGATATCTGTACAATTATCGGTCTTGGATGGTTTGGTATGTGCTCAACACGGAGCCACGTTTACTTAAACTATTGTAAAGGTCCGGTGTAGCTTCGAAGCTTAAGCAAACATTGTTCCCGCGATAAAAATGTGCGAAAGATTGACCTTTAAAGAGTTACCAGAACAATTAATCAACGGTGAATAATTAGGTATATACAGAATATGCTACTGATTGTATTCCACATTTCAGCTGTGCGCCATGTTTTGCTGTTTATCATCAGGACGAATTTATGAAGCATTAAAAAGATAAACATGCAAAGACAACGGAAGAAAGGTAGGGGCAACATTTGAGGAGAAAGGAAGGAGCAATATTTGAAGCCTTCAGTGTTTTACTCAGTCTAACTTACAAGTAGTATGACAATCTGAGTAATATGTAACCCTTCTTTTCCACAGAAATGTAATCAGTTGCAGGCTCAAGAAACCATTGAAAATCTCACCAGAACTTCGGTAACTGGACATTGAACCAACGAAAGACCAATCTAGCCTTATTATTATTATTATTATTATTATTATTGCGTTCAAAATTATGGTTTCGTTTCTATTAAAACTAAATTACATTGAAGCGGCGAAGGTAGCTTCTGACTGATGAATTTAAATAATGAGGGTATTTTTGGTAGAAAGAAAATTGATGCAAGTTTTGATCATACAAACTTGAAAATGAAGCAGTCAACTAGTTTTTTGCTGCAGTTGAAACCAGATCCACTCGAGGTAAAAAATAAACGTAAAGTCAGTTGACAAAAGTAAACAAAGCAAACGTTCTCCGTTTCGCTCGTTGAGTTTAACACTTATAAATAAACAAACTCTCCTAGTCTCCACTCCTAATTCAATAACATCTTCTTCTAAGATTAATTAATACACCCGACAGACTAGTGTTCGTGGAATGCCATTCTTTATGTGCACTAGAAATATATTATCCTGTTTTATTACCATGATCGTGGAAGAGACACGAGCAAAGAAATAAAAGTCCAATTTATCATTATTTTTCATGCTCAAAAGTTTTCATGGAAGCAACTAGATGGATTACATTGGTTTTATGTTCTAATACGGGGCACTAATTCTCAAACACATCAATTATCTGCTACTCCGGTATTGTTATTACTAACATCAAAGGAGCCGCCGTAATGACGAAAGGAGCCAATTACTGCTGCTTGTCAGTAAACGGATTTACGGAGCTGAGCAATGAGTGATATGCAATATACCACGGAGAAAGGACTACTCCAGCTCATTAAAAACAAATTGAGTATAAAACAAAAATTGAATCATATTTTGCTTGAATTGCTTGATTTTGGTCCTTTAATGCACAGCAACATTTTGAAGGTATTATTGTGCCGAAGCACACAACACGGTAGCCGTTCCGGGCTGATCTGATGGTGGGATTCGAACCCGCACCCTTCGGATCACGAGTCCGAAACTCTAACCACCGCGCCACCGTTGCTCCCCACTATTTTTCTTGACCCTGATATCCATTCAAATGAAGTTAATTTGTTTGAAAAAGGAAGATATAATATAAAACGTTTGTATCTGTAGCCTTATTACCTTGGATGGAAAACTTAGTTGAGTGATGACATGCATCAGTGGACCTTTTAAAATACCGAATAAGCCAGCCAACATGAAGACAAATTACTGGAAAACGGCAGTGTCGTTATGAGGCCATGTTTCATTCAATAGAGGGGTAACTCGTTTTTTATCGTTGTCGTAGCATTAACAAGTTCAAAAACCTATTGTTCAGTTAACACTGATTTAAATAAAGCATAAATAAATCTACAAAATTTCGTACTATAAATAACTAATACACTACCATAAGCATTTCACATTCAAAATGATTATCTTTGTGTATTACAAGTTGTACACAGCATTCTGAAAGCGGGTAAATCTCACATTTTATTTTTCTGTAAGGGATATAGTAAAAGAGAAGAACAGTTTCACGGAAAAATGTCCTTAACGGAAAATGGCCAATACATGAGGGGATTTTGTTGTTGTTATTGATGGTTTAATTAGACTCTTTTTATATTTCTTTATATATATATATATATATATATATATATATATATATATATATATATATATATATATATATATATATATATATATATATTACTTTTTATAATATGTATCTCCTTCCATGAAGAACATTGGTTAAAAAATTCCGAGAAAGAGAGAATAAATTGAATGTACAAGTTCACAACAAAATCAAAAATATAGTCTTAATCATTTGTATGTGCATTTAAGGATCAAACAAATTAACGCTAAATCCCCTGTACGTCAAAACGTTTTAGAAGGGACGGACCTTCAAACACTTGCTAAAAAGCCCCGCAAATATGGATATCCTGATAGGAGGAGGAAGTCGATTTTCACTCTTCATCATAATGTTGAAAAACCGGTAGTGGAATAAAAGTCATAGTTTCAATGAAACAGAAAATAATCTTCTTGCAGATTAATGCAAAGGTCTGTATAAACCTATTTGATTTATTTTATTGCTCATAGTAACATATGGTAGTGAAATTTGGGGAACAACTGTATTTAGATTAGATGGGACTTTAGGACTAGGACTTTACTCCCCTGTCAATTACCCCCCTGCCATCACCTCCCCCCCCCCCCGTCATTTACCCCCTCTGTATATTACTCCCCGGTTAATTACCCCCCCGGTCTATTACTATGTAACATATAATTGTTATACCCCAGAATAAACAATAAATTAAAATAAATTTCAAAAGAATTTATTGTAAATTTTTATTTTAGTTAATTAATCTCAGCCTTGAAAACATATACTTGTCCTGGAATATTCAATATTAAATTCATCATATCATAATGTTATAGTACCATATTACTACTAGACTTGTCGACACCAGAAACCTGTTTTGAATATCTAAAGGAGACTTTTCTGTATGCATTTTTGTCATAAATACTTTCAGGGGTGTCCCATGTGTCTGTAAAATATGTTATATTGATATGATTACAGCTGAATGTTATGTGCATTCGTAACTGATTACACCTGCCGCTAAATCTTTCGGCTTTACATAGACATATCCATTAAGCATAAATTTTTGCTTTCCATGTATACTGTGAACTTTCTTCATGGTAGAATTATTTCTGGTGATATTATATTTTTCAGAACGTGTATATATAGGGTTTAGTTATATTCAATGAGGTGAAGCCAACACAATAGTATAGATTGAGCACCCATTAAACTGCTAAAATCATTTTTATTGATGTGTAGCCAATACTAGTTTTCAGATTGTGTTTGTGAACACTTAATTAGAAACCATTTCTGCTCGAATTGTATTCAATGAGGTGAAGCCAACACAATAGTATAGAATGAGCACAGGTTAAAATGACGGGATAGAATCTTATTGCGGTAAAGCAACACACAATATGTTTTTGCTTTAGTTACATTGATTTTTTGAGCATAGGATATATATATATATATATATATATATATATATATATATATATATATATATATATATATATATATATATAGTAATAGACCGGGGGGGGGGGTAATTAACCGGGGTGGTAATATACAGAGGGGGTAAATGACGGGGGGTGGTAATGGCAGGGGGGGGGTATGGGCAGGGGGGGGGGTAATTGACAGGAGGGGGTAAAGTCTTGGTTCCGGCACAGACACATGGGACACCCCTGAAAGTATTTATGATAAAAATGCATACAGAAAAGTCTCCTTTAGATATTCAAAACAGGTTTCTGGTGTCGACAAGTCTAGTAGTAACATATTCCCTGCATATATTTATATTTTAATGCAACAAATCAAATATTTTCTTCACATTTTAGAGATTCCCAGAGATTCTCTTGCTTACCTATGTTTTGAGGAGGATGCTTCTTGTAATAAATATGGTTCTTGGCCAAATAAACATGGTTAATGGCCAAAAGGTAAATCTTCTATCCTTTATCTTGTAGTACTTCGTGTTTAAGTATAACTGAAGGATTCATCTTCTTAGGCTTTTCTTCTTCTGCATTTCTTTCTGTTTACATTTTTATAGCTTTACCTTTATTCGGCACCATCAATCCCCATATTGAGCTGAGGTATAGTAAAACGCTATGACATACATATATAATATATACGACACACATACATACTTTCCACAACCCTCCCTTATAATGTAAAGACTTTCATATCTTTGTTTCTAGTAGTGGCCATTATATTTGGGATGTTAAGCTAGAAGCGAAAAATAATACAATGCCATAGATGGCTCCATATGACACACGATCTCCTCCCAGTGACGTAACTAATATATCCCTTTCTAGACATGTAGTTATTTCTTGTTATGTTAAACTTTGTCTGTATTTTTTTCATTATTCTGGATAGTTTTTCTTTTCTGTTTGAAAATGTAAATATTTATTGTTCTACACTTGTCACTCTGTGTATGCGCGCATGTGTGTGTTTGCATCAGATCGTTCATCGTTCTTTGAGAAAGACCGTGCTACAGGTCGAAATGTAGGGAAACTTTGTTGTGTTTTCCACTTTTGTGTAATTATATATATATATCCCTCGTTATAACACTGTCCATGTAAACCATAGAGCATATCGCCGTATAGTGAGACTGCCTTGTAACGAAGTACATGATACATGTAATTTTCTTGCCACTTAATGATATGGCATCGATGACCATGGCCGCTTTATAAAAGAAAGCGTGTTATAACGAATGATCTTATAGTGAGGTAGTGATGCATATATCTTGGCTTTTAGTATGGGTTGACAAGAGTACTCTTAGCAAGAACAAATTTGTATTTTGAATCGAAAATACATTTTAAATAGATTTGATTCCTGATGGAAAAAAACAATATTTCAAATCTTGTAAGTTTTGTACATACAAGAGTGATAAAACTGACTTTTAATTTGAGAATTATCTATTCTGTCCTATTGACAAGAAATATATCACCTCTTTTACGAAGCTACTTATGAGTGCACAAATTGAAAATGGAATACATAAAATCACATATCATTCTAAAAGAATGTCATTACTGCCCTATCTGGTCACATGCCTTGAAAATGAGATCTTTCTGTATACATTGTAGGCTATTTACCACTTTAAAGACTTAGTTATCACATGACCTAGAACATTTTATGCTTAATCTTTATGGCATCTTGTTAAAACAAGATGGCATTTTATATATACATTTTACGCACAACTTTGATTGGAATATAGCCCAACTTTGCATAAAATTCATACACAATAAATTTGAAGTTAGGAAGATCAAAGCCTTACATATATCGTCCAGTGTCTCCTTGCTATAAAATCTTGTTTGGCATTGACTCTATTATGATAATTAACTCATGTATGAAACTGCTTTATCTATTCCACAGTTAACACACATCTTATTACTTATTTATTTACATGTTTGTGTTATGTCAGTGTCTGTGTGTGTGTGTGTGTGTGTGTGTGTGTGTGTGTGTGTGTGTGTGTGTGTGTGTAACCCTGTCCGGCTATTGGTTTAGTTATACCTTGCATATTTTACCTGTATTTTCATGAGTTGGTCATATATCTTGCTTGATATGAATGAAAATATATCAATAAATAAACAAGTAACTGAATAAATAAATTTTAATAATGTGTGTCAATAAAAACAAAACAAATCAAATACTGGGTTGTCCTGAGTGTCAAACAAATCACCATTACAAAAGAGGATTTTACAATGAACTATGTTATTCAACTGGCAAAAAGGTGAGTATTTAAAATCACTTTAACTCCTTATAATTTCCATAAAGTGTATGAATTAATTGAAATGCATCGCATATTGCCTTCAAATGTTAGCTCTTTTCATCTATACGCGAGATATTTTAGCTGGATCGAGGAAGCATGACAGCTAGGCTGGGGTAGGGGTCTCTCAAATGTTAGTGTTTCATTGGCTCGTCTGAGACCCAAATTTTCAACCCCCACGTATAAATTCCCCAAAATGAGCCACCTTCCCACTCACCCATCCCAAACAAATGACAACCCCAAAAATGCAAGAACCCGTCCCTCCAACCCCACTCCTACCCCCCAAAAGAAACAAAAATAGCGTGTATCCGAAATACACATGTATGAATTTAGTATGCATATTCAAAGGGAGAAACAAGACACCGCTGCTTTTCTTCCTCTGTGATAAGATTATTACAGTGATTTAATAAGAGTTAATTTTTGGTTCTGTTCATACATCTATTATAACAAGCTCTACCCTTGCATGATATCCTCACTGTCCAGTATACAACTCGAGTTTTTTGGTAGGTGATACCCAATGTTTTCCACTCAATAAAAACGTTATTGTTCTGCAATGAAACTGCTGTGATAGGCAAGCTCTGAAATTGGTGACACTAACAAAGATATTGAATGTACAAGACTTACAAACAATGCGAAGATTTCTTTTAGATCTCCGAAATGGCAGCTAAGATTGACAACACCAAATATACCTACATTGAACACACACACACACACACACACACACACACACACACACACACACCAACCCCAAAAAATAGAACAAGCCTATGGAGCACCAAGTTATGGGAGTACCCTCCACCCCAACCCCCACCCCGAATGACGTAACATATTTGTGTTCAATCACCTATTGTTTTCCCTTGCAAAATCTGAAAGACTTCTTAATTACAATCGTAAAACCAAAAGAGGAAGAAAAAAAGCTACATTTTATAAATAAAGAATGAACCAGAGCATTATAGTTGCTACAAAATGATTCAACGAATGAAAGAAAAAATAAACTAGGGTTTTGTCAGAGGCCGATCGTAATTTTATAGAGTTTTTTAGATAAAATTTTTATCATTAAAAGTTTGCGTCTTAAATACTCAAAGAAAGATTCGCCATGATGAATATTTGATAATCATTACTCAAACAAAATTGAATTATACGTCAATGGAGGTTTTATTGGAGATTTTTTGTGACTGTATTTACCATTTCAATGAAAGTCAATCTTTTAGACAATGGAGGGTGTTGACAAGCTTAATCATATTTGTACTTTTAAATTATTATAGTGCTTGAATACTTGGCATATCGAAGGCATGTGACAATGGACCTCTTCAAATATTGACTGAGTTGCATATTAGACCATAATCACTAAGCCAGAGCAGCTATTGTAGTCTAATTATTCGCCATGTTGCACTAGCTATTGACTAAAGTCTATGATTATGTATTATATAATCTGTTACTAATTTCAAAGATATTTATTTCGCTGGGTTATAAGGTATAAATCTTTTTTTTTTTTTAACGGTGAGACCTGTCCATTTCTTCAAGTGTCACGTGATTTATGCCTGATAAAAGCTGATCCCCATATCATGAAAATTTTGTGAAGAACTTCAATTTGAAGATGCTTCCATTCTAAAAGAAATAGTGTCAAAATTGCTTAATGTTATCCAGTAGGGTAGAGACAAAAGAAAACGTCGTAATTTAAAATCTGCGCTTCAGCTCTTTTAATTTGTATTTTATGATAAACAAACATAAATATTATTGGAACTAATATCGAGTACAAAAAATTAACTGGTTAGCGCACCACAATTCTATAATGCTTTTCGCAAAAACAAACATTGTTTAAAGCAGGTTTAGGCCATATCACTGCGTATATATCCCCATCAGCTTTCACTCAATAAATGTATGCAGATTCTTTTATTTGCACGATAACCTTGCTAATGCAAGACTAATTGGATGAAGTGTAGTAGATGGCTTGCTTGACAACAAAACTGGAAGAAGTGTACTAGATGGCTTGCTTGTCAACAAAACTGGCGAGAAAGTACACTGTGTTTACTAACTTTATTCCTCTCAAGTCACTTTAATTATCATCTGAGGAAAAATATACAAGGTAAACAATAATTTGCATGTGGATGAAACGGAAAAAAGCCCCAAAACATGTTCCAACATTTTGAAAGGGGTCACAGGTTAAAATAACGATATCATCTAAGTGACATATTGGTGTATTATAAATATCAGATAGAGAAAAATTCCAATGTTCATGTATTTGACAATGGACTAAAATATTTCTATTATAATTTGTACGAATCCACAAAGGCGGCTTAACAATTTTTAACTACTGCTGTAAAAGAATTCTTGCAGCTTTAACACATTAGGTTGTACCGTTAATGACGTTATGATTTTGCTTTAACACATTAAGTTGCACCGGTATGACGTTATGATTTTGATTTAACACATTAAGTTGCACCGGTATGACGTTATGATTTTGCTTTAACACATTAAGTTGCACCGTTAATGACGTTATGATTTTGCTATTACACATTAGGTTGTACCGTTAATGACGTTATGATTTTGCTATTACACATTAGGTTGTATAGTTAATGATGTTATGATATTGCTGAAACTCTAATCAGCCTTTCGTACGTCATGATAAAACATGACTGCTAAAGTTTCGAAATGACATAAAACGGCTATTAAGTTCAAAATATGGAAGATTTATGCCCAAACTGGTTGTATATATATATATATATATATATATATATATATATATATATATATATATATATATATATATATATATATATATATATATATATATATAAATTACGAACAAGTGCAAGGAGCAGAGTGAACTCCAATCCCCAGCTTTTAAGTTACAATGATTTAAATGTATTTAAATAATGATCTCTCTCTAACATATTACTGTTAATTACCATTCTGCATGCCACATATTTATGTGAATCTTCTTTGCCAAAATTTCGAGATTTTCGTGGCATTACGTTAACGAGACGAACATGAGCCATGAAAACAGTAGCAGAGGGGTTTTACGAATATATATATATATATATATATATATATATATATATATATATATATATATATATATATATATATATACACATATATATATATATATATATATATATATGCATATTTTCCTGCGGTAAAATAGAAACTAATGAAACCAACTAATCAGGTAAAGTTAAGAAGACTCCTCTACCATTAACAATAATAATAATAATAATAATAATAATAATAATAATAATAATGAGTACTCTGTACAGTGCTTTACAATATTAGATAACGCATACAAACATCTATACAGACATGATTACAAAAACAAACACCATGAAATTAGAAAACAAAACATTCTGAAAATAATTAAGGTAAGGAAACATTATTAAGCCTTTGAGTCTGTTCTTGCAGTCGAGTGAGTTTTAAGAGCACTCTTGAATGAGATCAGTGTCCTTGTGCCCTTAGCTAACTGTTATTTAAAACAATTAGGTATCTTAGCTACTGATTCTAATTACTGCTACCAAACTAAATGCCTTAACGCCAACCCCTTGATTATCTTCTTGTACGCTTAGCTTTTTCATCGCTACTGAAATTACCATAAATATAGGTTTTCTCCTGGAGCTAAAAGCATGACTTATCAGCGATAATTTGCATAATATGTCCTCATACTTCTGTTGTCAGATCTGCGTTAGACAATGAAATCCACTTATTACACCCCTAATGTACCCTGTTTTTTGTAAATTTCGATAATAACAATGACAATTATTATGTAATTATTGCAGTGATTACGAACTTGTAAAATAGTCTAACAATTGCCACATCTCATTTATGTATATTCTCACTAATAGACCTATGTGGTCTTTGATATCCAGAATATCATAGTAATTACATGTAATTATCCACTTGTGTTGCAGATAAATAGTCGTGCCAGTTCAGATGTAGCCCTGGAGGAAATCAACTTCCTCTTCCGTTTTCCGGTTGCAAGATTTTCCAGTTACGTGCTAAATCAAAATCATTGAAGATAACGTCATAGCAGGTGAAAATACAGACAGTTAATTATCTTTTAATTGCTTTATAAATTTTGATGCCTTGCTTGACAAAGTTTCATGGCCATCATCAGCAACTAGAATTGAATATCAAAAGACAATTGTACGTTTGTCATGGATCAATTATTGGTTAAGTACTGCAGACTTGTAATCAAGGACTTAAAATGTCGATCTTCTGGTTCATGAATAATTAGTACAATCTTAAAAAGTTACGTGTATCAATTTTTCTTTATATCACGTACTCTTTTCTCCAGCCGTTTTCAGTAAATACATGCAGCTTTTTACGGATTACTTTTAGTGGAAACATCGCGTTCTATATTCCTAAAATCATATTAATCAGTTAAGAGCTACAATGTAGGACATTGTCTAATTGATTTGTAAGGAACCCCTTAAGTGACATGGCTGCAAATATTTTTTTATTTCGTAAAACGAAATATATTTCGATTAAACGAAATACTATTTTGTTATTTCGAAATATTATTTCGTTTAATCGAAATACTATGTCATTTAAAGGGGTCCGTAGATTTGTGTTGAACGGGAAAGTATTTTTATTTGACAATATTTATATTTTAATACATATATTTCAATACATTTAAGATGAATATATTTTCAACTTCTATTAAAAAAATGAGGTATTACAGCTAAATGTTCTTAAAAGGATAATATGAACGATAACAAACTTAATAATTGAATAAATATCCCATTTTAATAATGGTAGTAAATACAATTTTAAAGTAGTAAGTACAAGCGAGGCTGACGTATTAAAACAAGAATATAATGATGCAATATATAAACATTAATCAGTCCAATCATAGAATTCACTAATATATTTTGTTTGGATGAACATTTGTACAATGATATATCTTGACATTTTACGCGTTTGAAAGCTTGTACAATGATATATCTTGACATTTTACGCGTTTGAAAGCTTGTACAATGATATATCTTGACATTTTACGCGTTTGAAAGCTTGTACAATGAGATATCTTGAAATTTTACGCGTTTGAAAGCAATCATACTTTTTGTACCACATATTAAAGAAGTTATAAAAGCAACTATGCTTTTAATTTTACATGCTAGACCTCAAAATACAGTCCAATAGAGACATAAAGTATCCAACATTTGTTCTTTAAATTGTACACAAAAGATTGGTTTCGTTTTATGGGGTGTAACGCCTATTTTCAGCACATGATAGACTATACATGGCGGCCAGTATATTTAGTGGAAGAAAAACCAGGGAAGACCCCGGGAAGAACCACCGATCCAAGCTTTCTCACATACCCACGTTGGTCGAGCCGAGACTCGAACTCACGTGGACGAAAATGAGATTTGTGAGCGATCTGTAAAGCGTCTTAGGCTACTCGGCCACTCTGGGCCCCTTGACATAAAACAGAACATTAGAGATGGTGACACAACTGAATAGCAAGATCTATCTATCTATCTATCTATCTATCTATCTATCTATCTATCTATCTATCTATCTATCTATCTATCTATCTATCTGTCTGTCTGTCTGTCTATCTGTCTGTTTATCTATCTATCTATCTATCTATCTATCTATCTATCTATCTATCTATCTATCTATCTGTCTGTCTGTCTGTCTATCTATCTATCTATCTATCCATACATACATATATATATATATATATATATATATATATATATATATATATATATACACGCACACATATGCATACATGTATACATACATACATACATACAATGATTTGCTGCCAAAATGTTACTTATAGGTTTACATGTGATAATCGTAAACCCCAAATAAGACTCATTGCCGTTAACTGAACTGTGTGATCATTCGGTTTGGAACTAAACCTGTTCGAATTTTGCTTTTTAAGACATCAACTTAATGAAAGCATTTGCTTATTGCCTCAAAGGAAATGTTTTAAAGTAAAGAAAAATGCAAAGAAAGCAAAACAACGACTGACATTTTTTAAACTTTTTACTTTGTATATGTAAAATGTTAGAAAAAGATGCTATATGTTGTGGATTTCATACAAATGTTAAAACTCTTTAAGCAACATATTTATTAAAAGATGATTCGACATCGACGATTATCCTTCCTTTACGTATCAATATTCGATTTAAACCAAATACTCCATTCAACTCATACTGGTCGTATCACCCTTCAAAGTAAGAATGTTCATTCTAGCTAGAGGATGTGTTTATCGCTTCTAATCATGATTGTTTGTGTCTGACACATCTAGGTTCCTAGGGGCTTTGACAGCTGGTCTTTTTGCCATCGCAATAGCAATGCAATATCTCTACTGGGTAAGCCATCTGTATTTTCTTTTCAGCAAATGTGTTATTATAAAGATTAGGAACTGTCTTTAAATTCGCAGATTGGTTAAACTATCCTCCAGATTAGGTTGTAATAAAAGAATATTTTTTCGTCTTGTACAAAACATGACATAAAATTTAAACGAATTAATGAATTCACGGAGTCGAGGTTTATCTTTCAGAATGTGTTATCTTCACCTTTAAAAATATCGAAGTTGCCATTCAAATTATGACACGATTTTGACACCCAAAAAACCCATTACACTTTTTAACATGCGTCATTTTTAAAGAAGACTTGAAGTCCGGTTGATCAAACATTATCAATGTCATTAATTAACTCCAGTATACAATTAATCAAGAGTTCCTTAAATTTTCCAAAGAGGTTTATGTTGGTCGTTAATTGACAATACGAATACGAGAAAAACAATCATTTGTGATTATGTCTGAAATTTAAAGTTAACATGGCCAGGTATTTTCTTTTAACTAAAATTGGCTGAATTATCTCATTCCAAAAAGCCTGGAATTTGTATTCAACAGACAAACGAATGAACATAATAGGTTGATGGTTAATGAGTTTATGTGGACTATTCAAATAGGATCCTAGTAGATACCGACTATGCTCGCGTATAATTCGAGTCCAACTGCAAACAATATCTACCCTGATCTGCCGCCGCATAATGCGCTGGTAGATCAGCGTCTACATTGTTTGTTCTACTGATTACTCCTAACAAACAACATAAACCCATATCTGCCAATGCATTATGCGACGGCATATCTGGGTCTGTGCAGTTTGCAGTTGAACTCGACTTATAAGCAAAGTAACTACGGTATTTTAAAAGCACTTTCCATGCGTTATCGCTCTGAGCAAGTTTTTTTTTTTTTTAAAGTCCACAGTAACTACTCTTATCTCTGTCATTTCATCAAGATATGCTGAGACTATTTTTATTTATATTTTTACTTCCTATTTGTAACTTGAATATGAAGCTGAATAAAACTGAATTAAATTAGACTGTTTCAAAAACGGAAAAGAACACTCGACTTATAAGCGATGATATACGGTACTTCTGAGACGCACATGACGTGGGGATTCTTTTGTTTACAGACAAAATGTGATTCACAGTTTAAATAAGCTACATGATTCCTAATTTCTTTTAAAAGTGTTGCTTTTTGAAACGTCACATTCTCTTATTGATTTATTGTTCCTTTTCTATTGTAAAAGCGAAACTGTTAAGTAATTTGAATTTTTCTCCATGTTATTGATAACCACTGTGCTAGTGCATTTTCTCCATGTTATTGATAACCACTGTACTAGTGCATTTTCTCCATGTTATTGATAACCACTGTACTAGTGCATTTTCTCCATGTTATTGATAACCACTGTGCTAGTGCATTTTCTCCATGTTATTGATAACCACTGTACTAGTGCATTTTCTCCATGTTATTGATAATCACTGTGCTGGTGCATTTTCTGGATGTAGATAGGAAAGTAACTAGAAATCGATTCTGCGCAAAAATTGAAACTCGCGTGCCTTCTCTTCAGTACACAATCAATAAATTCGGTAAGTTCAACTCTCGTGACCCTAATGTTTAGAATCAGCATGTAGAGTAATAATAGATTTTCGTGAGCAAAACGACAACAAGAAAAGCAACTATAAATACTCGTCATGGCGGCTTTCATAACAGAATACAATTTTTTTTCAAAAAATATGTAGTCAATTCAGCGACCTTTTCCGCTTTGTCAGGTATGCGGACAATAAAAACATGCTTTTTACACGCTGATTTCATACATTTCAATATATTACAAATTGCCGAAATAATTATAGAAGAGATTGGACTTTCTCCGACGGTCGCGATTTTGAAATACGCACACTCTAAGGTTGTTGAGGATGATACGCATAACACTCCTGTCGAGTTCTCAGTGTTGATCCTCGCTGTTCAATTAACGGCACGTGTCCCACGGGTAAAACAGTAGCCTAACAGAACTCACAAAATGAGTTCTAGAACTTTAATGATGATCCCCAGGCCGTTTACTTTTCTAAATGACAGTGTTTCTGATTACAGGCAGATACAGTTTGAATTGTCACAGTGGTGATTATAGCACGTTTTAAAGTGGGTCTGCCACAGAATATCAACAGATGTCTAATGTGTAACTGACTCTTGTTTTCATTTCAATTACATTAGAAGAACGTTTTCATGAATGTCTCTCAAACATGAAATTAATTCTGTGACCACATTATCACTGTTTTCTATCAGAGAGAGTTTGGCAACATTTGGTATTATGAATCATGTAATTGTATGGCAATCCATTAGAACAGTAAATGATTTTTTACAAATTAGGATACATTTATTTATTTATGTTTTTATTTATTTAAAAATTGAAGGCAACATTTATATTAAAGATGAAAGAGCTACTCTTATTAGAACCGTACCAATCTGAATGCACATTGGAGAGATATTCTTCCTCTGGTTTAAAATTTAGCTCTGAGAAAGTTTAGCCACCATAAATCTGCAAATTCTGGAAATCATATTTTTACGAAGTCTTTAACAAGAACTTTTTGGAGTTTTACATATTGCCATCTTGTTGTGTCTGTGGTCATCCATATACATTAATGAGCATAATTTCACTGAATGCCATTTGCATGTAAGGCAAAGAAATACTTTACTGAATTGTATTTCCTCTATTCCTGATATTCGTCAATAAACTCAGTCTGCAGATAAACTCAACCAGGCAACTTGACTCAAATATAGAAAAAAGAAAGAGAGATGAAGTAATATATATATATATATATATATATATATATATATATATATATATATATATATATATGTGTGTGTGTGTGTGTGTGTGTGTGTGTGTGTGTTTGTCAATTGTACAATACATCCTTCATACTAAAAAGATTTAACAAAGTCATTAATATCGAATTTCAATTTGATGAGTATATTATCCTGTACTCTCTATTTTGTAACCATGTAAAATTGGCGTAAAAACCTAGTTACATTTCATCATCACAAAAAAAAAGTTTTTATCTCTTTTAAGTTTTTATTTATTACTTTTTGTTTCTTTCCTAACTTTATTATTTCTTAATGTCAAATATGTTGCATATGAAAATTTTATAGTGTAGATTATATTATGAGTCTTTACAAATAATCAATATAAATGTTTTGTTTGTGGATTATTGAGATAGATACTGTTCGTTTTTCTGGCAAACTGTTGTCCTAGGCTTAATTCTATTTTATTAAACGTTACCTAAATCTGTTAGAATAAGTCATCTGGGAGGGTCCTCAACATATATACTCTTTTATTAAACGTTACCTAAATCTGTTAAAATAAGTCATCTGGGAGGGTCCTCAACATATATTCTATTTTATTAAACGTTACCTAAAAATCTGTTAGAATAAGTCATCTGGGAAGGTCCTCAACATATATACTACTTTTTTTGGTAACTTGACGGATGATATAATATCTTAAAAGCTATAACTTGACTTATTATTTTTCAGTTATGATGACTGTACGCACAATAGGTAAATGTACTATTCTTTTTGAGTCTCTATCAGTATAGGGTGCGCTCCGCGGATATTACGTTCTTCTAACAGAGTGACAGGTGTAAGGTGACGTTGTTTGCATTTGCAACATGCACAATGGAGAGAATGTTGGCATACCTCTATACTACTTTCAAGTACTATGGCTGAAATTACGTTACATGTTGTAGTTGTGGAAATCGTGCATGATCTAAGCACACATCAGATCAAAATGGCTGCCCCCTTGTCCTCGAAAAATCAGCCTGAACTAGTCCAAAGTATATTAACTTTAGCAAGTGCAATGAATTAATTACAAAATATATACAAATTTGCAAAAAGTTATGGGCTCGTTTTTTTTTTCTTTCTTTTTTTTAACATTTTACTTTTGAAGTCCAGGAAGTGAAAATAACAAAGCGGAGATAGCAGTTTTTTGACAGGTGCATATCTGAAATAAGGCCAAGCTGTATACTCTATAACCCAAATTACACCCACTAATCAATCACCAAATTAAAGGGAATTAAAAGTTCTTTCAACAATACCGAAGATATACAAGGTCTTTTGTAAATAGCCAGGATAAACAGTGAGGAAAACATGGGGAATTCTTTTTATTTAAAAATTAAACCCTATGCAAAATATGAAACTGTAGATATATATATAGTAATATACTAGTGTGTACTTCACACAACTTACTCCATTCATACCTGGTGTATCAACTTGTAATTTCTGTATCTATAGTCAAACTGTGTTAGACGTAGTTTACATTTACATCGTCGGGTAAAATGATGACTCACTCCACCCTTCCCACCTCGACCCTCTCTACCCTCCCCAAGCCACTACACTTCAGCTTAAGAGCTATTGGTAATTCCAACAGACTTCATAGGATGGTATAGCAAAATATCATATAAAGAATCTAATAAGTGTAAAATGGCTACATGATTTACTTTCAAAACTGTCAATGGAATGTGAAGGTACAACTGTTTTGTGGAAAAGGTATTTGTTGGAGCTAAAATAAGAAATGTGATAGTGCATACTACGCGCAATAGATAACAGTAAAGAGACACATTGAGCGCTTTCATTGTAATTATCGTGTGGTATAACGACTAAGCAAGATGCAAGGGGCGTTAAATTTTGCATACACATGGAGCCTTAAACATTCTAATGCAATGTAATGGAGGCTAGCATATTGGTCTTATTCCAGTCAATACAGTTCCATGAAGGAGAGTAATATTATAGCACAGTTGTGGTCGGTACTGTTAATAGCATAGAAAATTCTGAAACATGTGTGAAATACATACTATCAATTGAGTTATACCTTTGTTTACATTTCGCTTGCTTGGACCTCTGTCGTTTCGTCGCATGTAGTTCTGTAAATATTAATCCGCCAAACATGATATATTCCTGTAATATCATTCGTTCCTTCTTATTTTCCGTCTAACGATAATGAAAACTACTTTAAATATCTAAATATCCTAAATATACGTTATATTTCTTTATAAACGGTACTTGTATTGATTTTGTTTGCAACTATGAGAAGTATATGTTTCCGCTAGTGCGTGAGAAGGCACTTCCAGCAAGGCAAGAGTGTGGTTCAAAAAAAGAACATCGTTGATTATATACAAATTGAGAACTGATCAGGTAAGATATATGAGAAGTTGCATACTTTAGAAGAAGGTCATTTCTTCAGCTACGTTGGATGTTACGATTGTCACTAATCGTGAATTTTAAACTAAGTGTAGCGTATCGTGGTCAGTGACGGTGAGTATGTCGTGTATACATATAGATATCCTCGTATTTTTCTACAGCGGAATGTTCGCTTTGTGGACTAAGCCACGCGTAAGGAAAGAGTTTACACATATTTTTCGAGTTAGTTACATACATATTGGTAGTGTTTCACTGATATTTCTTGTATTTGTGTTAAATATTGATTGGTTTTGTGTGTGACATTTGAAGACTTGGGTAAGTCAGTTTATATCGGTCTACAGTCTTGTCATTTGCAAAGACATGGGGTGCTTTAGAAAGAAGAATTTAAGGTGGTCACTGAATACTGCCGGTTGTCGACATAATTGCGAGTATAGCCAAGCCATAAAGGAACTTTGTGTATCAAGAAATGAGAAGGCGGAACAGTATCGCAGTGACAAGATTACATGTCCACTAAATCAATTGATAAAGAAGAAAGGAATATCCGCTGGAGAAAGAGTTACCAAAATTGTTGTGCGCCAGATTTACATTAAGTGTAATATGAAGTTGCATATGTTTCATCACGATAGTGAAAATGCTACGTTTCAAATAAAACAGTCTGTTGAAATTTTGGATGGCTACATAATGATAAATCTAGAGTGTCTGAAAGAGCACGTGATTGAAATCTCAACTCAAGATGCTATATGTGATAGAGCCCAGAAGATAATAGTGGCAGTCTTGTAACCTTGCATACAGAAATCATGAAATGGCACTAGCGATCATGTTATACTGTGTTTGCCATGATTACGATACAAAATTTAAAGTGAATACATACAGGCAGGCACATAGATACATAGACAGATACACGGACTGTATGTACAGAATACATATGAATAGATATTATGAAAATATTCCAAACTTTTCAGCTTGGGGATCATCACAATGTTTGCCTCTGACATTATTCTCATTATTATTATTACGAAAAGACATGAACAATTGTGTCACAGTGTTTCTCATAAAATGCTGCTTATAACCAGTACAGGCCTTCATACCTTTCATTAGGATCTACTTTCCAGGTTTTCATGACTAACCAAAATGTCTTTTATTCGCAAAAATTATGTGCAGAAAGATTATGTTCAATTTCTCAAAGTTTGATCAAATTCTGCTTCTCGTTGCCATGATTACCGATAAATGTCAGTTACATTTTTGTTTCAGTGCATACAGACTCCAAATTGATATACAATGCATCAATGTTTGTCGATTGAAAGGTATTGATTTTTTTTAAAATTCTAAGTTATTCTTTCACATACTCGCTGGTAAGTATTACAGGGTACATTACCGAAGGAAATAGGACTTCATTATTGCCAATATTTATAGTCATTTCTTCACAATCAGAGTACCGTCCACCAACCACCATCAGAGTACCGTCCCCCACCCACCTGTACTGAATTGTGCCTGGCCCTTAACTAGCAATCATTACAACAAAAGCTACCTTTTTGGAGAACAACTTATCTTTATGAAATTAATCTGATAAATGTCATATTATTTAAACTCAACTCACCGTCCACTTTAATAGAAGATTACATTAACAGTGTCTATATGATCTCCTCTTTCTCTCAGCTTTTGTTGTCACGTGTTTCAGGTACGGTTTAAACTGTTTGCACGTGTTACGGGACTGAACCGTGCCACAGCTTCGGTCCTAAAAACGCTGTATACCCTAATCTGAGCCGGAGCATGCACTAAGAATGCAATTTTATTTATGATTTGCTCCAGTTTAAAAACTTTAATTAAATTAGACATTATTATAACAGTATAATATTATGAAAGATCATGACGATGTAAATGTTTTATACCCTGTCCCTTCTCCCATCCTTCTTATCGTCTTTCTCTTCATTTATTATCATAAATAAGTACGCCTTAATTAGTCTAATTATCTGCAATTGCATGCAATCAGTTAATTTGTTCCTGTTTATTGTGACTAGTATTTATTACATTAATATGATTGTCAATCATGCGCTTGGGAGAGGGTATTTATAGACATTGCCTGTTGCCAGATCCCAATGAAAATATGTAATAAATAAATAAATACTGTTGCGTTACTAAATGATCAGCATATACCATCTCTGTCACCATTTAATTGATTCACGTGAATATTCATCTAGCCTCAGCACCATAAAACCTTCAAAGCGTTGCTGTTCCGCAAAAAAAACCTAACCCATCCTTTCTCCATTCATCATATTCAAATATGTTGAGAACACATTAATGATTATGGTGACCTCAAACAAGGTCCAAGAAAATCCAGACCTATTATTAGGAGTGTAATTGATGTTAGTTAATTGTAATTATAGTGTTCATACCGTATGGCGGAAATCCGTGTTGTTTAATTTTGCGATTTTCCCCGCTTAGTCATAAATAGAGTTATCGTCATTTAATGGAATGGAATGATGTAAGTGCAAATTGGGCAAATCGCATATGCTCAACTTGCGAATATTTTTTAAAAAAAGGGACGTCGCAAACATTTAACAACACGGTAATGTCTCTAACGTGTATACATCTACGAAAAGTTGTGCAGGATATCAAAACAATGTAATAAATTGCAAAATATGAGTTCTAGACGAAGCAGACATGGTATTCTAATAGCGTGTAATAATGTGAACGGAGCCATACGGAAAAATGCATAAGATGTTCTTGAAACATAACAAGTTTATTTTTATGGATTATATATTGCTGATAAAGATAATGAATTTGACGATTTATGTTTACGTAATACTCCTTATCATAAAAACATTTATAATCAAATATTAATGATCCGCTGTACATTTCAAACCATCAACTAAACAAGAAAATCGTTTCAAAAGCAGTGGGGTTGACAAATTGCCTTGATATTGAAGTTTTCTGACATAATAAAGATATTGCATGAATTATTCATTTGTGTTTTGATTGTGTGAATTTTCCTCCATTTTGGAGAAAAGCTATCATTTGTCGCATACTTAATCTGACCCTCGAATTCCGTTGAACTGTAGGGGAACTTACAATATTATTATGGATAAACAAAATGGTTATCAAAAATAATCGCTCTTTTCTGGATTATGTATTTTTTCTTCTGTTTTTTTAAGTTCAATTATTCGGAGTGGAAGATGTACATTTGCAACGTTTATTGATATACATGTACGTAAGGACTTTGATTTTATTAATATAGATTTTTTACTGTAAAAGATGCTGATACAGTGCATCGATGGAAAAACATATGAATCTATAAAAAGTATTTACAGCAGAAATGCAGTCTGCATTTGGGTGAATTACTATATTACAGATTGGTTCAGTTCTGGAAGTGGCATTCGGCAAGGTAACAATTTGCCTCCCACCTTATTTGGTCTATTCATCAATGACCTTGCTCTAGATATGAAAAGCCTTGGTGAAGGTATTCAAATTGGAAATTACAAAGTGTGTATTCTTCTGTATGTGGGCGACATTGTACTACATACTGATAATGAAACTGATATGCAATTCATGTTAAACATAGTATGTGATTGGTGTGGTAAGTTGAGACTTGTTGTTCATGAATCAAAGTCACAGGTGCTGCAATTGTGTCTGTAAAGAAAATACAGGAATGACTTTACGTTTAAAGTCGGTAACCGTATCATTGACTACACTGATAAATACAAGTATCTAGGGATTATCATTGACTACACTGATAAATTCAAGTATCTAGGGATTATCATTGACTACACTTATAAATACAAGTATCTAAGGATCATCATTGACTACACTGATAAATACAAGTATCTAGGGATTATCATTGACTACACTGATAAATACAAGTATCTAGGGATTATCATTGACTACACTGTTAAATACAAGTATCTAGGGATTATTTAAAGTGGGTAACCGTATCATTGACTACACTGATAATTACAAGTATCTAGGGATTATCATTGACTACACTGTTAAATACAAGTATTTAGGGATTGTTTCCATAACTACACTGATAAATGCAATTAACTAGGGATTGTTTCCATGAAGTTTTGGACTTCACTTGTACAGTAGAGACTTTTGTAAAATCAAGTGGTAGAACACATGGAACAATTATATCGACAATTCAATCACATAAATACATTGCGTGTAGAACATTTGATAAATTGTTTATAGCTGTTTTGCACCTACGGTAGATTACTGTTTAGGTATATGAGGCTTAAATCATTCAGTTGTATTGGCAGGGTCCAATATCTGATTATATGATATCTCCTTGTTGAGGTGTCCACAGATTTGCACTGAAATTATGAACTAATCGTGATATCCATTGGATGATATCAACTCATAGACGATGAAAAAATATGATAATGTATTGAAATCGCATTGTTTCTATGGAAGATAATAGACCAACTAAAAATATATTTATATATGATTATAATGCAGCTGTATTAAAATGCTCCAATGGTATGAACTATATTTCTAATGTTTTAAGTATGCATGAAACATTTAAAAATTTGTTAATTGGTGATGTACGGTCTTGCAGACAAAAGCTTTTCGAATATTTTACTAATACATGGACTGAAAAAGTTGAAATGAGTTCAACATTGAGAACATATGTCTGTTTAAAAGGACATATAGTCTTGAGTAATTATACAGATAACTGTAAACTGAAATAAAAATACTTTTCGATATTACCAACCCAAAACTAATTTTGTAATAGTATTAATGTTCAGTCATTTATACAGATAACTGTAAACTAAAATAAAAATACTTTTCGATATTACCAACCCCAAATTAATTTTGTAATAGTTTTAATGTTCAGTCATTTTTTTAAATAATTTAATTTTTAAACAATTTATTACAAATGTGTTAAATTCTTACTTTGTTAAAATATTTTTTACGACAGCGAAACATATTTGAAATGAGCACTGATTTAATTGTTCTTTGTCTGTTTATTTATTGCGATAGGGTGCACAGGTGCCTATATCATAAGGCATTCTATACAACATTAATATAGCAAATCCAAAGTCACAAAAAAAGAGTTTTGATTTGAGACGCCTAAGAACAAGCAATAATGAAATAATGATTTCCTGCTAACTGATCGGCCATGAAACGACTGAGTAATTTTGTGTAATAAAGTCTTATCATTGATCATTATTATTATTCGGAGAAGTATACAAATAAATCAGAGACTGGTTGTATCACACATCTAAATATCAGTATACAAATAAATCAGAGACTGGTTGTATCACACATCTAAATATCAGTATACAAATAAATCAGAGACTGGCTGTAATGCTTAGAGATGTTTGTATCACACATCTAAATATCAGTATAATACAGCGAATAAATTTGTAGATCCGAATGTGTAGAGTTCTTAGTTCATGAAATTGTCACATGTGTTTGCTGATTGTATGCCATTGGTAAATTGCTGCCGATTTCATGAAATATGCAAAACGTACCTACTTTTTCATGAAAAAGGCAGAATGTAAAATGGCAGTTAAACTGTCGTTTACAAATCGCTAACTTCATGAATTTTGAAAACAATAATCAAAACTTGATATTGTATGGCCATTGCGCTTGACCAAATAAAGAAATAAATATAAAAATACACAAATACGAAATGACATTTCACAAACAGCTTTTACATATTTACATATCAAAAGCGGCAAGTCAGACAAATCAAATAATTTTATTGTGATTACTTTCTGATATGATCCTGAACTATCAAGTTATGACTAATTAATTAGTACTTGATGGTACTGATTTACTGATATATATATATATATATATATATATATATATATATATATATATATATATATATATATATGATATTCATGACGACTGTTCGTCTCAAAATTTAAGAAAAGTACAACTGATTGTTCTCAGATGAAATCTAACGCATAGAAAATTACATTTCACAAATGCAGCTTTTTATTATCAAAATACTGATGATGGATGTCAGAGTACGTCTGATTTACCAGAAATATTAGTATCCGTAGTATCAGCTTATTTGTAAGTGTATGTCAGGAGACTTTGCTGCTATGTTTCTAAGATTACATTCAATTTGAAGGCAACTGTCAGATTGTGTCTAATCTACCCAATATTTTCATCATTTAAGCTTATTTTATATAGTAAATCAGAAGGTGCCTCCTGTATTCATCCCTGAGGTTACATGATATCGGACTGTGGATGTCACGTTATGTCTGATCTACCCAATATTTTCATCATTTAAGCTTATTTTATATAGTAAATCAGAAGGTGCCTTCTGTATTCATCCCTTAGGTTACATGATATCGGACTGCGGATGTCACTTTATGTATTCATCTCTTAGGTTACATGTTATCGGACGGTGGATGTCACGTTATGTATTCATCCCTTAGGTTACATGATATCGGACTGTGGATGTCACGTTATGTCTGATCTACCCGATATACCCATACTTTCAGTCGATTTTCAAAGTATCTCGGGAACAATGACTACTTTATTTTCTTCAGAATATTTTCTTATAATTTTTTTCTTTGAACCGGTCAATAAATTTAATGCCAATCGATAGACAAAATAATGTTTTATAGCACCACCGGACATCTGCAGATATATGCGTGTGACGTAACATAGGTAAATGACAGTGACCTAAAAATGTTCGAGAAGGGGAAACAATTCTATAGCGATATTGGCGGTAGCGGATTGGCGATTTAAGCCAGAGAGTTTCTGATTAGCCGTCACGACATGCGAGCCAATCTTTCACAAAATATCTTCAGCTTCAAATGATTCTTCAATATATTGAAAAAAGCTGACAAATTAATGCCCGTGATAATATAAATATATCTGTGGTTGTGTTTATACTGGTAGATAATTTATTTATAGAGGAGATTTCGGTCTATTATGAAAACATAATTAAGTACGATTTGGAGCGCAAAATATGATGACGAAATAATGCACCTCACTTTCGATTAACAGCTGTTTCCAGTCTTTTGAAAATGTTCGAGACGGTACTGCTGTTCCAAGTATTGCACAATCATTTCTCATATCAGTTTTGCTGAAGTACTAGTAATTCTAAACAGCAAGGTACGGTGTAGCGAATTTGAATGCTTGAAATAGCTAGGAGAAAGTGTGATCCCTTATCAAAGTAACTAGTGGTCATGCAAATACAGACTGGTTAAGGATTATGTCCCCTTTTTGTAACATCACATTCTAAACCTTGGCAAGTTAAATCCTCTGTATGGTATATTAATGTTATACATCCAAATAATGTGTATGCCAAGCTCCATATACTGACCTTGTAACTCAATTTTGAGTATAAATGCATTTTACCTTGAAATATTCTAGTTGACTGTGTCAGGACTAATCTAGTAAGAATCTGAAGTAATCCGTTTGGAAGAAAACAAGTCGGAATAAGAATAAAACTTGTTTATATATATATATATATATATATATATATATATATATATATATATATATATATAACTGCTTTGCTGTATTTGTAAAAATAGTCAATAATGATTTCATACTTTACAATCGACTGTCAGTCTTGCATGATTAGAACTTTCAACGTACACATTGTACAGCTACTTTCTTAGAGGGAAAAGTATGGAGTTCCACTTGTGTCATATTGTTTGTAATTGTAAAACACATTAGTTATTGCAAATAACTCAAGGACTTCAAAATATGTTTCTTACATTTATAGTCTTGTTTTATGTCACTAGGGTCAAGGACATGAAGTTATGGAGTAAGAGGTGGTACAAGAGGTTGTAATATTGCTCATGTGGCAAATATCTGCCATAAAAAGCAATTTAAATCAATGGAACTTTGGAATAAATTAATTCCAGTACAAAAACATTGTTCGAGGCATGCCATCAACAATTCCATGTTGTCCAATTTGAAACATCTTATTAATGCCACCTCATTCCCTGCCTATTTAATCGAGCATGATCCATTACCCCACCTCTGACAAGTTTCTTGTATTTTCATTAGCCACAGTGAGCCATGTGCAGATCTGGTACTATATCCTGCCAGATTAGTAGGAAACATACCAGGTCACTGTGATCATGTGTCATAGGATCGCTCAACATGTATCGGCCTTGCTTTCACATGAAACTTATGGAACATAACGTGCAAAGAGATCGTAAAGGTCACCAGTGGCATAAATTCATTGCATGGAATGACACAAAGTAAGTAGAGAGCATACCTGGGTTCGACACAAACGCCCTTCTCAAAAAGTTTAATTCTGACTCGGTATCATTCCATACCGGTAACAAATCATGTAACTAATACTTCCTTCTCTCTGTGTAAAACAAGGGCTTGTAACCTGAATCATCTTACATCTATAAGGTTTTGTTTTGTAACAAAATATTACAAGGTGTCACTGTTAGGGACATTTTAGTTCATTGAATATTATGAATCCGTATTAAAAATAATACCCCTTGTGCACATAGTTTCCACATGGACAAGTAAATTAACAAAGATTATGACTTTAAACTGTACACTGTAGGCGGAGATGTGACGAAGATGTGACGAAGGGACAGACAGACAGATTTACTGTCTGAAGGAGGATATAAAAATATATACATCTGCTTTTGACAAGAGTTTGGAGATTACTAGGAGACGGATCATCCTTTCATCTTTTGTAAGTGATATATCAAGATATGGTTTTTCTATCTGTTAATTTGTGATTTGAAAATTATATATATATATATATATATATATATATATATATATATATATATATATATATATATATATATATATATATATATATATATATATAAACACTATGGTCCTTTGCGTGAAAAGCATTATACACACTTCTTTGAATCTTTTTACACAACTTTGTTGATGTGATGGCAGCATAACATAGATATGAAGTTTACCCGTTTTAGACTTCTGTTTTTTGTTAATTTTGTCTTCTTTCTTTCTACTATTGTTGATCCCTTGGTTGTTTTTTTTCACGTCATCGAAACATGCTGGAGTCAAGAATTTCTCTTGGTTTTTGTGTTTAGTGTACGTTTTGTGGATGTAAATTGTTTCTTCCCCTGACGAAGAGCTTGTTTAGCTGGAAACATTGGGAAACCGTTTTACATTTGCGCTATTATCAATATTTGTGTCATTATATATGTATATATATATATATATATATATATATATATATATATATATATATATATATACATACATACATACATACATACATACATACATACATACATACTTTGACTGAATATGACTGGGATTCTTTCTGCAGCAAAACGTAGGACCATCGGTACCTATGTAGAATAAATGATTTCTCAGAGACAAAAAAATGTAATCGCGAACATCAAATATATCATGCCGAACACTAATATTAATGACTTTATAAATTATGACAGTCAATATGAAACGCAGGAAAGATGCATGACCATCCCAAAGGCTTAGGTATGACCATTGTTCAGGTGAACTTAAAAGTAAAACTGATACAACAATTATTAGTATGATCAGTGAGAGAGTCAGTGTCTCGCAATGGCCAAATTGAATGTTAATTAGCACATTTAAACTGTTTATTAAACTCCAGTAGTTGAAAAGAGGGAATTTTGAGTCAGTATATATATATACACATATTGGAAATAATGATGCAAGACCGATGAATTGCTGTGTCCTTTATCAAATGATCATCTCTTTCCTATTAAATTTCATAATCTGCTAATAGTTACCATCTTTGCCTTGAAGCAAGTCTAAAACAGTTTTGTCCTATTTGTCCGTATTCCACCTGGCTGATGGGATAAGGAATACACTTTTATGGTTTTAGGGACGAAGAATCAACTTTGGTTGACTTCATCTCCTTGGCTAAGAAATGAACTCAGCTGTATCTTATGTAGAAATATAACACATCCGTTGTCTCTTACTAGGGGCATAATTTTTCTATGTTGTATCATAAACTCTATCCTCTATGAAAACCAAATAGTGTTCATTACTATTATTATTATTATTATTATTATTATAGATTTTAATTTCCATAGGATTACTATAAAAGTTTGGGATGTTACCAATATATAAACATTAAGCTTAAAACAATCATAGTTCAGAAAAACCAAAGTCTCTGACATGTCACCATTGAATAAAACAAATTAAGACTAGAATAGCATCCCTGTTGAACTCTTGGAAACAGTGAAATATTTGCCTAGTCCAGCATCAGACTATTTTATAAGACCCTTTAGTCCATGGACAAGGATATTCTTTTTGTTTTCCATATATATCTCCAGAGGACCAATCATTTACATATTGAAAGTGATGGCGTATTGTTTGTGCAAATTCTAATGCAGATTTTAAGTGATTTGAATGATGTTTACCTTTTCACTGTAGGTGATTTAAGAGTAAAAAAAATTTTTTTTTTTTTTAACGATACAATTTCATATGAACATGATACATTTCTTTGCATACCTGCATATGAAAATATACATTTTAATATTTTATTGAAAAATCAAGATATAATGCGGTATAATTTTGTAAAATTTGTGATCACACTATGTAAAAATGTCATCTTCAAGTTTTTTTAAGTGGACGATGTAATGGTGATGAAAATGGAATATGGACGTATTGTGACAGTAGAGGCGGCCAAAGTGTCCTAGATCATATGATAGGATCTTCTGATTTGTTTGACATGATTGAAGATTTTTTAGCATTAGATAATGATGAATATGACTATTTTCCTATCATGTGTATTTTAGAGTTGCCTCAGCTAGAAAAACAAAATACTTCGATGCTTACTTATGAATGACCTCTAAATAATGAATAGCACAAATGATAGAAGATACTATTGCAAATACGAGTAACTCTTTACATGACTCAGCATTTCTTGATCAGTTTTAAAACTTATTGGAAAATAGTGTTGACACAGCTGTAGATGTTTATACATGTTTGATTCAGAAGACTGGACAACCTATAATAAAAATTAAATCCCTTAGCACCAAACATCGTGCACAATCTTTTATGGTGGGGCAATGAACTTGCGCACTTGAAACAAAAAATAATGAGATCATCTCTTGAAGAAATCAGACAATTATAGTTAAATCAACAGTACAAAATGAAAAGTCAAAATTCCGAAATGCACACATTTCGCAATGAAGAAAATTATTATAGAAATAAATTAAATGGTAGATTGTTATTAAATTCAGATATCAATAATTCCTGGGGCAGTGTTAAGAAATACATGAGAGGATGTCGCGATCATTCCGATATTTCTCCTTAAGAGTGGTTTTCATATTTTTAAAACTTATGAAATGGTTAATATTTTGAAGTAAATAATGAGTTCGAAGAAGAAGTTATTTTTACCAATGAAATTCACGTGGCAAATTGTAATATTTGAGAAGAACCGTATGCAGATCTAGACAAGCCTATTACTACCGAGGAAATATATAAAGCAATCTGATCAGTGAAAAATAAGACGGAATTTATAAAGTTTAGTGATCATATCCCGATAGATTTAACGTTACTACTCTTTAACAAAACTTTGCAGGAAGGTAATTGTCCAGAATCATGGTGTGAGAGAATTATATGTCCATTACATAAAGGTGGAAGAAGATGAGATCTGAACAATTACCGTGGTATTACACTTCTTAACGTTCTGGGGAAAATTTTTATAAATATCAACAATGATTGAATCACACAGTGGGAAAATAATCTAGTGTTATTCTTTGGAAATCAGACAGGATATATAAAAGGACTGTAGCTAATATTTTTACTTTATAAGTTTGTATTCAGAAATATGTCTTAAAGAAAAGAGGGCATTGTTACTGTGTTTTTGTCAACTTTTCTAACGCGTTCGACTGTGTACAGCATCATTTTATATACTACATTTACAACAAAAATGGACTTCATGGTAAGCTTTTGCAAATCATTTTATATACTACATGTACTACAAAAATGGACTTCATGGTAAGCATTTTCAAATCATTACATCATTTTATATATTATATTTATAACAAAATGGACTTCATGGTAAGCTTTTGCAAATCAGTACATCATTGTGCATGGAATTAACGTCATGTGTGCAGACAAGAAATGGTTTGACAGAATACTTTCAACGTTCCATTGGTACTCGTCAAAGATGTATGTCAAAGTCTAACGTTATTTATTTTGTATGTAAGTTATTGAAAATAAGTGTCTGTGAAAGAAAAAATATTAATCCACAACTCAATTATATATTTGATTTATCATATGCTAATGATATTGCAATAGTTGCTGATATCATTATGTCTTCTCAAACACAAAGAAGTCTTAGAAAAGCTTTGTCATAATTATGGCATGAAAGTAAATGTATAAAAAAACAAGATACAATGTATTCAGAAGAGGCAGATGTATAAAGAAAAATGAAATTTTTTATTGCAGGAATGACATTATCATCATTTTTTATGTATAAAGTGATTGGCTAGATCATAAACGTGTACCATTATTTAAAAACGAAATAATACATAATTCCGTAACAATGTATATATTTTTTTCACACTTTTACAATAATGGTTAATATTATCATATTCAATATATTTGCCTCAGATGTACATCTCTGATACGTCTGTAAGTAAGTTTCATGCTATTATAATTTGAACATATGGCCCAAAGGCTTGCATTTATTCTGAATAAAGTTCTAATCTATTCTATTCTATTCTTGTAAATGGAAAGTTGTTTTTCTGATATCAAATCAATGAAGATACATCATATGACATGCTCCAGAAAAAGAAAATAGGGACTAAAATATAATTGATGAAGCATGACGAAGTGGGGAAATTGGCAAGAAAGTTGTCAGGATGTAAATAAATAGCCATACAGTAATGAATCGATCATTATTTGTCATGAGAAGGGTTTTCTGTGATCTGTTATAAATTATGAGACAAGGGATAATACTGCAATCTCAACATGTTGACACGAAATTAAAGTTTTTAATGAGAATTTGGCTCTGTTGCCTTCCCATCACTCTCTAATCTATTTATGAGGATTATGTCAGTGCGGTAGATAAAGTTTGAAATACCTGGATGCATAGATGAACATTGTTTTACTGCTGAGCATGTAGAAAACCAAAACCTGCCAGTAGTTATTTGTCAACTGTTAATAATTAATTTTTCAAGTGTACCAATAATTAAAGGTACAAAAATATTTATAATTTTTGAGGTATATAAAATTTGCTAAATTTTAATAAGAAATAAAATCCTATGTACTCAAATCTAGAGGAATAAAAATATGTATCATTTGAATAGATTGATGGCGTGCAAAGATTTAGAGGGTATACAGTGAATACAGACACTCCAGCACCACTAACCATGACCCTAGAATCATCACCTGATATCTGTTACACGTATTATGTATCTATATGTAATGTCTGATATAAAAGGTTTGGTCAGTTAAATAATTAATGTGATGGAAATTATTGTACATTTACTCCGCCTCCCTCACAGGGATTCCATGATTTGAAGTTTAATATAATGCCACTTCTTTATATATAATTACCATATTAGGGTATACCAAAAGGGTAAAACGATATCAAATTATCGTTGCGACGTTAACATTTCTTTATGTAACTGTACTTTTTACCGTTGCAGCGATACAATTTGCAATTTGTAATAGTAATTGTTTTAACACTACTGTCGTTGCAACGGTATTTATATCTTTTGCAGCAGTATCCATATATCGTTGCAACGATATTCCCCACAGGTTACAGGGATATATCCAAATACCAGTGCGACGGCATTTTTACTGTTGTTGCAACCACTTATTTTATCATAGCAACGGTAATTTTAACATTGTCACCACAAAAGTTACCGTTACAACAGTATATAAATTTAGAGTTGTGACGATAAAAATTGCAGTTACAACGATAATATTACCGTTGCAACCTCAAACAAAATGGTGTCACACCTGTATTGGACTTACGTTGCAACATTATGTGAATGTCTTTGGAACGATTATACACACCGTTGCAACTACACAAATGTTGAAAATACAGTTGCAACAGTAAATGTTATTGTTGCAACGGCAAACACTTTACATTGCATCGACAAAATTTAGCGTCGCAACGATAATTGGATACCGTTGTAAAGATATCGGTAGTTTTGACCCTTGTGGTACACCATACAACATGAATAAGTAAAATATAAAGTATGGTAAAATTCTACGAAACACTTTAAGATTATGTATTATTAGTAATGGAGAAAATTGGGCAGACAGGTAGAGTGAGGGCACCACAATATTCCAGATGCTATACCGTTGTGATAGAAGTACTTGTGTCAAAACATCTATAACTAAAAAATTCTTATGGAATATTAGTGTTTTGAATGTCATCATTTCATTACCAAAACAACATGTAGAGTCTCCTGGACTAAAAACATCATATGACTAGGCAAAGGTAACATAATATCTTCTTTTTTTTTTTTTTTTTTTTGTAACACCACCTTTTTTTTTTTTTTTTTTGCTGGTTGATTGACTAGCATCAAACTGTATAAATAAATAATAATGGAATGGAAATTAAATTGTATAATTAGACCAGATGATAGAAAATATGCAAAATTATTCAAAATAGTAATGGATATGATTATAAGTTTAATGATATTTCTTTATCTTCTATTACACTGATTTCTCTTTTAATTTCTACTTCTCATTTTATTTTATTCACTAAATAAAAATGTGTTCAGTGTCCTTGTTTGTACGATAGTCAAATGAAAGTCATTAGCCTTCTTTCTCTGAGTCTCACGTGCTAAAAAAGCCCATGATAAACATAATACTATTTTTATTTTTAGTATATAACATATTTTGTAATAATAAACTTTTTTCCAACTTGATCAACAAAATAATGATCTTAAATTGGACACAAAAGTGCATTAATGTCAAATAATTTCCAGAGGAGTAAATGGTAATTTATAAACACAAGATAGAAAACATTTAAAACATCTTTTTTTTGTACAAAAAAAACTTGTTAAAATAACACGTAGAAATTGTAGCTGGTCAGTCAGTCAACAAGGTACAAAAGACTGCATGTATGATATGGCTCACCATAGTACACAGTGCTGAAAAAATCCTCAAATGGTCTACGTGCCAATCATAAAAGTAAAGCATTTTTTCTCAGTTGGCGGTTCGCGCTTTTGAAATCCATTCACGACATTTTATTCACAAGAGAGTTCGGCTATCACGATTGTGTGTACGATCTTTAATTTTTCAGAATTGTAGAAGAACACACTAGATTTGAATGCTCTTGTCACGTCTTTTGTTCGTCTTTTTTTGTAGATTCTAGATTGGGTAAGTGTTTGAATATTCGACGATGTGTCTTCCCTATAAAACGAAGTACCTCCTTTTAATCCAAGTGAACGGATATTAATGATCCTCCTCTTCCTTCATCAGATTATTGTATTGCTTCTTGTACAAAATGGCAAAATAGGATCGGGACACAAGTTATCACAACATGATTTAATGTCATCTTCATTACAATTATTAGGTATGCAAAGCACCAAGAGCCAATATAAATTCTAAATATAACAATGATAATATGAATACATAATGCATGTAGTTCAGTGATGTAGAAAAGAGATGAGAGAGAGAGAGAGAGAGAGAGAGAGAGAGAGAGAGAGAGAGAGAGAGAGAGAGAGAGGGATTAAAGTTGCAGTGATATAATTGTCACTACTAAGAAGTAAATCTATTTGTTTCTTTCATGAATTTTTGAGTGAGAATTAAGATATATTCGTGATCTAGTGAAGACAATTCAATTTTTCCCGTTAACATAGTATCAGCTGATATAGGAAGATGTAGGAATAAACAATTGATTAGATAAGTAACGTCTTGCTCTAGCTAAATTATACACTGAATACTGCATCAAAAAATGTGTTGCATTTCTAAACCATGTCCACATGAATAATTTGGATTAGTTTTGAAAGATTGATTCGATAAAGATCGAACTTGATCGAATTGCATTGATACGTTAGTTTTGTCAAAAGAATATTTGTTTTTCTAAGTATTATTGCTAACCGATTTGTTAATTTCATAGGTTCCTAATTGCCTAAGTAATGATTAATAGACACCAAAAACACACAAATCTGTGCTCAACTTATTCATAAGTTGTTTGAGTATGTGGTTTAGTCATTCCCCAAGTATCTTTACGTCATCAGAATTAAAATTTAACAGCCTTACGTTTGTAAACTTTTTCTATTATCACCAGACAAAGCTGGCGTTCTCAAGCAGTCGTGAGTTTTGCTTAAGTACTTCTGTATAACAAATTACTGTTGCAGAGGATTTGAATGCATAAATAACTGGGAGCACGTGCAATCGCTTATCAAAGCCGCAGGCTGACATGAGTCCGTGTCATCCAAATTCAAAATGTGTGAGATACAGATACGAGTGGGTAACACTTTTCATGTACAACATAATTAAAATATTCCCTGTCAGTTGGAGGTTTAAGCATTTGAAAGCATGCATAACATTTCTTTCACAAGAGAGTTTGGCTATCATGATTGTGCTTGGAGATCTATAGCTAAATCGTTCAAAGGCTGGAAATTATGTCGACCCAACGATATTACAGCAATTCACTTTCTTAAATAACGGTTGAGCTAAACATGACCGAACATACAATGACAGCGATACATACATAAATGAGTCTTGTTGCATTCTACAAAACTGTATTGATTGAAGGGGTTTTTTTTGTTTTTTTTTAACATTTAACGTATAATTGCAATGATTGGTTTGTAAAATCAGTATGCCTTATATATATACAATATTTTAGTAAATCAATACACAACGTTTGATACATATACGAAGCCTACATGTGGTTCTTAGAAACCATCTACTGGTTTTGATATAATTTTTGTCTTTTATCTTTCCATTAAAGGAAAATTTAGCAGGGAAGACAATTTGTGAGCGTTAAATAATCCTTCTTCAGGGACCTAGGCTCATTACCTTAACACCTTTGAAACTTATGGTTACAATTCGGGTGAGAATTGAATATTTGGAAATCCGCAAAATAAACGTTTGGTCAGGGTCAGATCTGGTGATAACTATTTGTACGTGTCAGTTTGTAATTGATGCTTTAATAGCGAGTATTTATTGACCGACCAGCAAGGTATATTGTTTCTTCATACATCAGTACGACTAATTGTATGCGGTGTAAACCGTATGCAGAGACATAAAAGTATATATATTAGTTTAGGTTTCGATGACAATTGCTTTCCAGCGAGATCTTCATGTATTTAGAAAAAAATCTTTTCTTATTCTTGTTTAAAATGAAGAAAAAAACTAAAATAATATATGTCAAAGAAAATGCCATGCTTAGTTAATCAGGGTGGAAGGGAAGTCAGAAATAATCAAGGTTTATGCTAAGATAGCTATGGGTATATCAGGATCTCATATCACAGTATCTTTTTCCCCCACTATCTCGTGATAGTGAGCTCGTACAATGATAGATCCATCTCAAGTTTGATTTTAGAACTGGCGTTTCAAAAGGCAACACTCGTGATTTGAAATCTTTCATGAATTTGCCATCTCAGTTAGCAGTGTCATGTTTTATGGGCATTTCTTATGGATCAATTTACTTTGAAAGAATTTGGATGAAAAAGATCACGCAAAAGTTTTAATTATCACGAAAGTTTTGTTTTATATACCAATCAGATTATGTGACAAAATTACTTACTAAGTTTACCAGTTGGTCAATGTATCAGTTGATATATTAAACTCACATTAATACATTCGTTAGCACCAAGTATTGCATAGTGTTTAACTTAGATTTTCCCCCGAATGAGCATTTATATATATATATATATATATATATATATATATATATATATATATATATATATATATATAATTTGTATCGTGCCATTGTAGTTAAGCTGTCCTATACTGTCTGAAGAAAGTAAGCTGTCCTATACTGTATGAAGAAAGTAAGAGTAAGGAGGGATAAAAGTTAATCTGAAGACGATAAAGTTTGGTGATTCTCTATTGCATGCCTATTTGATCTTACATCTTTGATAAGGCATTTCTTTATTGCATGCCTGTTTGATTTTACATCTTTGATAAGCCATTCTTTATTGCATGCCTATTTGATCTTACATCTTTGATAAGGCATTTCTTTATTGCATGTCTATTTGATCTTACATCTTTGATAAGCCATTCTTTATTGCATGTCTATTTGATTTTACATCTTTGATAAGGCATTCTTTATTGCATGTCTATTTGATTTTACATCTTTGATAAGGCATTTCTTTATTGCATGCCTATTTGATCTTACATCTTTGATAAGGCGTTCTTTATTGCATGTTTATTTCATTTTACATCTTTGATCAGGCATTCTTTATTGCATGTTTATTTGATTTTACATCTTTGATAAGCCATTCTTTATTGCATGTTTATTTGATTTTACATCTTTGATAAGCCATTCTTTATTGCATGTTTATTTGATTTTACATCTTTGATAAGCCATTCTTTATTGCATGTTTATTTGATTTTGCATCTTTGATAAGCCATTCTTTATTGCATGTTTATTTGATTTTACATCTTTGATAAGGCATTCTTTATTGCATGCCTATTTGATCTTACATCTTTGATAAGGCGTTTTTTATTCCATGCCTATTTGATCTAACATTTTTGATAAGGCGTTCGATAACGATGTTCTATTACCGAGTAATAAACACTCAAACTTTATTTCTCATGCTCCCATCTTGCAACTATTTGCCACGTAAAATTAAGAACATAAATCATGCTTAGGATATTCAAATCTTCTTTCATTATTTCAAGAAATATCATTAACTTTATAACTGAGAATTTATTTCAACAGCGTGTGTGTCTCAATGACAGGACGAAGCTGTAATAAATAATGTTATTTTCATGTATATTTCTATATCATATTTTGATACGATAGAGAAATACGTTTCGGTTGGATGCCCTCGACGTATTCTTATGCAATATCAAACTGGTTATCTCCGCCGTCTCAAGACAAAAACATGTATGTAGTTTTATGTATGAACTTTACGTGTGTGAAGATCTCAGTACAAAATTTGTCTCTTAACGACACGTTTTTAATATAGAAAGTGTGCCGCTACAAATGACTGTAACAGAAATAGGCAATTCAATTTTATCAACACCGTTCTTTGTTAATTCAAAAGGAGATGTAATAATACAGTATTTAGGGCAACTTCATTTGTTGTATCCTTGTGTTACATATAAAATACGCTATTTTATTCTGACCGTTTTTAAACACTTGACGCCAGGCTTAAAAAACACAAACAAACAAAAACAGTTGATGGTGACATTTTGAGTATGTAACCGAGCACGACTGGTTCCCCGTAACTATACTATCTCACGAAAATTTAGCTGCTCTAAAGGCATTAAAATGAGATTTCATTCAGGACAATCCACTCATGCTGAGCAGGGGTTGGCTCGTGAAAAGAGAAGTGCATTGTGTTTTAAGCCTTATAGTAACGTGATTTAACCATTAATGACAACTCGATCGCATTGTGACTTAGATACTCAATGCCTCGGTGAACGTGTCAGGAGCAAAGCTGGTGACCGTATATAGATACATGAGCCAGGGTTTGTGACCTTTTGGTGCAAGTCAAAGGCCAAGGTTCATTAACATTGGTTCAGTATCAAACTATGAGAAAATTGGTCGATAAAGAAGGATTTGATACGTGTTAAAATATACCTATTTTAAGGTTTTATCTGTGTAGCCTTTAGTTTTAAATACTGATATGCCTATACATTTTAGACTGTTGTTTGTTTTACAAGACTTTGCACGTGTGCATATATTCCAAAACATGGAACCAGACCCATGCTACACGGAAACCTTCTGCATTCAGGTTTGAGTGTAAAAATTGAAGTATTCTGTTGCACACTTGAGACAATACAATAGTACCTTTTGTATTGCGTATACAAAGGTAGTAAAAATTGCTTTATTTTAAAATCTTATCCAATAATGTTAAAACGTTGGATCGAAATATGCTGCTATTGTTTGGTGTCAATCAAATAAAATGTATTTTTATGAAAGACAAAGCAATTCCACGGGATCTCGAAGGTAAATGATACTCGTGCTTTTAACGACCACACAATACAGATTTTCTACTTTTTGAGGGTAGCCTTTCACAAACAAGATATAAAACGTTTCCTTAAGTTATTGTGCTTAATGTGCATTAGTTGAATGCTGACCTTGACTCTCATATGTATTATATCTCAGTCATCAAAATGTCTACCATTAGAAAACAAATGCCAACCATACATTAGTTTCATTTTCCACTACGTTAAGTGTCAATGTATGTAACCTCATTGAGTTAAAGGCCAAAATCGTGCATTGACTTGTGACGAAAATTATTAATGTGTGTTTTGATTTGGGAGATAAATTAAATATATAGCTCATTGAATGTATGGAAGCAGTCCTCTGGTTCCATGTTTTGGAACATAAGCTCACATGCAGAATCTTGTAAAACAAACAAACAGTCTAAAAATAACGAAGTACTCCTGTGTCATCTAACACTAGATGTCATAGCTATATTACTACTACTTCTATTTCTACTTCTACTACTACTACTGCAACAACTACTACTACTACTATTACAACTACTACTACTACCACTACTACAACTACTACTACTACTACAACAACAACTACTACTACTACTATTACAACTGCTACTACTACCACTACTACAACTACTACTACTACTAGAATACCTATGCGAGTCTTTATCTGGGTGATACATTAAATATATAGTTTATTGAATGTACAGATGTAGAACATAAGCTCACATGCAAAATCTAGATGTCATAAATATATTACTACTACTACTACTACCACTACTACTACTGATGTGAGTTTTGATCTGGGATATAAATATACTATATTGTTAATTAAATATAGCTAAGTGAATATGGCTTCAAGCGTTTAGTTTTTGTGTGTATCTTTAAAGTCTATTTGCAACTAAAATAGTAGCAAAAGTAGTAGTAGTAGTAGTAATTGCCTCTTTGATTAATGTTCAACATTTGAAAAAAGCAAGTAGAGCCAACATGCTGTCAAAGAAATAAGGGGAATGAAAAGACACGCGCAGGTGCAAAAATTATAAGTAAATACGGAAGAGTAAAATAGCACGTCCGATTTTAGAATTCTGAATTTAAAATTTTCGAAATAGTTTGCAATGGTTTGAATCATTAAGCTCATCAAATTGTAATGCATAAGCAAGAAAGGTGAAATTAGTTTTCAAATTGAAAAAATGATAAAGATTCCAAATTGCATCCGACTTAAAAAGAATTAAATGAAACATCTTTCTCAAAAGGATCACCTTTCAAGGAGTTCTCCTCACCTGTTATGTCATGGAGTTGTTTTTACCACTAAATCCTAATCGACAACATACATTACAAAGTAAAACGATCTCGTTAATTGAACGTCAGTGACCATATGCCTACATACATAACCCTTTAACCAAAATACACGTGTTCTGGTTTCATATTTGTTTCCTCCGACTGAACATAAACTTTGATCTATGCGTTGTATTGGTAGAATTTCAAACAACTTGCGTTAATCAACTTTTCATACTTTCTGTCCAATGTCAAGGTAATCAAAGGCCTGTGTCTGCAATAAACTGATATAACTCTCAAATCAAAAATGCTTTTTAAAACGTGTTGGATGAACTGTTTAAGACACAAAAGTAGAATAATGTATGAAAAAAGAATTTTGATGGAAACTAAAATAAACTTAATCCAGATTTTTAAAAAAAAAAAAAAATTTCTAATTGATCGGTATTTTGTAATATTTCAGCGCTAGTGAAAGGTAAATCCAAACAAAATTAAGTGAGCGTACTACCGCCTTAATACTTTGATTCAGATGGACGAAATTATTTGTCACTCATACCTAAATACCGATGGCTTGTATCAAGCATAGGTCCTCTGGTTCCTTGTTGCTGAATATACGCTTATTTGCAGAGCCTGTAAACAAAATAACCAGTCTAAAAATCTCGAAGTACTCTCGCGCCAATTAGTACTAGATATTATACGTATATTACTACTACTAATGGTGGTCTGTTATAACGACTGATATTAATAACTTTGATCAACACTCAAACTAGAGCAAGTGCATTTTTGGAAATCCAGTTCTGTATGTTTTGAATACACACTCATTCCTACCTGAGAGTTGTTTATGGTTGTTCTCAATTGAAATATAGAAGATTCAGTGTATTTCCAGCCATCTGGGAATGTGCTGTTACAAGGGCAATAAAATATTAACTTGAAGAAAGCAAGGGTTGGGAGTCTGTAATACGGCTTGATACTATGTTTCGATGTTCAGTTTTTTACGGTTTCAGCTATCTACTGAAATCACGCTATGAACCGCGAAGCGTAGATAGAGTTTACATATTTAAGACAGGTAGCATTCTTAATGTGCATGGTAAAAGTCATTTGCTATTTTTCAATATTTCTAAAATTACACTACAAACAAGTGACAACTGATTGGTGTGTTGATTTTTATCTCTAGTATAGAGTGCGCATATCAAGTGATGTGTCTACTAACGTAAAAAAAAGAAAAGAAGAAAAGAAAGAATTTGATTAATAATTCTCTTTTCAACAAGATATATTATTATTTAAAAAAAATTGAACAAGTGCTGTCACATCAGATAGAAACAGTTAAAGACTGCCACAATAGATTGTGAACAAGGACTGTGCTGAATTGTCAAGTTTGCAGATGTAATACAAAAAATGCGGATAAAAATGCTGACACTTGGACACATTTTCAATGGACACTTTTTTCTACGGAAATAATATTTTGAAGAATATCGTAAAGTTATTGAGACCATTGCCAACGCAAACAATCTTCTATCTTTCATTAGAGAGCTGGATGATAAATTCCTGTTGATATAACGTTTGTGCTTTGAACGGTGGATAAAGTGAACGGCCCCTCCATTACATTGCAAGATAGGAAACCCAATTATATGGAAACAAGAATTAATCTCCAATCATTACGCTTAATTACTGAATATTATCTGCTTTGACATAAAGTGGTACAAATAAATGATCAAGAAAGGAATAATTAATTTTAAAAATATTAGTGTTAAGTCCTGCACCATGCAAAGTGAGACTTGTGTTCTGCAAAGGTTTCTTGACAAGTCCTACACCCTTTCACTATAAGTGAACCGGGCTACCTCTCCGTCATCTCAGAGACAGTTCGACAGCCAATTTGCGTACAAATACATATTCCGTCCTCAAAAACAACATAAAAGTTCTAAGTTTTTGAATGCTTGGCGATCATAAAGAAGCGTGTCTTATATAAGGGCATGCTATGTTTGTTTCTAAATTTTGTTCCTGGATTCTGTAATGATTTGTACGAGCATATAGGGTACTTATATTTTAACAATTTCAGCAGTGGCTGTGTTTGAATTACATTTTATAGTAAATGCACAGTCGCTGACAAGTAAATCTGTGAATGAAAAACACGTGGGCGATACATTCAAAAGTCTTAGCACTCATAGACCAATTCAGGATAAAGTCGACACAAAGTAATCACTAATTGTTATTTTTGGTAACGTAAGAAAGAAAGAAGAAGAAAAAGTAATTGGGGACTTGGAAAGCACAACTTTGTAAAAACGTCGCTTCTTTCTGGCTTGACATAACTTTCTTGACAATATGGGCAGGTCAAAGGCCTTTGACGATTGGACTGTATCTTGTATTACTTTATTTACTTCATTTATTATAAAATAATTGGCAGTAAATCTGACACAAGCAGTTAAAGTTGTTTTAAGGCATTCTAACTTTATCAAGAAATAATTTGGACTAAAATGTTTATTCTTAATCTTTCTCACCCTTGTTGCAAGTATCAATTTCACAGATTGAATTATAACTGCCAAGATGTATAAGGTTGGAAAGTCAGCATTTATTTACTAAAATGGCTTGGGAGAAAGCAATCTTATATTCATCCACCTACTGACAAACAATGTGCCAATCCAGATGCGTAATTTACATGTATTTCTGTGATCTAACACAAGTTGATCTGACAAAGTATTTATAACTGACATGTACGCTCCTATTATCATTAATTTAAGTTAATTTAATAGCCCTTCTGACTTTTTTTCTTCCTTTATTCATGCCCAAACATAATATTTTCTAAACCCAAAGGCGGGTAAAACGTATTTCCCCAAATTTCTTCCAAACACGTTAAGTACGGTACTAAACCACCTAGTACTGATATGGTCATACCTGTTTTGGAGAACCTTGGTGAAGTATTTAAGTCTTTACCTATGTCTCATCAATATACATCATATTTACATTTTTAAAAACGCAATGCACAACGTTATGCACGATACATCACATTTACATTTTTAAAAAGCCACGCACAACGTTATACACGATACATCATATTTACATTTGTAAAAAGCCGCGCACAACATTATGCACGATACATCATATTTATATTTTTTTTAAAAGCCACGCACAACGTTATGCACGACACATCATATTTACATTTTTAAAACGCCACGCACAACATTATGCACGATACGTCATATTTACATTTTTAAAACGCCACGCACAACGTTATGCACGATATAAAATATATGCGATGTACAAAGACGTTCGTATTAACAATTAAAGGAGACATTTTGTCAATATGCTCGAAACATAAACTAGGTAACTATTATTAATATATACCGTTACGAAAGAAGTAACAATACTAAATACATATATAAACTTAATATAATTAGAATTCAAAATTCCGGCTTCATTCTTGATGAGGACGGAGCGGTTGAACTCCGTTGAATTTAACAATTGCGAGAAGGCACTGAAATGGTCACATGTAAGGCCGCAAAGTGAGGCCGGCGTTCGGTAAACCTTTCTTGACAGGTCCTTTGCCCTTTCATTGCTTGTGAACCAGACTACCTTTTTGCCATTTCAGTCACACTGCAACACCCAATATTTGTAAAAATATAAACATCTCGCCCTCAAAAACAACCCAAAAGTTCTAGGTTTTTCAAAAACAACCCAAAAGTTCTAGGAGTTTCGTTACCTGGCGATCACAAAGAAGCATGGCTTAGATAGGCGTTTGCTATGCTTGTTTCTGAACTGTTTGTCTCTTCGATTCTGCACTGATCTACAAGATCATATAGTGTACATATAATTAAACTATTTGTGACATGATATCAACAATAGCTGTGTCAGAATTACTTTTTATCGAAGTGCACTCTCGCAGACAAATTAATGGACGAAGACCACACATGGGAGATACTGAAACAAAACTTTATACAAGCACTTATAGGCCAATTCAGGATAAAATCTACACCAAGTAATTCCCATCTGGTATGTTTGGGAACATTAGAAAGAAAGAAAAAAAGAAAGAAAGAAAGGAAGAAAGAAAGAGAGAGAGAGAGAGAGAGAGAGAGAGAGAGAGAGAGAGAGAGAGGGGGAGAGAGAGAGAGAGATAGAGAGAAAGAAAGAAAGAAGAGTATGATGACCTGCAACCAGCTATGTTATGCTGCGTTCAATTTGTATCTTTCTTCTCCACTGTGAAAAAAATACAGTAAGCTATTTTCTTAGCCAAGAACGTGAGTAAGCAAAGTTCGGAATCCTGAACATACATGGGTTGTTGTTACCATGGACACTATTTACCCGTGCGAAGTTAATACTACTTTTTTATCTCACAAAGATATGCCCAGCTAAATTATTGTAAAGACGTTGCTTCCTTGTGTCCTAACATAACTTTCTTGACGATATGGGCAGTTCGAAGCCTTGGACAACTGAACTGTAGTTTTTTTTTTAGTTCACTTATTATTTTAAAAAAAATAGCAGTTTACCTTAAAATAAATCTGACACAAAAAGTTAAAGTTGTTTTATGGCATTCTAAATTTTTCAACAACTAGTTGTACTAATACATCTATTCATATTGTTTCCCACCTTGTAGCAAGCATCAAGTTCACAAATGGTATTATAACTGCCAATACGTATGAGGTGGAAAAGTCCGAAATTAATTACTAAAATGGCTTTCAGAGAGAGAGAGAGAGAGAGAGCAATTTTAGATTCTTCTACCTGCTAACCAACAATATGTCAGTCCAGATGTACAGTTTATATGTATTTCTGTGATCCAACACAAGTCGATCTCACAGGCTACTATTTAGAGATGTACCTGTGAACTCCTATCAGCATTACTTTAATTGCCCTTCTCACTTGTTTACTTCCATTATTCATGCCCAAACTAATACTTTCTAAACCAAATGCGGGTTAAAAGTATTTTCAAATTCCTTCTAAACTCCTAAAGTACGATTCGCAACGTGTCATAACCTTGAATAAGTATATAGCTTTTGATAAGGCATAGAAGAAGAAGAAAATGACACAATTAATATCACGATCATTAAGTCGTCAATTCCTTCAATGTATAAGAAGTACGGTCAACTTTTTTATGGACACTTTGAAAAATCGATATTTTTTTCTTCTTCTTTATTTTTTTCTTTTCTTTTGTTTTTGTTTTTCTTCATTTTCTCCATATTTACACACTGATTGTTCATGTGACACCTTGAATTGTTTTTGGTATAAATTTGCCTGTTGTGGAAGGACGGTAACTAAATTGGTAGAATTGGTGGTCCGACCCCTTTGCATTATTATTTATGCAATAAAATACATTTCAATCGTAGCCGATACATTCCTGTTACCACATAGATCTTGTAGCCCCTCCAAAGCTAATGTCATATGTCTTTGAATTTTACAAGTATAAATGTTCAATATATTTTGTAAGGAAGTTACTCCTTTTTGGTCATAGACCGCATCCTTCACGACATGGGCAAAATAATAGCCGGCTCATTTAAAGAAAAACAAACTTCTATTAATTTTATTAAATGTAAAATGTGTAGAATATTCGGTGTTTCGGTATCTTGCTTTCTTTCCGCAACTGACGATTTTCCTGATGCATAGGATGTCGCCATATTTGTAAGCTCTTCACCTGTGAAGGCGATAATAGTCCGTACCATAATATTGCTTAGTCCATTCCGTCGGTTTAAAGTTTTGGTAGATATTAGTAAGGTTGGATGGAATGGGGATAATATAAAAGAGGTAGAACCTTGTAGCGAGAGAAACTTGCTAGAACATGTGTGTTTTGACCGCTGTCACGTGACGCATTAATCTCATGCACGTTCTTCGCCTGCGTAAAGTAATGTTCCTGAGTTGCAAGAATTTTTTTAATTTTTTTTTATGGTGTCGTTAGATTAAAAATAAGAGTGCAAATCGAGAGAGATTTGTAACAGTGGAATAAGTCCGATGACGAAAACAAATAAGTATGGTGAATATTATGAACGTTTACTCATCTGTTCACTTTCCTGTCAGTAATGGAGCATGCGCAGAACATCCGGAAGATAATGTTAGAATCCATAGGTACTTCTAGGACCATTATTTCCATACTGTCAGGAATATAGCTTTTACATACCTTGATTCACATATGTGCGGTATAAAATTACGGTATATCAGAAGAATTCGATAAAATGTTGATTTCAGGTAGTAAGGAATCAGTAATAAATATCTTGCCATAGTGAAAAACGGTGATTTGCCTGAAATGGTTGCACATCATTTGACAGCCTTACAAAACTGGCTTATCTAGTATTTCCATAATGAGAATTCATCTTCGTTATTTACTATAAAGTTTAACACTGTTTTTCTATCTGATTATTGTTTTCAATAGTTCCAAAATAATCTTTATTGCTACAGCGAATGGGTAGACCGATGTATCGGCGATAGACCGGATGTGACCTAGTGAAATTACAACTATATACATCAAGGCGACTCTCACACTGCAGACTAGCGACGCGAATTATTTGAAAATAATCAGCCATATCTTTTAAATTTCTCAGTGGATTTGGATAAACTTTTGGTGCATATTCCCATTCACTTGGTATATTCATTCAAGGCACATAAGAAAATAAGGAATCCATTTCATTTAACCTGAGACTCATACGTTATTTTAAATGGTAGTGTATCGTAAAAGTTTAATCTGCAACATACAATTAAAATTATTTTACTGCATTTAGCATTGCGAAATATACATTATTTTGTTTTTTGCTTGTACTTCAAACCTTATTACTAGTATCCAATTTACTGATTATATTGTAACTGTCAAGTTTGCAAAGCTTTTGAGACGGCAGTTAATTTGACTAAAAAGCTTTGAAAAAGGAATTTTACACCATTCCACCTACTGACAAACGACGTGTCAATCGCAAATGCATACTATACACATAGTTTTCAATCCGACACGATTGGATATGACACGGCATTTGAAACTGACCCCTTAACTTCTATCATCATTAGGTCTAACAGGGCCCTTCTAATTTTCTTATTCCCATTAATCATGCCGAAGCTGATAGCTTCCTAACCTAAAGGCCGTTTGCAGGTATTTGTTACATTTTCCACAACTGTGCCAAGTACCGTACACATCTATACGTACGTTCAATCTCTACCTCGGCAAGGTAAAATGTAGCTCTGCACCATACGTACAGACGAACGGCAGAATTAGCGTTTGCAAATGAAGAAGAGATGACGGTAATGATGGTGATAATGATGGGGACAGTAATTATGGTAAAATAGGGAAGAGAAGGGGTGGGAGAGTAAAAAACAAAACAAAACAGAACAATTCTGAATCGCAATAAAGCATGTTCATCAGTGACAAACTCTTATATTAACCAGTGACAAAATCTAAGCACACCGTCCTCTTGTAAATAAATCTTTAAGTCAAGTTACTTAATGAGAGCTAGATCTGCATGCTAACAATAAATAAAAGTCAAATAGGTAAATATATGGGTACGTAAATAAATAAACCAGTGGGTTTTATAAATTAGACTAAAGGTATGTACATATGTATGTATGTGTTATGTATGATGTTTATATAATATTATAAATATTTTAGGAAATTATAAATGTTTCTTCACTTTAATATTTGAATAAATCTTAATGTTATCAGGAAAAACATGTTTAACTAGTGTCCTTGAATTAGGTTGTTTTGATCAATATGTTTTCTCAATTTGAAGGTCAAGGTTGAATTTTTGTTTACAAGTAAAATTCCATTAAGATGACACACATTCTAGAACATTCTGTCATATGACCAATCTTTATATATGTCATGTTTGGTGGACATTTATTCAGTTTTGACATTACCATCAGTCTTGTAAAGAGCTATTACAGTTGTGAAGATTCATTACAAATTCTAAGAGAGGAATTATTTTAAATATTCATTGGATTATAACAGTGCTCATAAACTTTTGGATTTTGGATTTTTAATTGATGATTTTGGAATTTATGTGAACTTATTCAGAGATTTTGGAATACTTCATTTTGACATCAGCACATCAAGATTTCTAGTACATCAGGACTTTGGAGACCATTAGCACATCATAACATTCAAGGACACAGCCGTGAATTCGGAACATTCTATATTTAGGACTTGTGATTAGAACAATCATTCTTATTGGATTATTAGGATTTCAAAACACATTACTGTAAGTGACTTTTTGATTTTTCATTTTAATTATCTAGTAATAAATTGCTTGTTGATTTTTTACTTGATTTGTTGGTTTCACTTTCTTTCTGTTACATTTTTCTTAGACCATAGAGTCGTAACAGTATATATGTATGTATGTATGTATGTATGTATGTATGTATGTATGTATGTATGTATGTATGTATGTATGTATGTATGTATGTATGTATGTATTGAGATATACGTATATATCTACTGGTGTATTCAGCATTAAGACTGGATGTTTGTGGTTCCTGTGAAAGTTTTTGCATGTTAGATATCATGGTGGTATATGATTGCAGTTATTGATATATATTTTGAAAGAATTAGAAGAAACTGTTAGATAGCAGATATGTTGTATCCATACTTCTAAATCTTACAGGAATTATATAGGCACATGCATCTCTGTCAAAGAAACCAGGAAGCTGTCTTCTTTGGCGTATTGCTTGACCTCTATGCATCTTTTGCAATAAAGTGCAAAATGTGTGTTACCAATTTCAGAGATATCATGTTCTCTTTGTACATTTTGTTTAAAACTCCGTTGTGCATATTCGTGGTTGTAAAATTTACTTCTCCACATGTTATTTATGTAAAATTTGAAGATAGCTCTTCTCATTATGATACGCCAGAAAACCTTAAGAAAACAATAATTGACATATCCTGGTTCGTTAGAACTAGCTGAAGTGTAGTTTAAACGTCGGAAATTGAAGGACAAATAGGAAATAATTGAAGCACAATTTTCTCCGATTGGAAAAATAATATTTCCTCATACTGAGAAAAAAGCATTTAGGAGAGAGGCGTGTGTTTAAAATGACCGCGTTAACAGTCAAACATGAAAATAATGTCAGTTTATCTGAAAGTCAGATTATCTGAAAACTACACTCTAACCTTTACCAATGACTGGATTTGTTTTCATTCAACTTATCAGAATTTTAATATATATATATATATATATATATATATATATATATATATATATATATATATATATATATATATATATATATATATACTACTTTACTACTTATTAATACCGTTTGTGATTGCAAATTTGAAGTATTTGTCTTTGAACGGTTTCATCCTTGAAATAATTATCATTCTTTTCAAATTCTAAACACTTCTTTGTTTGATGAACTATTAGCTCAAATTTCACTCGTAGAATACTAGTACTTCTTTTCACACCAACAGTAGAAAGAAGAGAAAAAAACATCATAGGCTCAACTAATTTATTGCGAAAAGCGGGGAGTGAACAGGTATATAGAGTATGTGTCAATCCCCTGTACATGTACCTTTGAAAGGGCTGTGAGCCGTCGAGGTACCTGGGTAGGTATTGAACTATGTGGTTTAAATGTTATATAGAAATACATGGGTAGATATTGAGTTATGTGATTTCAGTGTTAAATGGAAATACATGGGTAGATGCTGAGTTATGTGGTTTAAGTGTTAAATGGAAATACCTGGCAGATATTGAGTTATGTGGTTTAAGTGTTAAGTCGTACGAAATGAAACCTGGATGCAATGTTACTACATGTGCGAGTGAAAACTTGACCAAGTAAAACACTAGAAGCAATACGAGGCGAAAGGTCCGTAATTCATGCCTTGTATACTGTTTATTTGGTGGGAAAATGTGTATAAGAATGTTACTTGCATTCAACAGAAATGTGTGTTAAGCTCAGACCTATGTACTGTCTGATTATACTAAGCTGTGTGCATGCAATGAAACATACTATGGCGCTCAAAAGCCTCCTTCACGAGAAGCACCGGCCAGTTCTGACGAAACATAATTTTACTTTATTAACCTTTGCATGGTTGAGTTACTGGTCCTCTCACCCTCCGACTTTGGGTTATTTTAATAATGAATACACCATCTCATCTTTGTTTGGTAGGTTTTAAAAATCATTCAGTTCTGATTACGCTTACTCTTAGATTTATTATTTAAATACATATATACGGTAGTACAAGGTATACTGTTTATTCCTGGCTAGCCCACCTCACCCTCTTTTCAAAAATATTTGATGTTTTGAAAATATCAAATATTTCATGTTTATGGCGTGATGAAAAAGAAAAGAACAAAACATCAACCAACAGCTAATAACAACTTAAAGATTAAAAACAGCAAATAACAGCCCCACACAACACCCAAAATATGGAAGAAGAAAAAAAAAACAAATTACCAATAACTAATAACATTTAAATAAATAAATAAATGGATTCAGGATTTCTACCTAGAAAATATTACACGAAATAATACCCCTGCACGGCAAAAAAGGTTTAGTGATGGTTTGCACCTTCCAAAACTAGAAAGAGCTTTTGATGAAGGAAAAATATATTACACAGCAGATACATATTTTACACAGCAGATACATATATTACACAGCAGATACATATTTTACAATTTATATTACACAGCAGATACATATTTTACAATATATCCATATAACATTTTAATAAAATTGTATTGATATTTGATAGTGATCAATCTTTTTGTAAACATAGGTAAAAATGCAACATGAATCTGTGGCAAAATCATGTAAAAATGAGCCGTTTGGTTAGCAACAGCTTGAAGTAGACTATCATTTTGGTATATTCACGGCAGGTGAACATCAGAAACTGTTAAAGTAATTTATACGTTTAACATTTATCTTCAAACTAAACAATTATTAGCTGAAACAGATATCTACGTACCAGGACATATAACAACACAAGATGATGATTTAACAATATTTAACACAAACAATAACCACATTGATTCGCACAAATGCCAATAAATAATGTAATTTATTTAAAATATAACCAGATGCAGATTTCAATATATTATTCAAAAAAGAATTAAAGAGTTAAAGTAACATCATTAATATAATGCGCACCAGTCACACCTGAAGCAGAAATAAATAAAATAACAGGTAATACAAGATTAGTCGGCTTTGTTACAAAATTAGAGCCAAAAAGCATACAAAACATTGAATAATTTAATAGGTGATGATGTTTAGAAAACGATATGGATGATTTTATTTCTTCCAGAGAGCAAAAGATTAAATAAAGAAAAAGATCAATATGAAATCACATTGTTAGAATATATGTTCTAGTATTATCGGGTGTATAACTTGATAATAGGATATCAGTTACAACTTCACCAGAAATGGGAATGCTTTATTGAATTATTATGTCAATTCATAACAGAAAAGGAAGAATAAAAAACAATGATGAAGTTCATATGAAAATGTTTAAGGATTGTATTCAAAAATGACATAATAGATTGGATTATGCTGTAGGTGTCGAAATAATATATTTAATTTCTGGAAGTATGATAGCAATGTCAGATTCATCAGAAGGGTACAAGAACAAGATAAAAACATCAAACAACAATATAAAATTGAGATTCGCCAATAATGTTAACTTACAAGAACAAATATAAAGTTCCAAAATCTAATAAAGATACTACGACAAATAGACACAAACATGAAAGGTACAACCTATGAAGAAAATGTGGCAAAGAATTATGTAGAAAATCGTGTAAATGATCAATAAATCCATGCAAAGAACATATTTCAAAACTGATGAAAGAAATGAACACAAAAAACATCCCCATCAGATCATGATACAAAATTAGGAGTGTATCCATTATTACTCATAATAATATGATCCATGGTAATTTTTTTAATAACATTTTTTAAAGTTTTATATATGTCATGTTAAATACAAAAATTACAATACCAAATACCAAACCTAATATTGAACAAATGATCAGCTAATAATGACACAAATTGTGAAATGTTTTCAATAACGAACTAATGATGCTGGCAATAATTCCAGATAATGCCGATAATGCATTTTCAACTAATTAAAGAAAAATAATAATGTTGAATTCATTTAAACCGTATCAACAAATTTGTCACCTTTATTACAAGGTGTATGTGTAGTTGATGGTGTATGCGGAAAGTGAGAAAAAAAAAGATCCAAAAGAATTGGTACTTGGAGGACAGATTTGGATTAAAGTCACAAAAATACAAATAAGCTGAAAGAGTAGCCCGCTGAAACGAAAATACAAGAAAGATCATATTTGTTTAAAGAAAAGATATTTAACAAGAATCTGAGTTAAGACCGTTGTGGATTGGCTGTTATAGACATCACTACACTACTTCATCCAATGAGCTGTTATTGCACCGTACAAAAATCATTCATACTAGATCTCTGATTTTTCCCGGAGATTTGCTAACCAGTGAAGAATGTTACTTGCACTGCACAGAGAGCAGTATTAAATCCTTTGCAGAAAACAAAATGATTATTGAGTTTAGAATGTTGGTTTCTGCGTCGGATGACAGTTCCGGAAACTCAGTTGCACTTAAAGTGGTAGTTATTTCATTAAAATGCATCTATTTACAGAAAATGTAACATAACCATTGCTGATATTTGTATATTTTGTGTCCTAGTTTTATGACAAACATAAGTAAGAGAGTCTTGGTACATCCAAACTTATGACTAACACACTGAATTTGATTTAAAATGTTGACAAATCATGGAAAGATGTAAGAAACGTAGGTATTATAGCAATACCATGAATATCATCAAGGGGAAAACCCATTTGTTACCCATTGTTTAAATAATTAAGTATCATAGATGTAGTTATCGCTATTTATTGTCTACATTTAAATGCAAAAAGAAAATAAATCAGTTATTTGACGCATACTTGACGCATACTTGAAGAATATAATGATGAAAAATAAAAAATTTTCTTCCTAAAGGTGTTAAACATAAGATTCAGACAAGATTTCTTTCTTACATATCTTCCTACTGTGCACATTAATTTGTCACATGGATGCATAACTTTCAATTTATTTGAAACTTCATTTGGATGCAAACAAAACGTGATTGCAGACTTGTAACTTTAATGTGTTTACTTCAACCCATGGCTAAAGCTACAGTGTGAATAGGACACATGCGGTTGAATTTGTTCATTCAAGATGACACATAGAACTATGATAAGGCATACACTGGGCCTCCCGGTCTTGTCAGTTGTGAGAAATATACAATACGTTTAGCTATGAAAGCATACAATTTTATTATTCACCACTCTTAACTGTTTTAATATATTATGATAGTTGTAAATCAAAGTGTGTATGCCAATGAAAAATGAGAGTAATATATGTGCAGTTTTGTTTTCCAGATATGGCCCATTCTTCTAACGAAACATCATATTTCACCTTAAGTACACGTGATCACATTATTTAGAAACATTCATTGATAGATTAGAAGTACCATGCTAAACAGTGTGGGACAACTTACGTCCAAGACAACAACCTGAGTGAAAATTTTGTCCAAACATTTGCGGTAATTTTCTTCGGTTTTAAAATTTAATTATGAAAAAAATATACCAAAACTGAATAAAATTGGTCTTTACCGATAGAATAATAATGTATTCACAACAACAACGTACTCTACCTAGCTCCAACATGTAAAGGACGCTACATTTTTGGATAGGTATGGGAAGTGACTCCTTGTGTTTATACCTTACATTGGCCACCTTTTGCATAATACGACACACCATTCACACCGCTGTCTTGTGAGATACATTGTACTGTGCAGCAAACAACACTGAAGCAAATGAAACCCAACTTTGCATTTATAATTCAGTATTACTACAGATATTGAAAAGCAATGTGTTAAAAAGGTGTATCTAATGTCATGTCTTCAATGTATCGCTACACTACTGCATCCTTTTAATGTCTTCAAGAGAATCATTCATATTTTTTAAAATATGTCCTGGAAATTCGCTAACTAATGAAAACTGCTATTTGCATTCAACAGAAATGCGTGTACAATTCAGCCTTTTGGCTTACGCGTAGGATGTCAAAGCAAACAGGTGTGATTCGGCTGATGTCGGAAAGTTCACTTGCACTTCAAATCCCGGTCACATTCCAGAAAATGTACCATAACTTATGATGAGTGTTTTAAATGATGTTTCAAATTTATTGATTAACATAAGTAAGGCAGTCTTTGTGCATCTAAACTTATAATTAATGCAAAACATTTCATTTAATATTTCCAAAAATGAAGGAAATATATAAAGAACTTTAATTTTCATTGTGATGCATAATAATTGATAGCATTTCCATTGGATCTAAATATTCAAATCTGACCAACAACAACATGAGATGCAACACCACTTATAGAAAAAAAACTGTAAGCGAATAAAACGTTAAACCTCTAATTTAATAGATTCGAGAATTGATTAATTTTTTTTTTCATTAAATAGCACCACAAAACTGATATGAAATATATATAAAAAAACAAATACACCTGGAACAACATTGATCTTTTGTGGACGAATTTGGAAAGGATCTAAAGAAATGCTTTTGAATTTATTTAGATCTGAACCTTTATTTAAACATGGTGTTATGGGATTTTTTAATATTGCAACTGCAACAGCACTAACAGCACAGGCAAAGGGCTGTTCGACAAAAAATGGATTACCAGAAAAATAATGCAATCAATAGAATGACAGACACACCTGCAGCATCAACATCAGCATCGAATAATGATAACAGTTTTACAAGTGTAGTTAAGTATATTATAAACATAATGTATTCAGCAGCTGTTTCAACAGTAATGATGATGGGGCAGATTATATTACTTATAATACATTTGAAAAGAGAAAGAAAATAGATTCCGCAACAATGCAAATTAGTGATTATTTTGAGTTTATACACAAAATGACCATTGCACTCTGTAGTAAAGAATAAACGAAAGAAAGCCTATAGATTTCCTGATAAAATAATTAAAACATAAGTCATAAATAAAGATGATAACAATTAAAAGAATATATATTTGTTTGTTTTTTTTGTTTTTTGTTTGTCTCAACTTAATGGATACAATATTTACATCATTTTCAGGTACCTTGAATAAAACCTTGGGACAAACCAACACAAGCAACTGAAGTGCCAATAAGTTAAAGTGAACTAATATAAATAATTTATATCAAAGGAAATAAATCTCATAATTCCAATCCAATATAAATAATGTCAGCAACATGGCCCAAGAACAACATACAGGTTGTAAACTCTAAACGTAGTAATAATGTCAGAATAGTAACACCTGAAGTAGACACACCAAAAATAGTAAAACTAGTACTTAGACCCAAGCGAAACACACATCAACCAAAATTCAATGTATTAATGTCCTATTTTAAATTTGTGTGTGTGTGTGTGTGTGTGTGTGTGTGCCATTTATTAAAACACCAACTGCAACACCTTTGTAGCTATGTGTAAAAACAATGTATCCAACATTGGCATCACTTGGAATAGCAGGAATAGCAGTGGGAATGCTTTTCCCATAACATTTATAGCATGTGGTTGATCAATCACAGGTTTAATAGTTAAAGGGATAACTGATAAAAGGATGTTTAACACAAGTTTATGATGAAATAACAATAGCCGCTATTAGCAAACTAAATGCAATCGATGGAGTAGTGTTATCAGTCGTGAAGAATTTACATTGATGTTAAATGAACAGACAAAATATAAAGAATGAAAGAAACAAATCTTAAATAAACTTAGAGCTAAACGAAAATATATTATCATAACACCAGCTAACACAAACAATCTATAAAAAAATCATTATTTATAGGCTGTACTAACACTATTATAAATTTAATGGAATGCAGGTGACATATGTTTTTCATTTCAGATAATAGCGTTAGCAATGGTAACGGAAATATCACTAAGGGGTCCTTCTATCCAAAATCAGGGACAAATATGTTGATGAAAAACAATAAAACAACAGAGGAATGAATTAATTGATGGATGCTGATTATATGAATGAAAAAACATATTTTAGTGAAACAGGTAGTACTTCTATATGTGTTAATCCCAATGAGTCTTAGATTAGTGTTAATTATTCAACATGATCATATGCGGTACAGCAAATTGTGGAAAAAGACAAGATTTACTTTAGATTTGTTGAAAACTGATACAAATCTTTCTTTGGTTATATTGCAAGTATATGCCCAACATTAATATATTAAAAGATATAACAGAAAATGAATATAAAATATATAAATGCTTTTGTTATCGATCCTGGTGACAAATTAGATAAATGGTGTGAATTCTTTACAAAATTATTTGCTTATGGACATAAATTGAATTTAATTGGTGATTATGCAACTTCGGATGATCTTAAAAAAGAAATGAATATATGTGACAAATTTAGCATATAGTTGCAGAAATAATGGAATATTTGTTTGGTTGGTTGAAAAACAAATATAAACTGCAAATCATAGAAGATTTCAGATAAAATATTAGGTTCATTGCTGTCTTCTATTTAAAGGATGAAAAATCAACGGACAACATTTAAAAAAAATAGAAAATAACATTCTACAACAAGATAACAAAAATAAATTGTTGGTGTGTTAAGGTGAAGTAAAATGAGAATATTATTTATCAGGCTGGAAGAACCCTGTGATGAGTAGGATGTTATAGAATAATACCAGTTAATCACATTACGGGAAAATAAAAATTGAAGAACTCATGGAATAATGTCCATATGACAATGTTGTTGCTTTATCAACCAAAGATCTTTATTATCAAAGCAAAATAATATAACTTTATTAACTTTTATTTAAAACAGGTTATGGCTGAATGATCTTAAAAAGTGAACTTCGTGATAGTTTGTATTTGGATCAAACTTTTATACTCTCCACATTTCAGATTTTAAATCATTTTAGATTGTATATTTATTTTTTCCTTTCCAAACTTTCTTAAATGTTTTGATTTTTAAAAAATATAATTTGGATCCTGATCCTACAAATTCATGGCTTTAAACAATCATAAAATCTTTGTAATAGCAAGTGGATTGTTAAAATAATATTTAGTGGATAATCACTTGTATTGTAATAAATATGATCCGTTACTTTGTTTTCAATTAGTTTTGTTCATAATGAAATTTATCTTTGCTATCAAACATCAATTTTGGACTCATATCGTCATGCTATTTTTCAGAAATATTTTGCAAATGTTTTGCAAAATATTTTAATACAATAGTTAACCCCTAAGCAATTGCTTTGTATCCTAGTGCATTAATTTAACATAAATACAAATTCCTCATCGAAGATGTCTGGTTCTTTATTCTGTCCAAGAATTACTTGGATTTCCTTTACGTGTTAGAACAGAGTCCATTATTGATTTCAAATCACAATAAATAACAAACGGTGGTTTTACCTGGTGTCTGTAATTTTTAAATTCATCAGTCGAACCTTCGTTTGGCATTACGTCAATAAATTTTTCATATAATTTATACGGAGAATCATAATGCTTTAAGCGTTTTCTGCAGACATATTCTTTTCTTGCTGTATGTCAAATATGTGATAATATTAACCTGGAAAAACATTTTATTCCAGCATTATGATAACTTATTTCTTTATTTATGATAATAGCAAATCAATATACTTTTCTTTGATGTCTTCAGTTGCTCCGGTTGGATTAACATTTGTATCATCATCGTCATAAATATTTACTGAAAGATTAAATTCATTTTCAGAATCATATCAATAATGCTAACAGAACACCTATCAAATTATTCTTGATTCTTATAAAGATTATATTTGTTGACCCCCTCATGATGATTTATTGGTGCATTTAACATAGATTCAACGGCATACAACAGCAAAAAAAACTCTTTAACATTTTTCTTGTCATCCACAGTGACAAATGTATAGAAGATTTTTTTGGTAATTATCCTGACTAAATTTTGCTCGTAGGTGTTCAAATAGTTTATCTATAACAGTATTGAGTTTTTATTGGTATTATCTGATGCGTTTTTTACCCATAATGCCATGTTTAATATTATATAAAACCCTCTAATTCATTTATGGTATACTCTATCTTAATAACATGATCCATCTGAAGATTTGTAGTTTCACTCTTTATATATTTCTTTTTATTATTTTAACAATTGTTGACCTGAGATAATACGAAAAAAAACTATGTGAATCATCAGTTGATCCACTTTTAAATGTATTTCGATCAACAGCCCTATCAAAAGCACCAGTTGTTCTTTATGATATAGCCTTTGTAGCATATTGTTTTTTAATTCATTATAGGTCTTTTTTTTCTTTTTTTTCGGGGTGGGGGATGGGTTGTTGCTGGCATCTAACTTTTTGGTAGCCTAATTAATGGTTTGTTTAATATTGTCAGTTCTGAATAAGGAATGGGAAAATCTAAAATTTGTGTTTCTGACCAAAAAACTACATTTATTAAGTCTTTTCATCATTCTTCCCCAAAACATTATAGTTTTGTTTTAGTTTTCATTTTCTTTTCTTTTACAAATTAATATTAATCTATTTTCATTTCTAAAATCAGGGTATCATAAGCATTTTCTGTGTTTTGCAATTTTTTTAAACATTTTGGAAATTTGTATCTTGTTAAACTTTTGAAGAAAAAAATAAAAAAGGCAAATTCTGAATTGTGTTTTCTTCATCAACATTAACAATATTATGTATGCTGTTGATTGAAATTTATTTGCAGATGTCAGAGCAAAAACTTCCTATTTTGCCGTATGCTGTTTCAATATTTTTAGTTCTTAATTTTTTATTTTCACATTTCAAATATGTGATGCAGGATAATCTAAGTGATGCATTTGTCACACAATTTTCATCAAGTTCATAATTGTTATATGTATTGCTTAACCTTCCACTGAACAAGAACATACTGCTTTTCAATTAATCCTTTTATACTGAATATTTATGTGAAACAGATTCTGCGTCTTGTTTGTCATAACGTGCTAGTTCACCTTCATAAAATATTCTTGATACAGCATTACCCTGTGTATCTTCTAATTTGTTAATAGTGGGAACACCTAAAAACTTAATAAAAAATGTCAATTGTTGCAAACAGCCTTCTGAAATCTGTTTTTATATTTTATAGCAATTCTTTCACTGAATATTCTTTCTAAAGTTTAAGTGACTTTACCACCAGCATTTGATCTTGATTTCTCCGCCAAGGCATATTTAAAAAGACAAATCAGTTCTTTTACACTTAGTTTTCTTTTTTCTTACATATATTCCACATTAAATCATCACTAATATAGGCAACTTTACTGTTGTGATCATAATACAAAAGTCTTAAATATATATATATATATATATATATATATATATATATATATATATATATATATATATAAAACAATGGAATATGCATTATTAAACAGATCAGTGTTGTTGAATGATGCTGTTAATCTAATAGATTTTATTTGAACGATATTTAAAAAATTACGCATTTGAAGGATGTTTAAAATATAGAATCAAGTTCTTATATTAAAATCAAAAATAAAAAATTATAGACCTTCCAGTTTGTTTGATAAATGATGTTAAAAACACAGCGGAGATCTTCGAAAACTTTACAAATTAACTTTAGCATTTTATAACAACTATAATGAATTTTAGTGGCTCAAATATTCTGTTACATTAGTTTGATATGATAAAAGAGCAAACATACATATATGAACTATTTGATACAAATAAACTGATTGATGCTACGGGAGCAACATTTATTATACTACTGGATGACTTTCACAGATTTATAGAAGAAAAACGTTCTGTATGACGGAGAAACAAATAAATGCAAATAGAACATATATGTAGAACAGGGTAGTATATCAAATCTTTGTTTGGAAATTCAAAGTATGAAATTAATTTAAAACAAATCTTGATGATCAAAACAAGTTGATCCACTTTGTTTTCTGCCATTATAATCAATAAAACAAGCTTGGAAATACACCAATATCAAGATACCCGAAAATGATAATGCTATTGCTGGTTGCATGATGGAAAACCTTAATATAAATTCTTATTTCATTATCATAATTAACTTCTTTTGTGTAATAGCGTGTTATGCTGATGATAAAACTGTTATTAAATCTCTATAAAAGAGCTCTGACTAAAATCAACAATCCGTCAAACACCAACAACAATTACTATTACTACAACAACTACTACTACTGCTACAGCTGTTGCTGCTACTACTACTAAACACCAAACAAAAATACAGGAGAGAAAAATCAAACCTCGCCCGAAAACGTTGACAATGACTACCTGCCAAATGCATAAATTAACTATCGGAATTTTCAAAGACAAAGCAACGTTTCTGCAAGCAATCGATCACAGATCACAGATCGAATTGATGAATGTTATTTTCTTCTTCATCATCTTTTACAACAACAACAACAACAATAATACTAATACTAATAATAATGGTGATTAGTATTAGTAGTATTACTATTATCATCGTGTTATTATTCGACGAATTAAGAGAGTTGTGGATATATTATTTCACTAGGAATATGACCTGTTTTTTGGAATGAACCATAATACTTGGATCTATAACGAAAGCTGTGGGACACGTGACTTTAACTTGAACTTCTAGTATGGTCTCTTCTCATCTAGTTTGTGTCTAAAATTTTGTTAATTTACATTTTTCAGTAGTTTTGATCAAAGTTGTACATCTCTATAGTTTTATTTTGTTGTTTTTGCTGTTACTCATGTTCCCTTCAATAAGTTTTGACTCCACCCTCAGCCATTCTATGAAGAAAAAAATACAAATTCTAATATACAGAAAACGCGGAAAGCAAAGGTGTGCATGAAATCTATTTTTTAAAAATCCATCTATACATTAAACAGTTGTAAAAATGTTTCCTCCATCGACTTCTCGCCTTTGAAATTCTTGAGTTTTGGAAATTTTAGGTACAATGCTCAGGTGGTTAAAGAAGTCAAGTAGTCTGTGACATGAAAAGATATATAGAATGATAACACAGGTCTACAATTTTCTAGAAGTCGTCTGCTTCAGAGACAAAATGTGTTATTAAATGTGCTTCAGATTTAAAATGTGTTATTAAATGTGCTTCAGAGATTAAATGTGCTATTAAATGTGCTTCAGAGATACAATGTGCTATTTATTAGGGATTTTGATGTGCTGAATTCAAATATGACAATTAAAACAACTGATTGGCTACTGTTTCCAAGATATTTAAGTTTCTACATTTTACGTCTATGTATATTGTGTACATAGTAGAGTTTTAATCGTAAATTGTAAACCTAGGTCTTTTCATGTGTTTATGGTTGCTTTACATGATAATATTTCACCTGTCCTGTTTATGTAACACTTTAAAAAAACAGCAAAAGGGTTATATAAATAAAACATATATTGAAACAAAAGTAAAAAAAAAACTATTATGTATATATAAATACATAGTTTAGTCCTTATTCAGTGTCTACTCGGCGCTTCTTGGCTTGTCTCTTGTATTCATTAAATGGAGCATCTCTTGTCACCGCCCCAGTAAAAGTCTGCAAGCATTGATGGGCTCCATTTGCCCTGATAGCGTTTCTCCATTGTTGCAATGTCCTGGTGAAATCGCTCGCCGTCCTCGTCGTTCACTGCTCCGCAGTTCGGTTGAAAAAAATATAGATAAGAGTGCAAAAAATGTATCTTTAGTGACATGTTGCAACCAAGGCTTTTGTGTGCCTTGAGGAGGTTTTCAGCAACTCCCTGTAGTTTTCTGCCCTGTTGTTTCCGAGAAAATGTTGTGCCACTAACTGGAAGGCTTTCCATGCCGTCTTTTCCTTGCCACGCAGTGCACGGTGAAATGCATCATCTCGAAGAAGTTCACGAATCTGAGGACCAACAAAGACACCTTCCTTTATCTTAGCTTCACTTAACCTTGGAAATTTTCCACGGAGTTACTTGAAAACTGCTTGTGTTTTATCCATGGCCTTGACAAAGTTCTGCATCAGACCCAGCTAGTTGTGCAAGGGTGGTAACAAAATCTTCCTTGATTCAACAAGTGGTGGATGCTGAACACCTTTCATCCCAGGCTCCAATGACTGTCGGAGTGGCCAATCTCTCTTGATGTAGAGGGAATCTCTCGCACGACAATCCCATTCGCAGAGAAAACAGCAGTACTTTGTGTATCCAGTCTGCAGACCAAGCAAGAGAGCAAGAACCTTGAAATCGCCACAAAGCTGTCACTGATGTTGGTCATAGTTTATGCACTTCAAAATTTGTTTTATGTTTTCATAGGTTTCCTTCATATGGACTGCATGACCAACTGGAATTGATGGCAAAACACCATGCCATTATGCAGCAAAACAGCTTTAAGACTCGTCCTCGATTAATCAATGAACAGTCTCCACTCATCTGGATCATGAACGATGTTGAGGGCTGCCATCACACCATCGATGTTGTTGCAGGCTACAAGATCACCTTCCATGAAGAAGAATGGGACAAGATCCTTTTGACGGTCACGGAACATGGAAACCCTGACATCACCTGCCAGGAGATTCCACTGCTGTAGTCTGGAGCCCAACAGCTCTGCCTTACTCTTAGGTAGTTCCAAATCCCTGACAAGGTCATTCAGTTCACCTTGTGTAATGAGGTGTGGTTCAGAGGAGGAGGATGGGAGAAAATATAGGTCATGTGACATTAATGGTTCAGGAGTAGATGTTTCATCCTCTTCCTCTTCCTCGTCTGACTCAAGTGAGAATGATTCTAGTACATCAGGAACCGGCAGTCCTTTTCCATGGGGTACTGGGCTTATAGCTGATGGAATGTTTGGATAATGCACAGTCTACTTTTTCTTCTTTGACACACCTTTCCCAACTGGAGGCCCCATGCAGAAGTAATAATTCCTGATATGATCTGTTGGCTCACTCCAAATCATTGGCACTGCAAAAGGCATAGATTTTCTTTTCCTGTTCAACCACTGGCGAAGATTTGTTGCACACGTTTTGCAGCATATGTGTGGGGCCCACATCTTGTCCTGATTTCCAATTTTGCAGCCAAAATAAAGGCGATAGGCTTTCTTAACCATAGTGTTTATACTGTGCTTTTGTGATGCAAAAGTCACTTCACCACAAACATAGCAGAAGTTATCTGCATTGTTCACACAAGTACGAGGCATCTCTGCTCACTTCGGCTAAAGAGAAATGTGTCCCTTTGCAAAATCAAACACTGACAAATTAGAGAGCACGTCACTGTATGATTTGTAGAGCTGATATAGGGCAATTTCTTCAGCAGAGTGATATAAGCTTAGTTATGATTGCATCATCCATGGCTTCTAGGAATAACATGATGCAATTCATATCATGTATGATGCAATACAAGCTTCAGATTGCATCATTCATTGTTTGCCTAATAAGCAAGTACTGTCCAAACCCAGTCATATTTATTCACAGATCCAGGCAAAGATGTGTTTTAGTCATTTCTGGTTTAAATTGAGATCCCTTCCCTTTATAACTCACTTATCGTCCGCCATTCCCAAGTCAAGGGTAGTATATACTGACCCAGTATAATATCTTTAAAACTAGAGCCAATCAACAATTTTAAGCATCATTTTCGTTCTCAGTGACCCAGAATTAGTAATGTTTGACAACATTTATTGCGGAAGCATTTTGGTTGTAGACCAGTGTAATTGAAGTCGGAAAACCGACTACTAATTTTGAAGTTAAATATTCTTGTCAAAGAAACAAGTATTATTTCATAAATATGCATACCTAGGCCAAGAGAATAAGATCAAATTATTTATATTACGTATAAGTGCTACAAACACTAGTAATTATTTGATTCAACCAATTGCTATATTTTTAATATGTCGTTTTTGCGTGTTATTATTACACTTTTCCAGACGTCTGAGGATACCTTTCTACTTGCTCATTCATTAGCAATATATCCATGATAAAGGATGCAAGTACTAAACTCGAAAAACGTCCAAAACTGATTTTCTTACCTAATTGTACGTGTCTCCTAGCGTTGAAGAAAACTCGTGCAGAATAACCATTATTATATACTCATTTTTTTCTCCATTAACTTTGCATTGTCAGAATCGTGCAGTATTTCTCCATACTGCACGGCTTCATACTGCACGACACGTGTGTCTAAAAATAGTATCGCGTGTTAGGAACTACTTTTTATTGTAAACAAACAACGTATGCAAATGTAGCAGGCACCGCAGCTTTTGCTTTATTAGATTTGTCTGTGGATGAACTAAACAAGCTGTTTGAGAGTAGAGATGATAAAGCTGACGATGTGGATGAATTCATTGAGTCACAAAAGAATCTTTCAACCAAGCAAGTGACTGAACGTGATATTCACAATGTACAGCGGTGGCTTTATGACAACAAACGTGAGGCATGCAGTATTGAAAATATCATTCTGATCATTTAAAAACTTATTTAGCCGATGGTTCAGACTATGAACCGTGCTCTCTAGAGTCTATGAAAAAAATAGCATAAAAAGGCATCTTATGACCAAATGATATTCCGTTTCTCTCAGAGACCGCTAATTTTACAAGTCAGTCCAAGCACTAAATTCGAAAAAATACAACTAAAGAAAGTGGGTTTTGGTATAAAAGCAAGTGCTCGGAGCCAAGAAGCCACGATAATGAAGAAGCCTTATTTTCCGCTGGCGAAATGGGCTCTCACACCCCAGCCGCTTTGCAATTTTGCCGTTTTTTTTTTTGTTTTTGAGAAATTGTTTGGATTTATTGGATATTGGATTTATTATGACAGTACATATAAATATGTCATTTATAGCAGGTAATAAGAATGGCAAGAAATGTACTTACTTTTCTGCATCCTGAATTTCTTCAAAATGTACTTTCTGATCCACGGCGCGAAATTGAACTGCAATCTAGACTACATTTCCAACAGAAATCACATTCCAAAGGAGAATTTACTGCACTCCAAAACGAAATGAATTTAATATTCCCTAAAAAAATATTTAATCCTGCATCTTCTTGAGAATTTCACTTAAAAGAATTTCATATTTTGTCCACCTTATGATTCCAAACTATCAATGACAGGACAGTAACACATGTGTAAGCCAGCTTGCTGTCGAGGCCAGTCCCTCTAGCTACATGTACATCGTACGTAATAGAACCAGCTAAAAACCAAAAGAGCAGAATTTAGCTGAATCGACATAAAACAAAATCCCTCCATTCCAGATCAACTGGGAAAGTTGTTCCAAGGCGCAGTCATTCACAATATGACTCAAAATTTCAATTTTAAGTAGACCAAAATGTGATTTCTTTTTGAAAAAATCACTGAGCGCGCGGTTTTCAACCAAGTTCAAAGGTCATTGGGCGGTGCCATGTGCGCATGAATACTATTACTGTGTATTGGTTTAACGTCGGTTGTGTATTTACTTTAGAATATAGCAGAAATTCAGTTACTTTGTTTCTTGTAGTGTGTTCTTTTTTTATTCAGCCTTAGGTAGAAAAGCAAAATGAGTATATAATAAAAAGGTTACTGCATTTGTATGGGAAAATATGAACTCGTTTTTTCTGAGCTATACTGCACTCCTGACGTCGTGCAGTATAACTCAGAAAACTCGTTCATATTTTCCCATACAAATGCAGTAACCTATAAACATATTAAAACTACATGTCTTCGCACTGTCAATTGTGATAATAATTAATGAAACGGATAATTAATTGATTATCACTTTTCAAAGCATTTTAGGGGTCGGTCATATAAACCTCTGTGAAAAACAAACCTAATCACAAATATGACTTCTCAACTGGTTTATACCCATTATTTGTGTTTAAAAAACAAAACAACTAAAATCAAATCGGGTATATAAATAAAGTTCAAAAATGGTGACGGTAACGGGCGTTAAATTAAAAATACATAAAACGTCAAAACAAACGTGAAAATATTCAAATTAAAAACCTTATCTATGCCTCAAAATGTCTCCTCAATATGTCGATATCAACGAGATAGCGAGATGATTATCCCATGCACTGTAGGAACAGTTTCTCGTGATCCATTTTAAATATTCTTCAGATTTTGACCGATTGTGTGGGTGCCGGAATCTTTAGTAGGATATTTTTCCTGAAGCGGCACCCTATATTGTCCTATGTGGCGGGTCAACTGAATGAATAAGACATCTTGCTCTTTTAGGCCATGAAATTGGTTTGGGTAACTTCTTCATCAATGTCAGTCACGATGGCGACATATCAATTCCTATCGTAAAAGCAGCAATGTAAGTTCTAACTTGCAAATTACTCGTGGCTCTAGATGATAAGACGTTTCGATGACTGTCTTGTTAAGTTCTTTTGTTGTCGTCATTTGCTTTGTCAATAGTTCCATTTACTGTGCCAGGTCTCAACTCATGCAGTGTCCTTGTTGTTTCCACTTATGTGCAGTATGATTCACAGGGGAACGAAGTCTCTTGCACATACGGCGATTCGAGAGGCTGATAGCAGAACAATACATTTATGCGCATGGTACCAGGCACATGTTTAAAGTATATCGACATTGCAGATGTTATATTCGTCTTAAGATACTAACAAGAAGGAAACAGAAGAATTATCAGCTGTTTCAGAGTTAACCCATACATAAAATTCTGCCGCACTTTGGATTATGGCTTACCCGTGTTTGATTGTCATGTCCGCTGACCTTTTAATGCTTTCGCAAAGTCGATCTAGATAATCCCACTGTACGCATATGGCGAATTCCTATTTAATATTGGCATAATATTTGGAAAAGTGTTTTGTTAGTGTACTAAGAGGTTAAAGAGTCAGTAAGATAGGGCACCGTATGATGAACAGGGTAAGCATGTTTTAAGATTAAAACTAAGAGCACCTCCGACACATCAACAATTTTCATGCATGTCTAGTCATGACGTTAGGGAAAGTATGTCACGCATGAAGCGTAATCATGTCATGTCAGCAATAAACTGATGGAACCTCTTGTATTGACATGCGTGTCAAATTTTCTGCATCGTATTTCTAGACGAGGATGTTGACCATCCTGAATCTTTCTTCTTAATGACTTCATCTGTGTGCATTGTGTTTTGACCCCCCACCCCACACTCAACCATCCTCCTGCTCGCTCCCAGAATTCCGTCAACACTGCCTCAAAGATTTTAAGAACTTTTGTTGTCTCAAACTCATATTGAATTTGTATTTCCAAGGAAATTTTCTATTATCGATTATTTTGCGCTTTGTTTTTCCATTCTCTGAATCTAACGCTTCCACTTAACATTGTTTGCAGTTTCCATCTGACAGCTACATTTTCATTTAATTCCATGAATTAATCCCGATTAATGCTGAAATCAAGGCCTTGGTTGTAGAAGAGGGGAGTTTCAAAGTCAGATTTCCGTGCTGAGAGGATATGCAAACATTTGTAGTGCAGAAATTAGGCAGAGAAATATGCTTGATTTGAGAGTTACAGAAAGTCGCTCTAGAAATGTTCTTGTCAGTATCGTCGAGTAGAAATATGGCATGCAAATTGTGCGTGTAATGTTTAGAAGTTTTGTCTGAGTCTTCGCCTTTTTATCGGCGTCTTTCCTTCTGCTATAGGTGAGTTGTTCCCTCTCTCTCTCTCTCTCTCTCTCTCTCTCTCTCGGAAATTAATGAATTTTTCCTCCATCAACTGTCTAAATATACTTCGTTTTGCTTTCTTGCAAGTATTATCTACCCCTCATTGTTCTCCAATTGACTCCAAATGCATTAAACAGCTCTTTCGTGTATCTGTACATATTTAATTTTTTTCCAAGATTGAAAAGTAATATTTTGTTATTTCATTATTCTCTATTACGCCTTAATTCTCCGTTATCATACTTGTAAACAACAATCATTTCCTCATCCCGCTTAACTTTCTAGGGCTGAGCTCAGAGCTTCTCATCTGGTTATGTGTAAGAGTTCAGAGAGTCAAATTCTGATATGTATTTGAGGAGATCCTGCTATTGCCGTTGTTCTCTTATATGCGCTCTCCAGAAGCTTTTGTATTTTTTCTTTTCTTACGGAACAATTTGACATTTTGTCTTCTCAATTTGTCAATCACCTTGTATACAAGAACTGCCTCTTGCTTTTTGGTTTACTTTGCGCGTAAAAGGCAGTGACATATTTGACACTTGATCCTTTGTTATTATGCTTGGACAAAAAGTTTCATTAATAATTGTGTTCGTCAACAGCTCTCTGTCATTTTTCTGGCATATTTTACTCTTGCGTTTACAATTCAGACGAGATCAAATCTCTGACTACAACATAAGCTTTCCTCGTTTGTTTGTTTGTTTGTTTTTTTTTGTTTGTTTATTTTGTTTTGTTTTAGGGTTTTTTTTTTTTTTTGCTGTTGTTTTTGTTGCTTGTTTGAGTGGGGGGAATTTTATTAATTTTTTCGGGGGTTACTGTTGTTGTCTCTATTGAAGTAATTTATACCTGCCTGAAACCGTTTACTCAAGATATCTTTTCTTAATTTCTGCCCTGTAAATTGGAAGAAGCAGCAATATTTTTCTTTGTTGTGAGATTCATTCATTAACAGACCCAGAACAAATGAGGGTGACAAGAACTGTATGAAAAACAATGTGACGGCAATTTCTAAAATAATGCAAAGTAATCAATCTATTAAGTTCCTTTACATTTTAAGTATTTCAGAAAAGCATATAAAATAGCTTGAATATACACATTATAGCGAGCCTAATCAACATATTGTGTAACTTTGCCCCATATCTATTTTTGTTATCAAACAAATATAAATTGTAAAAATGCTAACCTCAAGATGCAATTTGAACTTTTGTCCCTAATTCTCTCTCTTTCTCTCTCTTTCTCTCTCTCTCTCTCTCTCTCTCTATATATATATATATTGTAAGGCTATGTTATTTAAATTTTATTGTCATTTAATGACACGTATCTTATTCCCGGATAAATATCATATCACTCTCAGTTCCTGTTCTATAGTGTGTATTCGGAATTTGGAGACGAAACGTGAAATAACATCATGAAATTATGTATATATATATATATATATATATATATATATATATATATATATATATATATATATATATATATATATATATATATATATTAACTGAGAACTGAGAACTAATGAATTGGGTCTTACTTCCAAATAAGTTTTCATAACATCTTCTACAAAACAGTCCTTGAGCTGTTGTTTGTATGTAATGTGGATATAGTCATCTACCTGATAAAGTTGTAGTATGTGTTATCAGTCCAAACGTTTTGAGGACTTCTAAAGGTGGTCCTCTGAGTAGCGGATATAAATTTTCAAGTGGTTTTAAAGTGGTGGCAAAAAGTCGCCAGAAATATCTATCGTACGAAACCTTTTCATAGTAAAGACAATATGGGGTTTGTCAGAGTAATATAATATTTTTTCCTAAGCCAGAATTCCAAAACATTGTGCTTCCTAAATGTATTTGATCACATTGCTTTGTGTACAATTAGTGACCGTGTAGTACATGCAGAAAATAATGTGCTATTGGTAAAAATTGGCAATTTAGAGAGAAGACAAGAAAGACAACTCCTTATTGTAAACAACTACATTTATTCTAAGTAGCGTTGGTGAAAAATATATCAGGGAACATAGTTGTCATAATAATATCAGGACAATCCAATTATCGTAAATAGTATGTACCTGAGTTATAGACCAAAATCTCTCTCTCTCTCATATAGACACACACATATCATATATGAAAGTGTGTATCGTCAGACACTAATTGCATTTTTGTTTATTAAAACAGTTCCATCATCATTTTTGACATACCATACCATGCACTATCATGTTCGTCTCCTCCTCTTCCTCCTCCTCCTCCTCATCATCATCAACTAGATAGCAGTTGAATTTAAAACATAATTGTAAATCAGTAAGCCCGGACAGTTTCTCAATTATTTCCTGAACAAGTTCACAAATATTTTTTCCACTTTTGCTGATAAATATTTCATGTGCAAGTGTTGTAGCGTTTTTTGGCTTAAATATTTTGTTCTCCATTGCATTTCTAGATGTGAAGTCTTCTAAAAACAGTTATATGGGGTTATATCACAATGATATGGTGGAGGACTTAAAGCTCAAGATTTAAAGGTACATGTTCTCTTCGAAATGTATCTACCTTGCATATTTGTTTTTTGTTTGGTTTATTTGTTTTGATGATTTCATGCAATTCTATCATGGCCATGTTTGCTGTGAGAGATATATTGTTCTCCTGCAGAGTCGCTGTTGTTGTTCGTGTTTTTTCATCTTTGATACTGTGAAAAGAGGCATTATCCATAACTACCAGACTCCTTGGTGGCAATTCGATTTACAGTGAAGAACTACCAGACTCCTTGGTGGCAATTCGATTTACAGTGAAGAACTACCAGACTCCTTGGTGTCAATTCGATTTACAGTGAAGAACTACCAGACGCTGACCGCTGCTGAGAGGCACGATCCCTGCGCGGATCATTACTGGTTGGTACCCACTAGTGACATGGATGGTGATTAGTGTTTGTCCATATTTTAACAATGTAAACAATTATGCAATTCTCCTATCTTTTCTTCCTTATATCCCTGAGATCATTTATGGGCTGTTTACCGTACAGAAGGCTTCTGCACTGGAGTTCCTTTGCTTCCTAAACGTTTTTTTTTTCTTAATCCATAGGAATCCGAGAATTTCCATAACGTGGATTTGGAAATCACAATATACTAATGTTGTCGTAGATGATAATTAGTTTATTCTAAGTAATGATCACATTTTATTTCATCAGGTCCAGAACAGTTTTCTAGATCGCATCTGTGTCAAGTTATCAATACGTTTCCTTTCCGGTCGTGAGATAATCCCTTCAAACGTGGAAGCTTCCCTTGTGAGAACTTGGATGAGACAAGCTTTATCTGTCTTAAGAGCATAACATATATACTTTACAACACAATCCAATCGAAAGAGTGATTTTTTATTTTATTATCCAATAGTAAATAATTGTATAGTATGATCATGATATCAATACATCATCTGATTTGGGAGGCATATTGATTGTACATGGACCTGCCACATTTATATAGTAGGGAATCTGCATTATTAAAAATATTTTTCTATAATAATAGGACGTCTTAAGAAAATGTAATATTCAGTCATGGACTAATAGTAGTAGAAATTCATACAAGTTTTACTCATATTTCCTTATTACAAACAAGCATCAAGACCAAGATAATATGTACATATGAATCCACAACACTCAGCTGTTCAATGGACCTGTGTGCATGGACAATGCATGCAGTGAGATGTCATGTTAACGCGGCTCCTGGCTGCAAACAGTTGCATGTACATCTGGGCTGGATGATCAATTGTGTCATGCGTGAATAGGCTTAAAGGTCAATGTAGGCTGTTGAGAGGTATGGCTATCACCCCACCGAATGGGTCAGCTCAAATTTCTAGATGGTAAAGAAGAGAACATTTCAAATCTTTATCCGAAACATGACAAATTTATAACGTTACTATGTACATTATATTTAGTAAGTTTGGTCTCAGAGAATTTGGTGATATCTGACATTATTCTGAGAAAATGGACCGATAATTGTGTTTTCATAGGAATCAAACACATTATATATGACTGTTACTTTATAATTATGTAAAGAGAGTTAAAATTAGAATTAGACGCTAAACATAATGGGTGAAATGTCATTGTACATGCGTTATGTGACCTGGCTAGACTGTTGCTTGTACGCCCAATGCTGTGGACAAGCAGGGCACTGCACTGAATCGAGTAAGGGAACGCGTATGTCAGGGATTGATTAAGATAAATGCAACAAACTGACAACTAACAGTGCAAAACAAGTTTTTAACTAGCCTAAGCGAACATCAAACATTTTCAAGCTTTAATTCCATTAGAAATAGTCATGTAAACTTTTGCAATTTCAACGCTTTTTGTGTTTATTGTTTGTCCTGTCTCTGTTTTGTGTTTGCCTTTGACAAAGACTCAGTGAGAGGTGAAAGCGCTTAGGCTAGTTGTCACTTTGTTGCATATATATATATATATATATATATATATATATATAGAGAGAGAGAGAGAGAGAGAGAGAGAGACAGACAGATAGACAGACAGACAGACAAATGACATAAGATTTTTTAAAGAGGAGATAATGTTTGAATATACAGTGGAAGATGGACACTGGTACCTGCTCACAGGAGCATAAACGGAATCATTACAGACTAGTTCCAATGACTACAAGATGTACGACACCAAGATGCCTTCTTTAACGCCACCTTTTGCGGCAAGAATCGTATTGTCAATTAATTATGTTAAGCAGAATGTTATACCAGCTTTAAATATTTTAATTCGCTCTGAACCTGTGGAGATCGATCTTTATGTTTCCTGCACAAATTAGGGACAAGTCAAGACGAGCTAATTAAAATCGGCACTGAGTCGTAATGCCCTCCCTGAATCATTTCGAACAATGGTTAGTTTGTAACACGATTCGAACAATGGTTAGTTTGTAACAAAATCCTCAGAAGCATCAATTAGCACCACAGGAACTGTAATGCATAGCTACCCACTGGAGGGTGGACCTACTGGTAAAATTGCGGTTTGTGTTTTAAACTCTCTATTCCTCTGAACGTAAATCTTAGATAGTATGACAAAACGCAACTGCTTATAATTAAATCACCGTTACTTAACTATTTTAACGAGCCCAGGTTGCGGTATTTATGGCACTGAATCCAAATCGGGTACTTTCCCACGGTCGGATAAGTGCAGAAAAGAGTTTTCAAAGTCACAGACCCCTAGTAGCAACAGACGAGAACAATGATTGGGCACCGAAATCGTGCATAAATCAGAAGTGCACTCTATTCATGGACAAAGGATCTCTCGGCAGGTGAAGCAAATGAGAAAAATAATAGAGGGAAGGAATAAAGGTTAACACTTTTGAAGCCATATGGAGGTCTGAAGTATTAAACACCTTTCAACCGTAACCACTGAAAGCCAAAACGTACCATTCAATCACAATATAACAAATTTAAGTTTGTTTACGCTATAACTCAATAATAAGGATGCTAACAGGATAATTACTCTAGTTACGAAATGCTAACAGGATATTTACTCTAGTTACGAAACGCTAACAGGATAGGTACTCTAGTTACGAAATGCTAACAGGATAGGTACTCTAGTTACGAAATGACACTGTTTGAAGATATGTTTATGGTGAAATCTTAAATTCGAAGCCTTCAAAAGTCTTATCTTTCTAATTATGTCAGATGGATCTCATATATAAAAGAATTGCAAAGTCGATTAGCAGAGACAGACAGACGAAATTTTTATTCTTGACCCTCTTTAACCTTGAATATACTGGAATTTATACAACGTGTAAGAAAGAATCTTCAGCAAATTCATTGTTATCGTCAAAATTTAATTAATTTGCCCACTCGGTCATTTCTTGTTAAATGCAATTCTCTTTTTTTTTTTTTTTTTTGACTTGACATATTTTATTATACTCTGTGCCATAAAACTTTAGTGAATCATAAAAATCAGCATTGATTCAAAATTTTGTGATTTGTATTTAAACAACACGGGATATTCAGAGACAGTTAGACGTGTCGAAAAGGTCAAGTATAAATGTTTTCCTTATTCAGTGTGCAATTAAAGTCTTTCATTTTTATTCGGCGTCACCCTTAATTCATAGATATGTTTGCAATTTACGCAGGTATTGCGAAGCCTTTTATACATGGTACATTTTTATATTGAAGAGCCATGTGATATAGACAGGCGAGGAATTAAAAGTCAAATGGAAATTAATCATTGTATTGCTCATTCCGAAGAGATTTACATGGAGCAATGAAATATATTAATCTGGTAAATGAAATAGATTGCTCTGGTTTTATGTGTTCATAAAGGAAACTAATAGTTCCGAAAATTCGGTTCAACATGCTACTCTAATTTGTCTTGAGATGAACATCAAAAGAACCGCTATTAATCACATTTGGGGGTAGTTGACCCATCGACTAACCTACGCCTACTCATTTGCATATCAGCTTGCTTAGAACTACAGATTGTATTGTGAAAATTTGCATACATACTTCCTCAACACTGCTGAGTAAATGGCTACAATATTGCACAAATCGGGCACAAAATAGAAAAAAAAGAACTGATAAACAGGAAAAGTTGAACAGATGTCACAGGTCAATCAGGGACAGCCTGAAACATATTTACATAATATTCAAGGCAATGTGAACAAAAGGAAAGAATTAAGATTGCACGATGTCATACAATATCAGTGGGAACTATTAGTACTTTAACTTCATAGATTGAAATTGGAGATGGATGGAAAGCAAATCATTTATGAGGAGTAAAGCCATTATAAACATACATAGAGTGATTTGTCAGACATGGTGAGGTATGAGTACTTAGAAGTGTGATGAATTTATACATACGTGGATTCCTTTAATAATAACCTGGAATATATTTTATTCGAAGATTAAAATACAAATAGCATATCAATACGAAAGGATACTCGTCCTCAACTTCACTGCAATAATTGTTCTTGTCTAGGTTTTAACCCATTTATGTTTTTGGTCTTTCTACTTCAATGTTAAGCCGGTAGGATGAAGTACACAATCGAGTAAAAAAAAACCCAGATTTTTCGATTGCTTATTATACATCTGGATAAATAATTCTTGTACTCAAACTTGTTGATATGATTTCTGTATAGAAAAGCTATAGATCAGTCATTTAACCCTCCCGTCCATTTTTAAATAAACGTATCATTTAGCAAAATATGTTCGCGTTATCAACACCCTGATTAAAAGTCAGGCTTTTGATAATCACAAATTTAGTCGATACCTAAAAGAACTGTCCAGTTTGTTTTATCAGGTGCCATATTCATAAAAAATATCATCATCTCATAACTTAAACGAATCTACTTCATTTCGTTTGACTTAATTACTTGTCATCAGTACTTTATCATCCTAAAAAGTATATTTACACGCAAAGATCCGCAGCCTAATGCGCCAGAAACAAAATCATTTTAGCATCTTTGTTTACTCCTAATTTTTTTTTACTAAATTGTTAATGGACGCGTTCAAAGCTGGACAAATAATAAGACCCCAAATTTCGCTACCATAACTTAGAATATGTGAAATAAGTTTATTAAATAAACTGCAAACGTGGATATAAACTAATAAATCTACTAAGCTGTTTCTTCAAAATCAAGACTGCTTATTTGGCTAATCTACTAAAACGTGCTGAGCTACAAAATAAAACCTACCAGAAGCGAATACAATACTCAAATATCTATCAACAATTTATAATTCGCAACCATAGTAATACAATTTGACCCCTTTTGATATGTTACTTGCACTCCTAAAAATCACCATTGACATTTTAGCGGTATTCACACAATAATTATGCACCTTTACGAGTAGGAGAGCAGCATATTTAGACATTCCTGAAGTTCAGTCTCATAATTATCTACATTTACAAAGTCATCCACACACAGTACAAGGAAAAGTTTGACCATGTACATATAAATACCGTTAATATATTTCCTTAACAATTCATTTCCTAAGCCATTTATGAAAACCGCAAATAAAAACGGTGAGATAATTTATCCTTGTCTCACACCAGTACTACAAATAAATGGATCTGAGAGCTGAATATTTAACCTTTACAAATGACTTTAGCAGAATTGTGCTTTAACGTTAATCTAATTACATTTAATGTTTATCCAATAAGCACTAGGATTTTTATCAGCTTGTACCACAAAGTTTTGTTCACATTATAATCGGCAACCTTTGTAAAATCAACGAAGGTACAATAAAGTTTCAAACAATGATGCAATGATTTATAAGAGAAAGTGAAACATAACATTTATCCACAGTACCCATACTGACTCTAAAACTGGATTGACCCTCAGCATCAACAAAAGTAAATCTAGCATTTAGAACTTTTGTGAGTAATTTATTAAAGATTTGAAGAAGAGTTATGACTTTGTCAGGGACGGATCCGTGGGGGGGGGGGGGGAGGAGGCACGAAACAACCAGAACGTTTCATATACTAAGTTTTCTTTACAGTTAGATGCTTACAATTATTACCGAGAAACGCTTTGTGAATATCTTTATGGTAATTTTAGTATTCACCTCATCAAGCATATCTAGAAATTCATTGTAAACATAAAAGGCAAACAAAAACTAATATAATCCTTCATATCCAACGGTTTTCCGAAAATTCAACGTGAGGCTCAGAATTTTGCGTCGGACACAAGGCTTTCCTTTCAGATTCCAAGGGTGATATTTTCCTGTACAACACCAATGCATAAAGAAGGATTATTTTTCTCAAATTCCTGAACACAAAATGAGGGTCAAAGTCAAGATGGCGTATTGTGAAAACTGATGTAACTTTCAAACAGCAAATCACCCAGTGAAAATGTCCTCATCTTAAGACAGAGAGTAAAAAGTTATATTTACACTAAAATTGCAGTGTAAGCTTTAAATGAAGTTTAAACACATAACAGGATTCAAAGAACAGTGGTTGAGACCAACACGGTAATGCCAATACACAGTGTCTGAATTGCGTATTGATGATAGCTTGCGCAATGATACAAGTGTGAACAGGTCAACAAACCTAAACTCCACCGTTATCCATAAGATTAATCGAGATAGACAACAGATAACTATATAGTCCTAGATTCAAATTTAATCTACAAATGACTTTCCTTTCATAAAGATTAATAAAATCCTTTATATGCATCAGTGTAGGATAGGAACATTCCACCAGAGGGTCAGAATTTTCCGTCAAATTTGCGGCAAAGGATCGTGTCGAACGCAAAATCTGATCCCGAGAGTGGAATATTCCGCAATCCAACACCGATGCATTATTATTTGTCTCACATTACTAAAAAACAATGAGGATAGAAGTCAAAATAGTGAATGCTGAAACAACTTTCCAACAGGAAAATTCACCTTGAAAATTTCCTAACCTTAAGATAGAAAGTAAAAATGTATGTTTACATTGTAAACGTTAAAAATATAAAAGAAAAGAACAGAGATTTTATTCGGACTCAAATTATGCAGTTTCTCATCCATCAGTATGAAAATAATATGAAAGCGTACAATATCTATATATCTATCTATCTATCTATCTATCTATCTATCTATCTATCTATCTATCTATATATATATATATATATATATATATATATATATATATATATATATATATATATATATGTATATATAAAAGTACTCCGATACTATGTGCAATATATGACATATTAGGTGAGGTTGAACTTAACAAAGAATGAGAGTAGATTCTTGCAATGAATTTGCGTTTGACAAATTTCAGACATATATCAATTAAATAATAGAGTTAAATGAATGTGACACACATATCAGGGATTCAAGGAACAGTGGTTAATACCGCGAAGGTAATGGCAATACACAACGTCCAAATTGTGTACCGCATGTAGCTTGCGCAATGATGTAAATGGGAAAAAGTAAATAAATAAAATCCATTCTTATCCATAAGATTAATCGAGACAGAAAATAAAATCTTATAGTCCTCAATTCGGCTAGGATCTAGAATTTATTTTCCCTTCATAAATAATAATAAGAATATAAATCGTTAAAAAATATAAAATTACAACAATGGCTTTTTCGACTCGAAATCGGAATACAGAATAAGTGCATATAGCTAAATTAATCAGTGCGAAAGGACCCCGTTTACGGGATATTAACTTTAACCACCTGCTTGATTTTCAGTACGTAAGTATGTTGCGATTCATATGTATCTTGCGTATTGCGAAAGAATGATCAAGTGATGATGAAAATCGGGGAGATTCTGTCACTTTGCGTGTAGTATATTCACAGTAGAACGTCATGTGATGAACGACTGCAGTCACATTACGAAAGAAAGAAACATCCTACATCCGTGCTGTACACTGGAAAACATACAAAAACATACAGGAAAGTAATAAAATTACATTTTCACCTGGAGTGGATAAAGGATCATCAGGATTATTGGCATGTTAAAAATACCCCGGAAAGTCTGTACATGATAAACAATGGCTGGTTTTCATTAAAGATTTTAGTATTTGTACATACTCTTTCTCATTTTTACTACATGCATTCAAGATTTTTTTCCATCTTGGACTTTTTTGAGCGAAAGCGGTTTATATAAAAAAATTTGACCTTATATTTTAAAATTTTTATTTTTTTTACTTTTATCTTTTATTTTGTATACCTTAAAGAGAATTTTAGCAGATTTACTTTTTATCTTTTATCTTGCTGAACAATATACTTTTAACGTTTTTTTGGAAGGGTTTATCATCCTATTTATTTATTTAATTTATTTTTTGTTGTTGCAATTTTGTAACTTTACAATTGTAGAAATTCACTTTTAATTGGCATTATATAGCTATTATTGTGCTAACTTGCCGTTAAAATCTATTCATACAAAGATAAAATTTGACCTTTGTCATAAATTATATTTACATTTATGGACTTGCGACTTGAAAGGGGACCTGCTTCATTCATAGCTGCTCTCTTCTAATTGCATACGTGACTATTTCCACATGTGTAAACATTCTTTTCTCCTCTCAATACCCCATACTCTCGTTTAGTAGTACTTTTCCTATTTCAATGAAGCGAAATATTTTCAAAACCAGGCACTTCAGAACTTGACAATTTGGACAATGTTTCATAAAAAGTAAAATATCAAGATTATCAAACTTTTTACGCTGGAAAATCACGTTTGCTCGCATGTTTTGTTATTAATACATGAGAGTTTCAACAACAGAAACGCAATTCCTTCCCGAACCGTCAGTTATTTGTTAAGTTCCTTCCTCTTCCATGCTCATCTTCGCCATCACCATCAAAGACGTCATTAGTAAACCCTTCACCAGCATGCCGGGCAACATCCATGATCTAGGTTTTTCCTCTTCTGCTAGAAGCAGCATTCCCTGTACATCCACTTGGCCACAGCCGCCTCTAAAGCTGCGTCATCTCCCGATGCAAAGTCCGATTGATCCAGCTAACGACCTTGTAAGAAATAGTGCCAATTTATTGAAAATGCATCATCTATGGTACTTCTATTTACCACTGGATGAACCGGGTATTTCAGATAGGCTTTATTCTTAGAAATTTCACGGTAATGTTTATATTTGGGCAACAACGTTTTTCGTCCTTGGTGATATATCTGTGTCAATCTCGGCTTACACCAGAATCCTTGAGTTTATTGGCATTCACTATCATATCCCCCACATCCTTGTAATCTCTTAAACATACAATTTTAGGGGGTTGGGGGATCTTATCTAGTCTTCTGCCTAACCAGTGCGCCCTCTGAATGATAAAATTTGCATTTCACTTAAGATCGTTATGTGTGCATTTCACAGCAATATGATCTACAGTTTAAACTGAGTCACCTTCTTCATCAGGAAAACCACTGAAGACGACATTTTATTTGCATCCTCTATGCTTCTGATCTACGGCCTTGTATAAAACAGTTTTCGTCCTGCAATAAATATCGTTGCGGCCACTCCTTGTCTTTTGAACCTCATCGACGTTCTGGTTTATTTTGCGTCCATATTGTTGGCACTAACCGAGCATACATTTTACGAGAAAAGTGTTTTCTATTTTCTGTTTTGCTATAAAAAAAAATGTGTTTTAAACCAAGACTTTTTTTAAATAGGGAGATATCCAGATGAATCATTAAACTTTTGAAACTTTCGACGTTCTTAATACATACAATTTCGTTGTATGTACTCCTCCTTTACTACTATTATTACTACTACTACTACTATTGATATTATAGACATTAACCCTTTTCTTTCTAACTGAAGCGAAGATTGCTAAACAAAATAGAAGAATAAATAAAAATTATACAATAAATTCACAAAGAACTACAAACTTGTATACAAGCAACTGGGAGCATACCTGAAGAAGATAATAATACACCGAAATTCTCACCTCCTACAGATGGCAACACTGTTGTGGACCGAATCATGCTATGAAAGGGATGCGAGAAGTAGTGAGCTCTTAGGTGAAAAAAGGCACAGAATAACCAAGCACAAAGAACAGTCTCGTACCTCTCAAGGATGTTAAAGAATACATCGTCGCCGTCGTCGTCGTCGTCATCATCATCATCTTACCTCATTTATGAGCTACATATTTTCTTTTTTATTGACATTTTGTTTAATAGATCACAATTCTTTCTGTGCTAATCGTTATCATAATTAAATTTTTTACTTTACTGTACTATTTCGATCCCTCTGTTTATAAAGTGAAATTTACACTTTCAAATGAAGCGTCGTAATTATAGAAGTATTACGCTGCCAATATGTGATCCAAATGTTGTATTTTATGTCAACAAAACGTGTTATCGATGTGATCCAAATGTGGTATTTTACGTCAACAAAACGTGTTATCGATTGCAATTTCTTGACATGAATATGTAGACATGACAAATTTGCATACATAAGTTTCTATTTTGTGGCAACATGTCTTTACGACAAAATAGATATATCAATGCGTTGTCATGTCTGCATAAACATGTAAAACATCTGAAATATGTAACTCGTTTTGTTGACATAAAAAGACGTCATCTTGATCACATATACAATATAATTATTTCATGTCGATGGCATCTTAAAACTTCCATTAATAATAGTTGCTTCTAAATTGAAAGGAGAAAAAAGTTCTCAATAGGAAGTAAAGCTTTGTTTGAACCACTTTATAATCGTACGAGAGTATAAAGTATACGTACTTACTGGAGATTATACTTCAATGATAGGAAGTTCATATTAAGATAAGGAACTACAGTGTCTCCTCTTGACTTTAGGAAACGACATGCTTTCCTTCCTTCTGAGATTTTCTCGATCAATTTTATTTTCATATTTTACTTCTTTAATTAAAAAATATTCTCCATTTCTGATTCATTCAAGGAAATTAGCAGAAGAAACAACCCAAAGTTTCTAACTTAATAAATGTCTCCTTCATTAAGACCCCGAACTCCCGTTTAGCTGTACACCCAGCACGTGCATTATTAAAGAGTATGAATTGGTAAATCTGCATTACTTTAGAATATGTAAGACACCTTCAGCTATAGGTCAAATTTATCAGGAGTCAATTAGTATATGTTGACTCATTCTCCATGAGTCATTATTCAGCCATTGTGAGATCTATCACCCGTTTGTGAGATCCACCACCCGCTTTGTGAGATCTATCACCCGGTTTGTGAGATCCATCACCCGCTTTTTCTTATTGCCTCTATCCTCAGTGTTATACCTGATCAAGGACATATTCCTTTATACTGTCGATATAGGCACAAAGAACAGAAAAAGGAAAATAAAGTAAGTAAGAAATGCAAGGTATAACGTATTATATATATATACATATATACATATATATATCATTACATTAGGAAACATGAAAGCAGAGTAATGTAATAAATCCATTCAAATTGTTGTATCTGTTCTCCACTGATAACTTTAAAAGGACAGTTAGTTCCGTTTCGTTTGCTCTGATTCGTAAATGCAGCCATTTGGAGCTGTCGGGGATAATGAAAAATCTTATCAATCAGCAAATTAAAAAAAAAATAAAAATATTTGACACCACTTCATAAATTGTTTCCGTCCATATCAGTGAAAATCCTTAAAATCAGACAAAACCTGAGCCTTTACTGGTTATCTGGTGCTAATTTATCGATCTTTTTGCGAACATAAACATACTGGACACAGTCTAAATCTGGTCTTGCATGAAAAAGAACCGCAATACAGCTATCACAATTATCTCGTTAGCTCATTCCTCTTACAGGTAGGCTAATACATGATAATTACCTGTACACACTTAAAGTTTGATATTAGCAAACTGAGTGAAGACGTACTGCGTAAAGTCAGATAGTTTCATATGAACTCAGACTGTCCAGCAATTTGAAAATACCTAATGGGTGTTAAAAATAAACAATAACATTTTTTTTATAAGCTGGCTTCCTCAACCTATAAGGCATCGAGTGGTGTTTTAGAATATTACACATTAATTCAGCTATTTTAATTTTGTATATAAATATTTATCATAGTTAAATATAAATGGAATAATTCCCATTTCAAAATTCAAGTTGTTTTTCTTTAATTTGTATATGTTTGCACATAATGAATATATATCGTAATCTCTGTCCCAGTTTTTATTTGATCTGATATAATTGTGTGACAGACGATCGTTTGTAGCGCCCATATATTTCACTCAATCTTGCCAATAAAGACAAATAAGGTGTTAAATGAAAACAGAGCAAAAACGATTCTTTTGCACATTTTCTCTGAAAGACTGAATTTCACTTCTAACCAGACAGTAAGCTCATCACATTTATTCGCGATTACTTGTGAGTGACACCTCGTGACTCCCAGGAGACGCGGCTGAGAAGATCTCGTTACAGACGCGATAATAACGAGATATTTCCCTCGGGTTCACCATCTGTATTTCTTAGTTATGAAACGTGTGAATATAAACATCAAGTATCGTTTTTAAGTTTAGTATGCAGATTGGCTGACTCGGACCTCTCAGGAGCTTGCATGAAAAACAATGGGTTCCAAAAGCAAAGAAAGACAAACTGGTTTTGAGTCATTTAAAAAGTTGACGGCATGAAGACGGTCCGATTACATTTGTTATCGTCGCGTGTTGCAGTCTGAAAATTCCATACCACAAGCTGATGTAACTTTGACATCAAATTATGCTTCCTGACATTAATTATTGGCATTAGTATTCTTTTGAAATAATGTCAGGACGACAAAGAGCAAATCATACTCGATGTATCGAAAGGGTGTGAATGCAACTTAGCATACCTTAATTTTCTCCAGAGAGAGAGAGAGAGAGAGAGAGAGAGAGAGAGAGAGAGAGAGAGCAGCACTGGTTTCACAAAATTTATCAAATATCTCCTCAATTAGAGATTGTATATTTTCTTGCTTATGATACTTCAGACAATATCAGAGGTTTTTTCTTTTGGTTTTTGTTTTTGGGGGTGGGGGGGTGGGGTTGTTTTTAGAGGTAGAGCTATAGTGGAGCTGATGCAAAATCATTTGGCACATGGATACCTTTTCATTCTTCAAAAGAGAGTTGAGAAATTCTTCAAATGTGAGAAAATCCTAAATATTTCCTCATATATGAAACAAGACTCTTATCAGAAGAATTTGACATTATTACTGTATTTTAACCCCTAATGCCTGCTGAATGTTCTGTGAAATGTCCATTGTTATCAGCCAATCTGTAAGAAAGATATTTGAAAATCTAAGTTTAAGGAAGACATTTGTACATGTTTAGTGACCTCGGGACAGGGAGCAAACACACTTGAAACCGTAAATGTTTCAAACAAAAAAGGTTGCAAATGTCAGTGGTATGCAAATCAAATAAATGTTAGGACGACTGGCGAAAATAAATTACCATTTGTTTTTCTTTGCACCAAATGTTTTAGAAACAACCACGCAGTAAAAATGTGCTGCTCCATTCTAAAATACACATTTACAATGATAGAAGGCAAGCAACTATATAATCAAGTCTAGTAATTGAGGGAAGCTTATCTATGTTGTGTGTAAACTTCGCAAAAACGCCATAATTAAAAATCTCCACAAAAAAACACGATAAGATTTTCGCGTATATGGCTTAAAAAATATTACAAATAAAAAGTTGTTTAAGCACGGAATGCCATTTTCTTTAATATAATTCTTTGAGCGCTTAGAATCGTTTCAACGCTTTCTGTGACACTGACAACAACTGATAAAAATGGTTTATATCATCGGTGCAATTAGTAAGGAGGAACAAAAGTTAATCTTTATTATCTATCATCCTTGGTATGACTAAATACTAACAGACATTAGACTTATAAGTTTGTGTTAATATTAGATATACATTTTTTTCTGTGTAAGGGATTATAACTTGGACGGCATGGTTTTAAACCTATGATTTTTAGGGACTTAAATAGGAAGACTGGTATACAAAAAAAAAATTAAAAAAAATAATTAATTAAAACAACAACAAAAAATTTTATGATTACTTGTAGAAAAAGTACAACTCAGTTAGTTTCAATCAGTTGATTTTGATGGTCTACGTTGTAGACAGTTTTGCTTTTCATTTTGATAATGAAAGATTAAGCCTTTATTTGTACCAGATCTTTTTTTCCGGAGTCTAGTTTGTATACTAGTGTAGTCTCTGAACTAAACCGCCTCAAAATCTTCGCATCGATTCGCATAAATTCAATTTCAATAAAGTTCACACATCATTAGCAATAATTGTTTCGAATTATATATATATATATATATATATATATATATATATATATATATATATGCAAATAGAGTAAACAGTGTAAATAGTGGCGGCGCGTCGGTTCGAGTGGCGCCCGAGGATAATGTTATTTAGTGGCGTCCCTACTTTGTTACAGAGAACAGTTTTATGAGGGTTGCCAACCTCCCTCCTCCATTGCACCCCCACCCCCTCCTAAATATAAGTTCTGTCAGCAATAAAAAAACTGCCGACGGCGCACCCCATCGAATAGCGCCCGGGGCAACTGTCCCCTCCCAACTCCCAACGGCACCCCCCTCGCGCCGCCACTGAATGTAGAGATCAATATAATTAATCATAAATTTTTAGATTTTCAATTTTGTTCGAATAAAATAAAAGGCACATGTCTGAGAAGAAATCTCGATCGGTCATAAGTAATGAATCGGTACGAATTATTTTCCTTCTTTTAGTTTTTTTATTGAGCATAGTCTATAAATCCGTAGTCCGTGTATGGTACATGCTTTGTAATACTACATGACGTCACAGCCCGTCTGAGCTGGTTAGTTAAAGCAGATTATAAAGTATAGCAGTGATAATGCACAACAATTTAACACTTGATTTAAATTTTCAATCGCAATCACCGAATTTTCAAATCGGAAGCTTCAAACAATACCGCCATCTGTTACAGCACTTTAATTATATCTTTTTCGACAATGCTGACTTGTTTTCTTTTACTTCTCACTAGCCATGCGTACGACTGACTTTCTACTTGATCACGTGACGTAGAGCTCAATTACTAATATTGCACCTGTTTAATTGAAGAACATTGCTGATGTAAAGCTTCTATCTGATTTATCAAATAGCTAAAGCTTAATATGTAATCAGCAATTTATTTTACACCAACGTCGTTGTATTTCTGTACAGAAAAGCCAAGATGACCTGCTGATCTTGTGAGCTAAATAGAAATATAACTGTATCAGTTATTTTTAAAATATTTCCTGGGTGAAGCACAAAATGGTATAGAATCTTGAAATATCTATAAAAGTAATATACCTTTGACTTTCTTTTTTCTCCTTTACGTAAGCTTTATAAACGCTCTAAAAGTATAGTTTCAAAACCCAAGAGTCGGTGGAGGTGGGATGCGTTGAAGGATGGGTGGGGGAGGTGTTGTCACGCGATACTACATCTCCATATTTATTTGAATTTCACACGTATATAAAATAACTACCTATTCAGTCGTATTCCATCGAACTATAACCTTATGTACTGACATTTATTTCATCATGTCAGTTTGAACCTACTCTTCACACATGAATGGTGTTGAATGTGGGCCCCACGGTGTTTTGATGAATGGTTTTGAATGTGGGCCCACGGTGTTTTGATGAATGGTGTCGAATGTGGGGCCCATGGTGTTTTGGTGAATGGTGTCGAATGTTGGGCCCATGGTGTTTTGGTGAATGGTGTCGAATGTGGGGCCCATGGTGTTTTGATGAATGGTGTCGAATGTGGGACCCATGGTGTTTTGATGAATGGTGTCGAATGTGGGGCCCATGGTGTTTTGGTGAATGGTGTCGAATGTGGGGCCCATGGTGTTTTGGTGAATGGTGTCGAATGTGGGGCCCATTGTGTTTTGGTGAATGGTGTCGAATGTGGGGCCCACGGTGTTTTGATGAATGGTGTTGAATGTGGGGCCCACGGTGTATTGATGAATGGTGTTGAATGTGGGGCCCATGGTATTTTGATGAATGGTGTTGAATGTGGGGCCCATGGTGTTTTGGTGAATGATGTCGAATGTGGGGCCCATGGTGTTTTGGAGATCCTTTACTTGTTTTATCAATACAGCTTTTAACTCTTATAATCACGTACATTGAAGATTTCTGGCATTTATTCATCATTTATTAATTTTCTTTTTCTTTTTGCAGGGGTAGGGATTGGGGTGGGAGGTTGTTTTATGGTGACTACAAAAATTAAATGCTTTCTGACCAACGTGCTCAATAACTTTAGTCGAATTCAATATTAATTTTCAAAGCCATTTATGACAATTTTATATCAGTACATTCATGGGCAACTAAAATAGTAACATTTCCTTTTTCTAACAGTTAGTATATTGTTATGTATGATGTTTATATAATATTATAAATATTTTAGGAAATTGTAAATGTTTCTTCACTTTAATATTTGCTTAAATCTTAATGTTATCAGGAAAAACATGTTTAACTAGTGTCCTTGAATTAGGTTGTTTTGATCAATATGTTTTCTCAATTTGAAGGTCAAGGTTGAATTTTGTTTACAGTTAGAATTCCATTAAGATGACTCATATTCTAGAACATTCTGTCATGTGACCAATCTTTATATATACCATGTTTGGTGGACATTTATTCAGTTTTGACATTACCATCAGTCTTGTAAAGAGCTATTACAGTTGTGAAAATTCATTCCAAATTCTAAGAGAGGAATTATTTTAAATATTCATTGGATTATAACAGTGCTCACAAACTTTTGGATTTTGGATTTTTAATTGATGATTTTGGAATTTATGTGAACTTATTCAAAGATTTTGGAATACTTCATTTTGACATCAGCACATCAAGATTTCTAGTACATCAGGACTTTGGAGACCATTAGCACATAATAACATTCAAGGACATATTCTATATTTAGGACTTGTGATTAGAACAATCATTCTTATTGGATTATTAGGATTTCAAAACACATTACTGTAAGTGACTTTTTGATTTTTCATTTTAATTATCTAGTAATAAATTGCTTGTTGATTTTTACTTGATTTGTTGGTTTCACTTTCTTTCTGTTACATTTTTCTTAGACCATAGAGTCGTAACAGAAATTGGGGGCTCGTCCGGGATCTGAATTTCTTTAAAGCATATTAGAGATATTAAATTTATCTTTGAAATTCATATTGATTTTGTCTTGGAATTTTTTTTTGTTTTTGTCTTTGGCAAAGATTTTTAAATAGAGAAATTTTTTGGTGTGAAACCAACAAGCATTTACTATGGCATCTAATGTTCAGAATTTCATTTCAAAACCTATCCAGGAGGGGATAGAGTGCATGAGAAAGTTAATTGAAGAGTTCAAGAGGTCCATCCATAGTGATGTTAAAACCTATCTTGACGAGCAGAATGTGGAAACTTTGGAAAATGCTGCTCGTATGGCTGATGATTATTCCTTGACTCACAAAATTTCATTTGGCAATAAGTCGTCCTCTCAGCAGTTTTCTGGTAAAAAACCATTTCAATCTCATTCGAGTACTTCCAAATTTCACAACAGCACAACTGTTAGGAATCAAACATCTGATAAGACTGATCAGAAATCCTTATCTCTTCCTACGTGCACTTATTGTAAAAAGAAAGGGCACGTTATTTCTGATTGCTTCAAGTTGAAAAATAGGCAACAGAGAAAAGACAAAGCTTTTCCAAATGCTCTTATTTCTACGAGGTCAAGGTCACGGTCTTGTATTGAAAGCAATACATTTGTTGGGTCAAACAAACCCCAGTCTTATTCTATTTTGGAGGCTTATGAACCATTCATGTCAGAAGGTTCTATATCACTTATTGGTGATTCTGCCAAACCTATCGCAATTAAAATATTAAGGGACACTGGAGCTTCTCAGAGTCTTTTATTATCAGGTACTTTGCCTTTGTCTGAGGAGTCTTCTTCAAGTGAAAGTGTTCTTGTTCAGGGAGTTGAGTGCGGCTTTGTAAATGTTCCTCTCCATTGTGTAAATTTGGCATCAGACTTAGTTTCTGGACCTGTGACTGTTGGGGCAGTGACTTCTTTACCCATAGAGGGTGTTCATTTATTACTAGGCAATGACCTAGCTGGAGATAAGGTTGTGGTTAATCCACTTGTAACTGACAAGCCTTGTTTAGATCAGAAAGTTGATCCTGTCGAAACTGAAATCCCTGATTTGTACCCTGCTTGTGCAGTTACTAGAGCTATGGCAAAAAGAGCTCTTGAGATTGATGTTGATCAGGATATTATTCCTTTAGCTGACACATGTATTGGTCAGTCTTTTGATGAGATCACTTTTTCCTCAGGTATTGATCAATCAAATGGTATTGATCACAGTGATCCTCTTTTGGCAACTCATTCTCTTTGTTCTAATCAGGAGGACAAACGACAATCCCTTGTCGTTGAACAGGAGCAAGATCCCGAGATATCTTGTTTGTTTAAGAGGGCTATTAGTGAAACTGAAGCCACACAAGTTCCAGTGTGTTACTTTGTGAAAAATGGGGTCCTTATGAGGAAATGGAGACCACCTGATGTACCCGCTGGTGACGAGTGGTCAGTGAGCTATCACATTGTTGTTCCTAAGTCATATAGACAGGAAATTCTTAATTTAGCCCATGAAACTCCTTTGGCTGGTCATTTAGGAGTCCGTAAGACTTATCACAAGATCTTGAATCATTTTTATTGGCCGAAACTCAAAAGTGATGTTTCTAAATACTGCAGATCTTGTCACACTTGTCAAATGGTAGGAAAACCCAATCAGAAGATACCTAAGGCTCATCTGCAACCTATTCCTGCATTTGATGAACCATTTAGTAGAATAATAGTAGACTGTGTTGGTCCTTTAAATAAAACCAAGTCAGGCAACCAATACTTGTTGACCATCATGTGTGCATCTACAAGATTTCCAGAGGCAATTCCTCTGAGAAATATAAAAACTAAAACTATTGTGAAAGCTTTGGTGAAGTTTTTTACACTTGTTGGCCTTCCCAAATCTGTCCAGTCAGATCAAGGGTCAAATTTTATGTCTGGAATTTTCCAACAAGTTATGCATGAATTAGGCATCCAACAGTTTAAATCTTCTGCCTATCACCCTGAAAGTCAAGGTGCTTTGGAAAGATTTCATCAAACTTTGAAGAATATGATTCGATCATATTGCTTTGATACAGAAAAGGATTGGGATGAGGGTGTTCATTTGTTGTTGTTTGCTGTTAGGAAATCAGTTCAAGAGTCGTTGGGTTTTAGTCCCTTTGAACTAGTTTTTGGTCATACTGTCCGTGGACCATTGAAATTATTGAAAGAGAAACTTCTTTCAAATGAAGACTCAAAGATTAATCTTCTTGATCATGTTTCTGATTTCAAATACAAGTTGTCAAAGGCCTGTGAAGTAGCAAGAACTAATCTTCACACTACTCAGTCAAAAATGAAATTAATGTATGACAGAAATTCACAGGAAAGGAGTTTTAAACCTGGTGACAAAGTTCTGGCTCTCTTTCCCATACCTCAGAATCCTCTTCAGGCTACATTTTATGGTCCTTATACCGTTGAAAAGAAAGTAAATGACTTAAATTATATCATTAACACTCCTGGGAGACGGAAACAGAAACAACTTTGTCATATAAATATGTTAAAGGAATATTTTGACAGAGATAGCTCAGCTAATTATTCAGTTAATTTAGTTGTACCTGTCCCACACAGTGAAGATATCAACGATGGAGTACGATCAGACTATAGTGACTCTGGTATAACCAATCTTCGGAATTCAGAAATATTGAACAACCTAGACCAGAAACTTTCACATCTAAAACAACAGGAAAGAAATGAACTAAAACAGCTATTACATGACTATGAGCACTTGTTTCCTGATGTTCCAACACGAACAAGTAAAATTTATCATGACGTTGACATTGTAGATTCTGCGCCTGTGAAACAGCATCCTTATAGGATGAATCCTCTCAAACAGAACTATCTGAAGAAAGAAATTCAGTATTTACTGGAGAATGATTTCATAGAACCAAGTAAAAGTAACTGGAGTTCACCATGTATTCTTGTTCCCAAGCCAGATAATACATTCCGTATGTGTACTGACTATAGAAAAGTCAACAGTGCCACCAAAACTGATTCATTTCCAATCCCAAGAATGGACGATTGCATTGATAAAATTGGAAATGCGGAATATGTCACCAAGTTTGACCTTTTAAAAGGATTCTGGCAAATTCCACTGACGGAAAGGGCAAAAGAAATTTCAGCATTTGCAACTCCAGATGGACTTTATCAATATAAAGTCATGCCGTTTGGAATGAAAAATTCGGCTGCAACGTTTCAACGTCTGATAAACATGATAACATTTGGTCTTGATAATTGTGACGCTTATATCGATGACGTCATTATCTACAACAACACCTGGGAAGATCATTTGGAAACCATTCGCAAATTCTTCGATCGACTCAGTGATGCGAATCTGACAATTAATTTGAGCAAAAGTGAGTTTTGCCATGCTTGTGTCACATTTTTAGGACATATTGTGGGACAAGCTCAAGTTAACCCTATAGAAGCTAAGGTCAAAGCTATCTCTGAATTTCAAGTTCCAATTTGTAAAAAGCAACTGATTCGATTTCTAGGTATGGCTGGATATTATCGGACATTTTGTTCCAATTTTTCCAAAATTGCTGAACCTTTGACAAGTTTATTGAGTAAGAAAGCCAAATTTTATTGGTCTGACATGTGTCAGGAATCTTTTGACAAGTTAAAGGCCATGCTTAGGAATGCACCAGTTCTTTCTGCACCAAATTTTAGCCAATCATTTAAATTATCTGTTGATGCAAGTGATGTAGGGGTTGGTGGAGTATTGATTCAGGAAGACAAAAGTGGTGTGGATCACCCTGTGTGTTATTTTTCTAAAAAAACTAAACAAACACCAGAAAAATTATTTCACAATTGAGAAGGAATCTTTGGCTTTGATAATGGCTTTACAGCATTTTGAAGTGTATGTCACCTCAGCTCTTTCTCCAATTATTGTGTACAGTGATCACAATCCCCTTACTTTCATCAACAAAATGAAAGATAAAAATCGGAGATTGTTGAGATGGAGTTTGATATTGCAAGAATATAACATTGACATCAAACACATCAGGGGAAAAGACAATGTGATTGCAGATGCACTCTCACGTGCCTAGAAATGTAATATTGCTTGATGTAATTAAGTCCAGTATCATAAAACATGTTCTTATGTAATTTTGGTTATTATAGTATTAGATGTATATTCAAAAGAAAGCTTTATTATATAAATCTTTCTTTTTCTTTATGAGGGGAGGTGTTATGTATGATGTTTATATAATATTATAAATATTTTAGGAAATTGTAAATGTTTCTTCACTTTAATATTTGCTTAAATCTTAATGTTATCAGGAAAAACATGTTTAACTAGTGTCCTTGAATTAGGTTGTTTTGATCAATATGTTTTCTCAATTTGAAGGTCAAGGTTGAATTTTGTTTACAGTTAGAATTCCATTAAGATGACTCATATTCTAGAACATTCTGTCATGTGACCAATCTTTATATATACCATGTTTGGTGGACATTTATTCAGTTTTGGCATTACCATCAGTCTTGTAAAGAGCTATTACAGTTGTGAAAATTCATTCCAAATTCTAAGAGAGGAATTGTTTTAAATATTCATTGGATTATAACAGTGCTCACAAACTTTTGGATTTTGGATTTTTAATTGATGATTTTGGAATTTATGTGAACTTATTCAAAGATTTTGGAATACTTCATTTTGACATCAGCACATCAAGATTTCTAGTACATCAGGACTTTGGAGACCATTAGCACATGATAACAGTCAAGGACACAGCCGTGAATTTGGAACATTCTATATTTAGGACTTGTGATGAGAACAATCATTCTTATTGGATTATTAGGATTTCAAAACACATTACTGTAAGTGACTTTTTGATTTTTCATTTTAATTATCTAGTAATAAATTGCTTGTTGATTTTTACTTGATTTGTTGGTTTCACTTTCTTTCTGTTACATTTTTCTTAGACCATAGATTCGTAACAATATTCATTGTTTGCCATATTTTATGAGGGAGACAACTCTGTACGAGTTTAAAGTCAGGCAAGTATAGTTAATATGGTAGATTTAAAATGAGCGGAAATCAACGTTGTCTGCATCCGGGCACCCGTCATAAGCATACAATGATTGATTGGACTCTAATAAAGCCCACACCGTTTACATTTGTAATAGCTATAATTGTGTTTGATAACAAACATATATAGTTTGGACCGACAAGTGGCCACACGTTCACATCTTTTCGTCGTGTTTTTTGGCACACATTCGGAGCAAGAATTCAAAATGTGAGTGACTGATGATTTCAGTCGATGTAGATTTAATTACATCGAAAGTTATGTTCGTCACTTACATGTAATGCACGATTGGATTTCCGACCATAGTCTGGATGGTTACGGTTTGGTGCATGACAAGGGGAGAATTCATTATCAGTAAATTGTGTCATCTGATAGTAAACGTTATCTAATGTTTTAATCTCACTATATCTTGATGTTAATTTAATTCTCTCAAAGCTATTCGACGGAAATGTTGGGATTATGTGATCCTGCTCATAACCGTGTGTGTGTGTGTGTGTGTGTGTGTGTGTGTGTGTGTGCAAAACAAACCCTCAGAAGTTTGGTTCACTCCAGGAAGCTATGGATAGAGGTTGATTTTATTCTAAATAACTGTGAAAAGCCTGGAAGAATGCGGCTTAGCGATAGATTCATAGTTTATTTATTCATTAACTCTTTTCATATTATAATGGCATTGTACTGCATGGAAGAGTGTACTTGTATAAAACCCCACCCCACCCCTCGATCTCTTATTGAATCGAAACCTGTTATTACAATGTAGTGAGGTTGAAAGGTGTAATTATTTCCTTTATATTTTGATATTAGAAAATTGCATGAAATCGATGTTGTAATTAAGTTTGACATCTTCAATGACTTGACCACCCTCCGCATATTAATGAAGTTTCTATTGGAGAAGAAACTCCACCAGGTGTCTACCACTGTTACTGTATAAACTAAAAGTGCAGACATATGTAGAGTAAAGAAATAAATTTACTGGTAAAGTGGAAATTACTTTCTTAGGAACAGAACAGGCGGTGCAAGTATTCTATGCTATTTGCTGCGCAAAAAATAGTTGAGTATTTTACTCAAAAACCTATATATTTCAGTAAGTACAATTTTCAAAGGAGAATGGTAATGGTGAGTTAAATACATTGCGTCATTGTATAGACATTTTGGTATTACTGCGCTAAATTATGAATCACATAGTCCTGACGTGCTCACAGGTTCGTCAAAACCACTTAACCCAGATTTCGTTAGTCACTTAATTTCAGTGTTCAGTCGGTTCAGATTCTTGACTGCAATTTAATTCTTATTTTGTGTGTGAACATAAGAGTGGATAATGTTATATAATGACAACTCACTGTAGATAATATAATATAATATAATATAATATAATATAATATAATATAATATAATATAATATAATATAATATAATTTAAATTTCTCAGTTTTAGAATCATATTGGTCACTGGTGAAAATTATATAGCAAAGCAAATTATATTTACAGCCAGGGACATACCTGCTTCACGGAATTTTCCGCATTGTATTTCAATTTCCACGGCAGGATCATGCGCAGAATGAAACACTGCATTTTTAATTTACATCGAAGTCTTCATACACCATTTACCAAAACATTTCACTACTTTGATATGATCTGATATAAAATTATTGTCATCAAATATGCATCGTGCAGTTATCTATATCGAGGAGCTTTGTCTATATGGCACCGTAATAATTCCCAGATTATTTAACTGTACAATAACATTAAGCCACTTTTACTGTAATTTTCTGCACGATAGTATGGGTATGACTGATACTATGTTCTTCTTTGCAAATATTTTCATTGCTCCAAAGGGTAAACTAGTAATAGTATAGCACTGCACCAGTTTTCCCCACAATGCCTTGCAGAAAAATGGCCACAGTGACTTGCAACAATGGCCGCTTTGTACTGGAATTCCCACTTCAACCGTTGTCTCCTAATAAGTATACTTCTAACTTACATTGGCATTCGTCTATCTGCTCAAAATATCTTAGCTTTCGTGTTATCGAGGTTTAGAGTCATAATTTTAAATGTGATGACGTATTTTGTCAGCAAACTGTACCTATTAGATCATGCTGAAGTTCTGTACCTATTAGGCCATGTTGAAGTTTACTTTAAAGGTTTAGAGTCATTATTTTAAATTTGGTGACGTATTTTGTCAGCAAACTGTACCTGTTAGACCATGCTGAAGTTTACTTTAAAGGTTTAGAGTCATTGTTTTAAATTTGGTGACGTATTTTGTCAGCAAACTGTACCTATTAGACCATGCTGTACCTATTAGACCATGCTTAAGTTTACTTTAAAGGTTAATAATACGCATGAAAGCTTCAAAAAGGACAAATACTATTGTGCATGCTTAAATTCCCAGTAGTCCACATTTCCTGAATATAAAAAAAAAATGTCATTGTCTCAGATACATTCCCTAAAATACACGCATGCGTCCTTTACTTAACCGGTATTGTCTTTAATGTACTAATGTAAAAATGTGTTAATGGTTGTTTATTAATTGATTAGACTACGTGTTTATGAAGTATACATTTTACAAGAAAAAAAGTTCTTCTTTTAAAAAAAAATGTGTGCGATATAAAGTTAGAATTACTCTCAGCATAATTATACATACTTATCACAATTCTTGCGATGGCAATTAAGTTATGTATACAAAAGGTTCTTACTTGTAATTGAAACTATGTGTTTGAGAGTTTGTGTAATAATTTCATGGATTATTTAGTATATTGAAATCTTCAACGATGAAATATATAAGTGTGAAAATTATTGAAGTATTTGAATTGCTGTCAATATGAACCTGACTCAGTTTTTCACAGTGCCTAGGCTAATAAAAACATTTTGACTCATTCAAAACAGTCTATTTGATAATTGTGTTGAAATAAACCCACGATTTGCTAAACTTATCAATACTGGTTCTGCCAACTTGAGTCTATCAGCCAATATACAACAAAGTCTTATTGGAATAGTGTTTTTGACATTATTATGCATTACTTTTATTTAAAACACGTAAAACCAGCGACATACATAGAAATTGAATGTTTTTAATATAAGAAAATTAGACCGAATGGAAAAATTACCTCAGTTCGACAAAGCTACAAAATAAAATAGCAAAACATTTGTACAATTTTTCATTTTGTTTTCTATAGACAATGTCATCTTCAATGTCTCCTTTCGCAGCAATAATATTGTTGTCAATTAATAAAGTCCGGTAATTTGATATCCTCACTTTTAATATTTTCAACTCTCTATGAACTTGCACAGAATCAAATATTTGTTTTCCGTCCACGAATTAGAGGCCACTGTCACGGCGAGCCAACTAAAATCAGCGGGAATCTATTATACCCTCCCCGAGCAGATTCGAAGAAGAATTAGATTTGAGACTCAAATGTATAAGGCATCGACAATCACTGTAGGAGATGTAATCTATTGCTACCCAAGAGAGGGAGATCCTACGGGTAAATTGTTATTTGATGCCATAAAAAATGAGTTGTCTCTTCTGAATGTCATTCTTGTATGTTAAAACAAACGCGTGTGCTTGAGGGTTGAAATCGCTTTTACATAACATTGACAAGCAGCCTAATCTTCAATTGGCAGCGGAACAAAAACGGGTATGTTCCCACGGTCCCAAAAACTACAGATGGCAGGTGACTTGGGTAGCCACTATAGCAATCGAAGAGAACAACATGAAAATAGAAGTCCTGGCATTTAATTTTTGGCATCAATCATTATATGGACGCACCTTGCTGTATAATTTTTGGTGGCGATTCTTCAAGACTGAAGACAGACCATCCATATCTGGAATAGTATCAAGACGATTAGCAAAAGCAAGACGAATGAGTACTTTACTATTCGTATAATCAGTGGAATTAATAGAAACTCGCATGGTGTCAATTCAATTAATTCATCAATATCATTCAGATTACATTCTTCCACTTAATACATGCAGTTTATTACTTGCAAAGTAAATCCCTAATTTACACAATAAATACAGTGCAGTATTCGTTGCCAAGCGCTGCTGAATAGACGCAAATGAATAAATAAAAGTCTCATGAACCATTGTGTTTCATACTCAAGAGTTTCCAAGAATGAAACTAAATACATTGCACGGAATATATTTGTTACTGAGGATCAATAATTGTGCGACATATGGATTATCTGATACTTTAGTATTGTTCAGACGAACATCAAAGGAGCCGCTTTCGTTTGTAGAAGGAGCCAATTGCTTCGTCTGCAATTTTACGGATTCACGAAGCTGAGTATGCGGTTTCATCCAGTAAATTAACGACAGTAGACCACGTGTCTCCATATAAAATATCATGAAGATATAAATCAAAGTTGAAATATCCATGGAAAGAGGTCCTATTAGCCATTTCGCTTGACTCTAATACATGTACTGACTTTAATACAGTCAATTATTTTAGAATGTGAAAGTATTAATCAACTTTAAAGCCAACAATTCTATTTCAATGTAGCGTACAGGGCTTGTAGATCTTGTCGACCACACCGTAGTATTCTAAGGGAACTTCCCAATCAAGACTACAAAAGGTTACAGAATGGAGAAAAAGAGTAAGAAATAAAAAAGAACACACTAGAGCAGGGTAAAATCGAAACATAGTCTCATCGATCAAAGCACATGAATTGATCTCATTCTGCCTTAAATAATGCTGTACAAAATATATGTTATCGAGTTTCCATGAGGTTAATTAATACCATATATAGTTTGAATATATGCGCATCGTGTCTTTTACAAGATAATTGTTCCTACAATGAAATAATTGCTGAAATTATTTGTCTGATTTTTGTCTTGAACACAGTCACAGTTTAAGGTAAAACAGCCACTTTCAGTGACACATGGACATTCAATGTTGTAAAGGAACTCAACTCTGATAGAATGTTTGGAAAACGACGTAGAAATCTTTCTCCTATATATTCCCTATATTCAATGTTGTATCAGACCTCAGCTCTAATATCATTTATAGGAAACAACGTACAAACTTTCTAAGAATATTGGTATTAAAATACACTCCGGTCCGAATTGATAATTGGCTGCTTGAACACGTGAACTTAGTTTACATGATACGAGATCTAAACGGGTAATAGTTTCCTAGTACAGAATCAGGTAACAAATGATGTAGGAAAGGATAGAAGCTGTCTAATAAAATAGTCTTACAATGATGGTTAGAATACGAGCATAATTACATACTGCTTTGATTGATTCAATGCATATTCTTGAAACTTTATTTATGTCGACATATTCATAATCTTTAATCAGTCTACAGATTTACCTATATGCTAAGTTATTCCACGATTTTTACCAACCATTATGTTGAATCTTGGCGAAAAATTAAAACGGTCGGCTATGACTTGCTACTTTCTAAGTGAAAATGTAAATAGCACGACTCATATACTCCATAGTTTTGCTGGTGTGCAGGACTGAAATAGCACGACTCATATACACCATAGTTTTACTGTTGTGCAGGACTGTACAATGTCAGTAGCTAGAGACTTCAACTCTTCGGCTTGTTTGTTTTTCGTAATTATAAAAATTTATCTTGGTGCTTTAACGTATGCATGTCTGTCTGTCTGTCTGTCTGTATGCATGTATGTATGTATGTATGTATGTATGTATGTATGTATGTATGTATGTATGTATGTATGTATGTATGTATGTATGTATGTTGAAATGAACATCCGAAATAGTCATTGTTTAATATCTAAAAAGGAAGAATATGTTTAGAATTATGGGGTAATATTGACTTTTCAGCTAGCCTTCAATACATAATACTGCACTAACTACCAACTATGTAAGTTATACGAAGCGATTCGATTTCAGTTAAATAAAAGTCAGTTACTCGTTATAACGCCAACAATTAATGTATGCTACAGTTGAGAGACAAATAGATAACACGACCTTGAAATATATCGAGCAAAGAACAGCACATCAATAAAATACATAAGCAGTAATATTTATATTGCATCACTTGATATAATAAATGAAGGGGAACTAGCATGTTATGTGATACAGTTAAAGATTGTTACTACAAAAGAGCTTTCATTTCAAGTTTGTCCTCTGCAAAAACTTGTCCATGTAGATAGAAATCTTTTATCCTCCCGAAAGTCATTCATTCATGTTTTAAAAGCTTTTGTTAAGATATAATCTCAAACAGTGTCAAAATTCGTAGAGGGAGGTATATAATCAGGCTGAAACGTGAGAAATAATACTATTACTTTTTATAGAAGATAGTGTATGTTATTAATCATATGATAACTTAAACCAAAGGTTATGTTAGATATACTGTGAACAGTGAGATAGATGCAGTTATACAATACGAGGCATTATTTATGAACAATTATGTATCATGTGCAATGTATGTCATAACTTGTCATGGAGTGAAAAACTATGTAATTAAGAGTAAATGGAATTGTCTTCCACTTATAACTTCAAGGAGGTAAAAATGTACATGAATTCTAGTGATATACAGTAAACGAGATCAAACTGATGGCGTATTAACTTGGAAATAAGGACAGATCTGTCAAAATAATTTAAGTATTGCTACACACACAAAATCGTTCGAATCACTTAATAAGCTTGGATCACAAGGCCCACTTCGGCTTTAAATGCTATGATGATATTTTCTGTGCCGATACTGGGGCACAATCTGCACGTATCAAAACAATATTTGATCTTTATAGTATTTTATGATAACTAAAACTGAGTGCTTGTCTTGTTTACTATACAGTTGTACAATACTTTATAAACTTTATCTTTTCTTTTATTTACTACACAGTTGTACAACACTTTATAAACTTTATCTTTTCTTTTATTTACTACACAGTTGTACAACACTTTATAAACTTTATCTTTTCTTTTATTTACTACACAGTTGTACAACACTTTATAAACTTTATCTTTTCTTTTATTTACTACACAGTTGTACAACACTTTATAAACTTTATCTTTTCTTTTATTTACTACACACTTGTACAACACTTTATAAACTTTATCTTTTCTTTTATTTACTACACAGTTGTACAACACTTTATAAACTTTATCTTTTCTTTTATTTACTACACACTTGTACAACACTTTATAAACTTTATCTTTTCTTTTATTTACTACACAGTTGTACAACACTTTATAAACTTTATCTTTTCTTTTATTTACTACACAGTTGTACAACACTTTATAAACTTTATCTTTTCTTTTATTTACTACACAGTTGTACAACACTTTATAAACTTTATCTTTTCTTTTATTTACTACACAGTTGTACAACACTTTATAAACTTTATCTTCTCTTTTATTTACTACACAGTTGTACAACACTTTATAAACTTTATCTTTTCTTTTATTTACTACACAGTTGTACAACACTTTATAAACTTTATCTTCTCTTTTATTTACTACACAGTTGTACAACACTTTATAAACTTTATCTTTTCTTTTATTTACTACACAGTTGTACAACACTTTATAAACTTTATCTTCTCTTTTATTTACTACACAGTTGTACAACACTTTATAAACTTTATCTGTGCGATTTTAATTAAATAAGTTTTAAAAGTATAAGCTGTTGATACGTCAATACCAATTACGTATCGTAGGATACCCACACATTCATCGCCACTGTAATTTTAATTAAAATCGTTTTATTAATTTTAATAAGTATTTAGAGTGGATGGTATTCTATCACTGCAAACTGTTTTAATGAATATAAATATATTGAATCATTTTTTTTTTCTACTTTTATTCTGAAGAGTTTGTCTTCCTCCAAAAATGAGTAATTTTTTTTTTTTTTATCATTACCATGTTACTGAGTAAATCTTACTCGGCATTATATAGCCATTATTGTGCTGGTGTGCCGTTAAATCCTAAACGCACGAACATGAAGCCCTTATTTCTTACAATATACGTTTCCCCTTCCCACTCAACCAGACATAAACATAAAGAACAGAAAGTTGTATCGAATGTGTCTTCAAGCGTATCATTCATGTTACTATGATTAAAATGTGTATCCTTTGTCCTAGCGATCTCTTGTCATGTATAGTCTTAACAGTTTAGACCTTCAAATGTTTATTGTTGAGAAGAATGTAAAATATTTGTATCATTTGTATCAGTTCCTTCTCATTAAAATATTTGTATCATTTTATCAGTTCCTTCTCATTAAAATATTTGTATCATTTTATCAGTTCCTTCTCATTAAAATATTTGTATCATTTTCATCAGTTCCTTCTCATTAAAATATTTGTATCATTTTATCAGTTCCTTCTCATTAAAATATCTGTATCATTTTCATCAGTTCGTTCTCATTAAAATACTTGTATCATTTTTATCAGTTCCTTCTCATTAAAATACTTGTATCATTTTATCCGTTCGTTCTCATTAAAATATTTGTATCATTTTTATCAGTTCCTTCTCATTAAAATATTTGTATCATTTTTATCAGTTACTTGTTTCATTTTATCAGTTCCTTCTCATTAAAACAGCTTTGTCTTCCGTACAGATCTATCTATGTGTCTGTCGATATAACTATATATCTCTCTATCTGTCTGTCGATATAACTGTATATCTATCTATCTGTCTGTCGATATAACTATTTATCTATCTATGTGTGTACGTATGTGTATTGAACGGCGAGCAATGTGAGAAAATTCGAATGAAAATTGCACACTTGAATTTTAACAAAAAACAGTTGAAGGAATGGGAGCATGATAAGCAAAACGAAATGATTTTAATTTGACTTATCAGCTTAGTGAGCAGATGCAGCTCCAATGGTCGCGGGTCCGCTCTAACCAACCCTTGTCGGCTGCCTAGGTGTGTCTTTGCGAAAGGCACTTAGCTCAAAATTTCTGGCCACGATCAAGTGCCGTTGAAACCAAACAACCAATCAACCAACTTCTCGTATAGTAATACCCTTTTTCAATTATAATGTTCGTATCATTGAAAATCCTGTTATATGACTTTCGATGAAACATTAAAACAGGCATTTCAAGAAGGCTATAAAAAATAATATTGTACGCAACCAGTTTTTGCCATAGGACTGTCGTCATCAAACTATGGTGAAGTTTTATAGCACAAATTATATACTCATCAAAAGACATCTCCAAACATCCTGTTCATCGATTTTCGTGGTGGCCGCTTTGTTTGGATTGGCTGACATCCAAATACATCTCCGATTGAAATGCACAGAATTTAAAAGTAAAAAAAAATTAGAAGAGAGACATGACTTTTCAGCCCATAAACAGGGCTCAATAACGAAGACCCACGGGTGTCATGAGCTAAGGTCAATAGAGCGTAAAACTTTTCGCCAGGTTTAATCTTCTATTTCCTCCCGGATATGTTCCCCGCTGATGAGCTCCGAGTGAACGATATATACCCATTATCTCACTTTAAAGGCTACAAAACAGAAAAGTCTGGAATAACTTTACTCGATAGGGAGCTATCTCATTCGCATAACACTCATATCGTCTACCCATCATGCTCCAGCGCCATCAACCACCCGGCCATGCGCTTATACAAGGCCAAAGATTAGGACTCGAGGTGCACGAGAACCCACTCACTAGGCACGCAGAATTTAATATTTATCAATATGCACAAACCTACCGGATTTCTATAAATCAAGGTATATTACATGCAATTATAATTATAACTGTACACCGATATACCACAGAGGAAAGCGCTTATCGCTGGATACCACATTATATGTTTGGAGACAGGATATATAATAAAATGATATAGAATGAAACCAGTACAATCAAACAGGTTTGAGAGCCAGAATTCGTTCCAAGCAGGAATCGAATCCGTGCCCCGAGTAATGGCACCTATCGTTCGCTCTTATGCACCAGTCTCTTGTTTATTTAATTTGATCCAACCAGCGATGATATCATATTTTCTATGTAGCTGTGTCCCTTGAAATGATTTTATAACGTTTAATTTGGACGTATATGCTTAATTGAACCTTTTTATCGACATTTTGAACCCCAATTGCATTACCAGTTGATACACACATCAAACAAGGATAAGAAATGTTTTCTTTAAGGATGAAGTCGGCTCTTGTGAACAATGTATCCAATTTGAGTGCATTTGTACCTTACTTTCAGCTATATAATTCATTCATTTTTGCACCGTTGGGAACATGATCCTTAAATAAGATGCCGTTTTGTTCTTTGCTGTGAGGATTTACGATGATCATGTGAAAAATGTCTACGGCCATACGGATGAAGGCAAAGCCTCAGTCTTTCATTAACATTTTAATGGGATCTGATATACCCAGTACATATCATTAACACTTTAATGGGATCTGATATACCCAGTACATATCATTCACATTTTAATGGAATCTGATATACCCAGTACATATCATTCACATTTTAATGGAATCTGATATACCCAGTACATATCATTCACATTTGAATGGAATCTGATATACCCAGTACATATCATTCACATTTTAATGGAATCTGATATACCCAATACATATCATTAACATTTTAATGGAATCTGATATACCCAGTACATATCATTCACATTTTAATGGGATCTGATATAGCCAGCACATATCATTACCATTTTAATGGTATCTTATATACCCAGTACATACGACTAACATCGTAATGGCATCTGATATACCCAGTTAATATATCTGTGAAATATTTTTTCAAAGGTATTATACATATGATAATTACTAACATAGAGTTTGCATATATGATAATTACTAACAGATAGTTTACACATATGATAATTACTAACAGAGTTTACACATTTGATAATTACTAACAGAGAGTTTAGAAATGGATGATTCGACAATCGTATGAGCTAAAATGCATACAATGTCCTAATTTGAAAAATATATGATTTTAGAAAATGTAATTTTCGTGACTTTTAGCGTTATAAATCACATGAACACTTTCTTATTTCATGCAAGTCAAATGGGCAGTCTTTAACATTTTTTAACACCAATACTTGTGAAGATTTCATAAAATGATTGAACTAAAATTTCCTCTTTCGGTTAGATGATAGGCACGCGGAATGTAATATTAATCTATATGCATAAACTCACTTGATTTATAGAAATAAAAGGCATATGCATGAATTTATAATTATAAATTGACACCCATGTACTTAAAAGGAAAGCACTTATCGCTCAATCCCACATTGGATCCTAATTTCAGAAGCAGGCCGGGTTACCTATGTTATATCCTATATAGATTGTAACGTCATAAGGAAGAAGATATAAATTTTCATATTGGTTATGTGGTATTTTTAGCATTGTAAATGTGTTATCTTTATTACAATATGAGATTGCCTAAGTTTGAATATTTTGTTTACATTAGGGAGAGCGTTTGACGATTAATTGGTGATATAGTTGATACAAATAATACTAATGCTTTTCATTGGTATAATTAATTGGTGATATAGTTGATACAAATAATACTAATGCTTTTCATTGGTATAATTATGTTGTTATTCATAAAACATATTTACTTATATGTATCGGTTGTTGAATCTACACTGAAAAATATTCGTTTGACCGAATCATTTTGGCTGTTGCGTCGGCCTGACAAAACATAGAATGCACACTAATATTTTCATGCTTACTAATATTTTCAGGATAAATGTAATAACTTAGTTATTATATACTTTAAACAATATACAGATATAAAAACGTTATTTTGTACAAACCATCATTGAAATAAAAACCGAAACATAATGCAATATGGTAACAATTAAATTGTTGAATCTTAATATTTATGCTAATAAATTTAAAGCCCCCCCCCCCTTTCCGAAGAATTCTAAAACAATTAATATCATGCTAGAATCGGCTTGACCAGACTGTATCTGCATAGAGAATTTGCAGATATCAGTCTAGTGAAAATACAATAAATTTGAGCCCCCTTCTAGATTGCTTAAATCAACCGGATACATTTTGATCCCATCCCTCGAGCAAGTGTTGACATAATCGAGTTTACGGCGTCATAATATGCATTAAGTCAACATGACGTTATGCTAGTATACAAAGACTTGACTTGACAACATTCTTCCTGACTGATGTACCTTTTATAGGTGTGATTTGGTATGCTTTGTTTTTATTATTTACATACTAGGGGCACCTCGTTTTTGTTTCACTTACTTTTTTTCCTCAGGTACTATTTGGGCTTTCCAAAGCAGACCGGGTGAGCGACCCCAATCCCATTCACGCTTTCTTCTTTACGACGTCGCACAATATTTGTGACGTAAATAGAAACGTCACGTTGCTTTTCTGTTAAATTGTTAATGGCGGCGGAGGTATAGATATTGTTTTCTCATTTTGTCGATCAAGAATAAAAATTTCTATAGGTAATCATATCTTACCGTTATTTTGACATATTAGTTTGCTTTAAAGTAGCTAATCTCTGGTTTTGGGTACAAAATCAGCCCTAGATTTGTCACAGTATGTGCCCCAGTTCATGTAAGCGGCAGTCAACCGATTTGTGCGATTTCATATTCTTGAGAGAGAGATAAATCAGGCAGTCAAGAATGAAATTGGCTGAGTAATAATAATAATAATAATAATAATAATAATAATAATAATGTATGCACATCATTCATTGTGTTGTTTTAATTATAAATCAATTTATCAATGTCATAGCTGTCATCGAATTCTAATAGACGACAATAATCTAATGAAAATGAATTACTGTATACGAAACCATGTAGGAAGCACTCTTGAGTGTATTTTTAACCAATTTCAAGTTTGCATAAGGTTACAAGAGTCTTCGGGAAAGTAGTTTAAATTATAACACCTCTAATCTGCTGCTTTAACGCTTAACAAGTTTAGGCTTCATTCAACGCTTCCTTCAACGCTTCATTTGAACACTTCCTTCAACTATTCATGCAACGCTTACTTCAACGCTTCATGCAACACTTCCCCTTCAACGCTTCATGCAACGTTCTCTTCAACGCTTCATGCAACGCTTCCTTCAACGCTTCATTCAACGCTTCCTTCAACGCTTCATGCAACGCTTCCTTCAATGCTTCCTTCAACGCTTCATGCAACGCTTCCTTCAACGCTTCCTTCAATGCTTCCTTCAACGCTTCATGCAACGCTTCCTTCAATGCTTCCTTCAACGCTTCATGCAACGCTTCCTTCAATACTTCCTTCAACGCTTCATGCAACGCTTCCTTCAACGCTTCCTTCAACGCTTCATGCAACGCTTCATGCAACGCTTCCTTCAATGCTTCCTTCAACGCTTCATGCAACGCTTCCTTCAACGAGAGAGAGAGATGATTTTGTTTTCGTATCTTCTTTCAGTATATTTTCCTTCAAATATATCATACTTTGTGATCTTGTCCAATGATCAGTCTAGTTCGAGTTGGATTTAATAACATGTTTCCAGATGACAGTACTCTGAGCTTGGGCTCAATTGTGTCGCACCTCAGTTGTGTGTCACCTCAGTTTAATGTATCATGTTTTATGGGTTAATATCAGGATAAAGTAGCTGTGTCAGAATTCGAACAGGGTCTTATAAACATGAAGTACATTAAATATCACATTTGTTTCATATTTCATCAGTCAGTCTAGTTTTTCACCCAGTTATTGTACATTTATTTTACGGATGCATTGTGCACTAAAAGAAATAATTGCCTTTTTTCGTGTGTATATCTATCTATCTATCTATCTATCTATCTATCTATCTATCTATCTATCTATCTATCTATCTATCTATCTATCTATCTGTCTGTCTATCTGTCTGTCTATCTGTCTGTCTGTCTGTCTGTCTGTCTATCTATCTATCTATCTATCTATCTATCTATCTATCTATCTATCTATCTAAGATCTTGCTTTTTGAGTCCTGAAGAGTTTTTTTTTTGTGGTCCTCACAATTTCAGAATTATGGTCAAGCTGGGATAATTCTGGCACCGTATTCACAAAACTCTTCAACTTGAGTGTTCAAAGAAACTCAAAATTACCTTTGTCAAAAGCTTTATATTTGTGTAATTGTTACAACCCAAACCAAACATGCTTAACAAACATGTGTGCTTAAATGTATTGCTGGTTTGAAATCTATTGTATTTCAATTAGTATATTTATTGTACAGCAATTGAAATTTTAGTTTGAGTGTGAACTTCGAAATCTCTTGTATTTCAATTAGTGTATTTATTGTACAGCAATACAAATTTGAGTTTGAGTGTGAACTTCGAAATTTCTTGTATTTCAATTAGTATATTTATTGTACAGCAATACAAATTTGAGTTTGAGTGTGAACTTCGAAATCTCTTACATTTCAATTAGTATATTTATTGTACGGCAATTGAAATTTTAGTTTGAGTGTGAACTTCGAAATTTCTTGTATTTCAATTAGTATATTTATTGTACAGCAATACAAATTTGAGTTTGAGTGTGAACTTCGAAATTTCTTGTATTTCAATTAGTGTATTTATTGTACAGTCATACAAATTTGAGTTTGAGTGTGAACTTCGAAATCTCTTGTATTTCAATTAGTGTATTTATTGTACGGCAATACAAATTTGAGTTTGAGTGTGAACTTCGAAATCTCTTGCATTTCAATTAGTGTATTTATTGTAAAGTCATACAAATTTGAGTTTGATTTTGAGAGTGTACTCATGTTGAGGATTTTTGTTAAATGCGGGGCCTGGTACTTGAGGATAGGATTTGGAAGAATTATATTAATTTATGTAATAATTGAATGCAGTATAATGATTACAGGTCTGAATCCATAGTGCCGTTAATTGACACTGATATAAGTAACTACTTTAAAAAGAACAACAAGTTGTCTAGTTATGTTATTCGACTTTCAATTTGACGCATTTCGAATTTAATTTGACGCATGCAATCTGTCAAAAAGTACACTACGATCAGTTTTGAGAATGTTCTTAGTGTGAATCACATAGTTTGTAACATTTACTTAACTTTCAGTTATATATAGGTAATTTGCTCTCATTTATTGATTGTCATGCTGTAACAATCATGTATCTTTTAAGAAATAATCTGAGAAGAAGAATATAATAAAATCTGCATCCCAGTTGAAGCATTCCAGGAAAGTAATGCTATGCGTGCATTGTAAAATTATAAAATATATTTATACAGAGAATTTGAAAAGGAAATGACTAAAACAAGTTAGTAGCTCTGATATATATATATATATATATATATATATATATATATATATATATATATAGAGAGAGAGAGAGAGAGAGAGAGAGAGAGAGAGAGAGAGAGAGAGAGAGAGAGAGAGAGAGAGAGAATTACAAATATACACCAAACAGAGCGGAAAGCGCTATCTCTGGATTCTACAGGAGAATGCTTGATAAGATTAACATAATTTTTACATACGAATAAATAATGTCTGTAATTGTTGGCAAACATAAATGTAACTTGTTGCTATGAATTTCCGTACAATCGGATGAATATAAATCGTCCCTTGCATTAAACACAACAGTGAAATTTGTGAACTACTCTGAATAACTGTAAATAAAAGATTGGTGTTTTTTCTTTCTTTCTCTAAACCTTACAAATTTTATTAGTATTATTAAAAATTGGAAATACACGCCTGTATTTCTCACAGGTTAAGACCGCTGTATCATGTTTGAACTAGTTCGACATTTCAAAACCTAAGATTTTTAAATAGTACATTAGTTAATAATCATTCATGACTCTCTTTCAGATAATTAGTTTTTGACTTTGTTACGTCAGCAGCTGAGTAATAAATAAAGTTCTTTATATATAAACAAGAAATTACAGCAGTAGAGGCTCTATACTGCAAAACATTGACAGAAAAGCGTCAAGTTGTCAGATTACAGCGTATTTTTGCCGTACTGTAAATTTCAAATTCAATAATAACATTCTATATTATGTCGATTTGATACAATCCCAGAACCTACGATTAAGTACTAACAAGCACGGCGTACTAGTTATAATTACAAAGGCTTTCCAGTAATTCATAAGCGTGCTTTCATCCGTAAGTCTTGCGTGAAAGAGTGTTAGGACGTTGGAAATTAGATTTCTAAACTTGGAATTACCTTGAAGATGAATAGAACGATAAAGTAGTGAGGTTTCTGACATTCTGTTGTTACCTTTTTATGTAAACCTCACACGTAGTCGCATATGAATGAGAGAAAACTACCAGAAATGTATTCAGATTTTCTTTAATCGCAACGATATGTGGAATTTATACTACAATAAAGATTGAAACATTCAAGCATCATTGAGAAAGCTTGAATCTCTGTCATTCTGAAATTGCATCTAAACAAGTCGAGCCCGCATTTTATTTAGTTAAGTAAAAAATCTTAGCACTGAGGTTAATGGTTAATCGAAGGTGCGGACGGACGCACAGACGGACACTTACACGCAGTGGAGCTTAACAAGTGAGTTAGATTTTATCCTTTATTCGATCCTAAATATTAGACATAGTGACATAATATTGCTGCAAGAGGGACATGAAATGAATGTGTGAATAATCTGTTCAAGATGCACTGAAACTCACGTCAAAGCCGTGATATTTAATTTAAATGATTTTACCTACGTTTCAACCCCTCCTCTCTTACAGCGCAAACACTATCAACTGATTAAATCTTCAGAGTAATAATGGAATGGTATCCCAACCCTTTTAGACAACTGAGTTCATATTTATTAGTGGATTTTAATAGTTTAAAGGTTATTAGGATGACTTAAGATAATTTGATCATAGGCACGTTGTTATAGTTTGCTTTCTTTAGCAAGCACAGACATTGTAGTTATTTCCTCTTGGTTATCGTCCATTCATAAGAGGTTGACGCTGTAGTCTTCAAGAAAGCAACAGATTCGTTGCTCTAACACTATGAGCACATATTATTGCGAGGATTTCCATATACTATATTGCTTCAGTTTACGGGGAGAACTTTGTAACCACTTTGAGATCAATTTAAGCTTGGTAAGTAAGGACTAAACGTATATTATGGTACCGTTCAGTAGATACGAACTCCGACGGGTCTTTACGTAGTTCGTGTATTAGAAAAAATGCGAAGAGTCTCCCTTCATGGCCTCCGTTGTTCTTCCCTCCATACGAACATTTTTTTGTTTGTTTGTTAATAGTAAGCCTAGTCAGCATGACGTAATAAATTTGAAATACCATACTACAGTCTTGTCCTCGACTCAATGAAGCCATGATCAGCTGCACAAGTGGATCACTAGAGACTGTTGACATTGGCCTGAACCATTAACTCAGTTAATTTGTCATATGCCGGAAAGATCATTCTCCACCGTTGCTAATATAATTAGAATTCGAGGGAACCATACAATTTCTGGTCAAGTCGCATGCAGTAGAAAGTCATTGAAGCCAAAGTGCTGATTATAACTAGCCACTCTGTCATGCCTATGTAATTAAAGTGAGCAGACCCTTTTGTCGTATCCAACTTGACGAATTTATGGCTTTTTAAAAGTGTAAGTTATAAACTCTTGCCAGTTTGAGTGGTTGGTGATCAGGAAAGAACGAATGTATTTTAATCTCAGCTACATATGTCATTGTCATTCCACGTATATCAGATGTAATAAGGGGGCTGAGGAAGACGATATTCTTTTTAAAATATGTGGAGCTATAAAACTGAAGGATATTTCTTCTGCGTGGTCATAGTTACGCATATTTAATTGTTCTTATAAGTTTGTTCTCAGACAGGAAGATAAGGCTCTAGAAAAAATGTACGAAAAAGGTCTCCAGGAAACTTAAAGGAAAAGGAAGCAAAACATGATGCAAATTTAAACAAATATTTAAATTAACAAAATAACTGGAAGTTCGTATAAAGCACAATCTCCAGCACTTTTATCTGTAATCGGTTTCAATTACAAATGAAACGCGAAAACATGCAATTATTTTCATGTAAAGGAAATAAACGAATGAAACGAAAGAGAAGAAGAAAACAAAGGGAAAGAAAAAGAAATAGATAGCTACAAAGCACTCAAGTTTTGATTTCCTATCCATGACTGCTTATCATATGAAAAAGTAAACACTTAAAATAAACAGGAAAATAGTTATCAGGTTGTGAACGTTTTTGGTGATATAGATTTGCCTGAAAGGCACGGCCACCATTTACATAAAAAGTCTATCATTCTGACCTCAGTAACTTATGTGTTAAAATGCACAGAATCGAATATTAAAAATCCAAAGAGTGACAATAAATGCTGCGACCGGCGAAGGCTGATCCATATTTGTAATGCTATTGTAAAGCTCTAATGAAACCGACTTATAAGAGCTGCAAAAGTCAGTCAAGTAACTAGGTAACCTTAAAGGACGAAATCAGTGCACAGCTACGTATGACAAGGGTGGGACCCCCGCCGAATTAGTCACATACGCACTGTATTTAAATGATAATGTAATTCTGTAGACAAATTACTATTTGAAACTCATTTGAAATCATATTATTTTTTTTCTACAAAATCTAAATTCAAAGGCAAAATGAAACTATAGTAATATGCATCAGACCTTTTTCTACATGAATACAGATTATTTTGACTTATGTATTGTCATATTTGTAAACATAGGCGACATGTTGCGCGTGCGTTGCATGTCTGGCAACGCGCATACAAACCAGACTTTAACCTGTGCCCCAAAAAGTTGATGGGCTTCTTTCCGTGTTTGGCGAAGCCAACGGTGAAATTTCTGTTGAAGAGAGAACTGTAGAGTTCATGCCACTGCAAGGGCGCCACATTGATCAGGTAACAATAAATAGGATATTCCACATCCTGTTTTAAATTTTTCTAGGAAATTGTCTCAAGATAATTGATATATCTAAATTCACAATAAAAGTCAGTATATTTCTAAACATAGAAAATGCACCTTGAAGAACACCTTAACACTTACATTAATAAGCATCCAAAGAGAAGTAGAGATATGTCTCAGTTATGCAGGTTTCAGACAAAATATATATCGATATTTAAAATATGATAATCGCTCTTTTCTCTGTGTACATCACGGTTTTCTACCACATGTAGGGCACAGTTTTCTCTGAAAGTCACTTAATAACTACTGATTTTTTTTTACCACCATGCCAAATACTTCTGTTCGAGATGAATTTAATTTTGTTAGAGGTATATCATAACAAAATTGGACGTTTGCTTGTATTGTTTTGATATCACTGATAGTAGATATGGTTTTATTTACTTTATTTTGGAAATCCTTGTCTACTGTTTTGAATTTGTATAGTTGTACAAATAAAAAAAAATCTTATTTTTGTTAGATGAACTTTTTAGAAGATCAGCTTAGTTCTCTATCATTTATATACATTGTGAATCAATACAAATAAAAGACTTAAATGTCCCCTACCAATATTACTTGGTAATGAATACGAGTAAATTAATAGTCACACAGGTAAAATAAATTTAAGTTATCCTGCACACATATGACACAGATGTCAGCCGTAAAAGCACCTGGGTAGATATCGTTTTCTATGATTTAGGTAAAATATCGTAATAAAACGAAGAACGTCTGCTATACTACACCGGATTTACATAAAAGCAAGTACGTGTCAAGAGTTTTAGATAGATTTAAAAGTGTTGAGTCCGAAATTTATGTCTTGCATAAAGTTAATTTTTGAAAAGAATTTTAATAGAACAGTAGCTTCTTTATACCCCCCCCCCCAGCAATTGTATTAATATTGTTATTCTTGCTATCATGCGACTCTAAATTTCCACCCCACTTGTTAGGCATTTAAACTCCCAGAGGTCAACTGGAATCCTTCTCTTTTAAGAAGATTTGCCCATTCTAACTGCACGTTCCGTTTTCTTGTTTTATCTCAGTGTTCTGTCGAATGACATTATTTATGTACGACTTTTTACTTTAAAGATAGAGTTTGGTATTACAGAAGGAGTAAATGAGTTGTACCATTGTTTCTTTGGCTGTGATATTGAACAGACTTATAAATTAAGCAAGTAACTGCTCAATTATATGCCAAATTGATGTGATAGCCAGGCATGACTTCACACCTGTACAGGTACAACCGACCTGTTTCAAAACCCAGTATTCAAATCTCAGTTGATAACAAAGACAGACAACAGCTGAAATCAAGTTCAGCCTATTTTAGTGAAACTAGCATTATACTGTGTATTTATCAAACAGTAAATCTATTAGAAACAACCAAAAGCCGCAGATGTCTGAGCGTGAGCAGATCATATCTATACAATCTGTGCATGTCTGATATTTAATCATGGATATACAATTACCTCCATATTTCTCTATTGTTCGGCAGCACTCTTTTACTAATGGATTTATATTGTACATGGAACAACAACGGACAAGGCCTGATTCATGTGCAATCATTTAAATGTGATAACAGTGTTACTATCATTGATATATCGTCCCACGTGCAGCATTGCAGTATTGAGAACGGTATTAATTGACATATGTAAAAAAAATCGTGTTATATGCACGTAATCAGACTTTTAACACATGTTAATTTTCCTCGAAATAATTACAATGCTTTAAATCGGATATCAGAAGAAAGGAAAGAAAGCAAGCAAAATATGAACGAAAACTGAGGAATTATCTTGTATTTTAAGTATGATATAACTGGGATAGGGACACTTTTATGCAGAAAAATTAACCAATAAGTTGATTGATCAAGTGCTAGAAGGTGATTACCATAGATGGATAGATAAATAGAAGTCTTGTTGGATACAGTAAAAGTCTTAATTGTCATCTTTCTATTGTCATCTTTCTATTGTCATCTTTTTATTGTTATATTTTGACAGTTTATTTTGAATGAATGCGACATTAATTGAGACTTATGCAGTTTGTTGTTTATTTAATCCCTTCCATAGACAAACTAAAACATTGTACAAACTTTACTCGATACGAAACAATGAACTTGACGGTTACCACTTTCATAATGCACCTTGAGTTTGAAAATAGACATTATGATTTCTGCTTCCTTATGTTCTTCATTCTGACATTTCTTATAACATACAAGCCTTTAAGAGAGTGAATCGTTTCAGAAATTTGTCGGATTTGATATTCTCACTGTAGGGAATAAGAAGCGTTGAATTTTGATCTATGATCGCTTTACTTCTAAGTATCCATATGTCTCAAGGTTTTATTAGTTTTAGAATGATTTGAAAAGAGTTGGCCACACAAGACCATCATCTTCAAAAAAGTAACCATTTGCGACTTTAAATAAATTTGAAATCAGGGCGCTGAAGAGAATTGCTTCTTTCCTATAAATAGTACAAATTACAGAAAGTCTGATGCACGAATGAATAAGAAAAAAATGTATTTTTTACAGTTTAATATTTATTGAATCTGTTATACTGTTCTCAATCAGAGAGATACAATATAAACTCAATCAGAGAGACACAATATAAACTCAAAGAGACACAATATAAACTCAGTCAGAGGGACACAATATAAACTTGAGCGCATGATCATCTGAGCTTTGTTTTCCAGCAGTTACAAAAGTTGTGTGATATGAAAACAAAGTGAGAAAGAATCCCTTAAAACGGATTTAGGAGACCTAATTGCGAACACATTTTTTATCATGTTGAAAGTTTTATAATGGCAAAATTCTTCGTCGGGAATTATAATATGTATCGACGTAAAAAAAATTATATTGAAATTAAACAATGACAATACCTGATTAAATTTACGTGGAGAGTAGGTAATTTGTTTTGCAAGTAAAGATGTAATCTAATTTTAACAATTTAAACTCGATTTAACTTTTTCTGTATATGTCGACTGGAAATAGAATCATCTCTAACCGATGATGTTTACAGGGAAATACACAAATTAAGAAAATATATTGTCACTATATCAATTCTGGGAAAAGAGATTGGGGTTTATGTCATGTGTGGAATGTGCAAAGCGAGTAAACTCTATTTCACACATTATTAAAATAAATAAATAAATATAAATAAAATAGGTACAAATTAATTCTTTGTCATTTCTTGAACGAACAGAAAAAATATTCATTGAAAGAGTATTTCTGCATGTTATCGGAATAATTCTGAAGTCCTCACTCTTGCCTAAAAATCTTAACGTTTTCAGCATCTGATGTATCATTTAAAAGTTGGGCTACCTGTTTCGGATATCGCGTATTCGCCAGAAAGGTCATCTATAACAGGTTACTGTGAGATACTGTATATGTATAAGTGTAATCCCTCTACATTCAACCTACTGGTTAATAATTTACCTGAAACTATTTCACTTGGATACCAGCGTTATAGTATACTATTAAACAAGAGATGGGTCGAGAGGTGCAAGAGTTGCTATGCGATTTTTAAAATATTGCTTTTACTTCGAGTCTTTGTTAAAAATTTGTTTCCTTTTTTGGCCTCTACAACTCAATTTTAGTTGCTAAATCCTATATTTAAGTCATAGTCAACTTAATAGGAATAATTATATAACCTACACATCAAATCGAGGAACTTATGCCCCCCCCCCCATGTTAAAATTGGTATCTTATAAATATTTTTTGAATGACCAGTTATGCACAAGGACGATGCATGTATGTGCTATGAAATTCTTTTTTTTTTAAACACCCAATAATTACAAGCAAATTACTCTGTATATTCTTATTTGTGAAGATTTATAGAGACATGGAGGAAATTACTCTGTATATTCTTATTTGTGAAGATTTATAGAGACATGGAGCAAATTACTCTGTATATTCTTATTTGTGAAGATTTATAGAGACATGGAGCAAATTACTCTGTATATTCTTATTGGTGAAGATTTATAGAGACATGGAGCAAATTACTCTGTATATTCTTATTGGTGAAGATTTATAGAGACATGGAGCAAATTACTCTGTATATTCTTATTGGTGAAGATTTATAGAGACATGGAGGAAATTACTCTGTATATTCTTATTTGTGAAGATTTATAGAGACATGGAGCAAATTACTCTGTATATTCTTATTTGTGAAGATTTATAGAGACATGGAGGAAGAGACTTTTAACATTATATGCCTTTTTAACATCAGTCCTTTTCTTAACATATTAACATACAAAACTGGGTGTAGACTAATATCTGTTGTAATCATAAAACTGACAATGTGACCCATACAGCCATTCATTCCATGGAAAAAGAGTTTGTAATTAATATATCCAAGCCTTGATTTAGCTTTTACATAGTGCAATAGAATAATTAAAGTCATTGGTTTACTTTTGCATGATAGTAAAGAAAGTTAAATTTTAAAGTTGCATGAATTTAACTAGAAGTGCTATCGAAATATGGCAATTTTGCATATTCACTTGTTTAATCATTATGAAGAAAAAAAAAATAATTATTATTAAATTAATAATTATAATTACAGCAAAAACAACAACTGTAGCAACAGCAGCAACAACAACAACAATAATAATAATAATAATAATAATAATAACAACAACAACAACACAAATACAACCTGGAGCTCTACCAATAATATCACTGATCAATCATTCCTCGTCATATGCTTTCAACTATAACACAACGTGTACGTAGCACATTCATTTAATAATAAGAGAGCATAGAAGTACCGAGACAGTATTATTTTAAAAATTGATCTACATAACTTTTCTGCATTTTGAAAAATCAGAATGAAAATTCTCTTTCCCCATCTCAGCAGACGTTCATTGATTTTATACTATTTTATGTGAGAATCTGCATAAACGAGGATCTACTTTAGTCAGGTCTGTACATGAAGAAATACACGGATCTATTTGTTATTGTTACTGATAGTATGACATTTATAGTTTAGAGGATTACTTTCCACTGGTACAGCCTGTATATGAATGACGAGGATTAATGTCGAACGGTAAGTATTTATATCATGTCAATAGTTTTAACACAAGACGTAAACGTTCTTTTTCACTAACTTCAAAATTGTTAAAGCCCAGTTTCCAATACAGGATGATATGCTTAGCGTTTGAACACATGACGTATATCTTTCTTTTTCACTAACTTCAAAGCTGTTAAAGCCCAGTTTCCAATACAGGATGATATGTTTAGCGTTTGAACACATGACGTATAACTTTCTTGTTCTCTAACTTCAAAGCTGTTAGATGCCAGTTCTTAAACATAATGACATTCTTAGCCTTTGAACACATGACGTATAACATTCTTGTTCATTTACTTCAAAGTTGTTATAGGCCAGTTCCTATACCGCATGTGCAATTTGCTGTTGAGCTGTCCTCGTGAGATAGTGTTTTGAAATCATTGAATATAGTTATATTCAATTGTGATACAATATTTGATACGTGCTATACGTTTTCACCATTAAATAAAGTCGTATGTGAAGTTAGTAACGAAACTTAGCACCTAAGGACATGGCGCGGGTCATATAGGTTTCAGTTTGAGTTTTACTAACTCTTTAACGATTCCTGTTGAACACTATAATTTCGAACTGACATATTTTGTTACACAGACTATGAATGAAAAAACACTTTTAAAGAATCCATTTATCAGGTACTGTGATTGAAATGTTTGTTCGGTCAATTATTGTATTGAATTATTTCCATTTATGATTCACTCTTGGGAATCTAGTTATTTGTTTCTGGTTCAAGCAATCAAACATCTCAATCAACGTTAATTTCTTCGCTTTCGTCACTTGAGGAAACGACATCTTCATAACTGGTTCCTTTATGTTCAGAAAAGTTTACAGCACTCCATTTATCACAGTAGGGAGAAGTTTTATCAGCTTTACCATCGCTTTCATTTCCGCTTTTCTCGTCCTCCAGTCGACAATGAACCCTCCGATGTCGTTCCAGATTGCTTTTATGACTTGTTGCATAGTCGCAGATAGAGCACACAAAGTCCTTTTGCCCATTATGCACTGAGAGATGGCGCTTCAGTAATGCCTTCCGACAAAAGCGTCTTCCGCAATAAAAACACGTGTAGCCATGATAATGAAAAATTGCAGCATGTTCCCTTAGCGACGCCTTGGTAGCGAACAAAATTCCACAGCATTCTAAAACTTTTGAACACGTCTGATGCATTGTCAGCATATGACGTTTTAAATTGTTCCTTCTGTCAGTCGTATATCTACAATGTAGGCAAGGAAAAATCTTTCTTCCATAGCCATTGTTTGGTTGAAATGGTTTATTGCAGGGCAAGATAACTGGAACCGAGATTTTGTTTGCGGTTGGGCCTGACTCCATTGACTTGGCTGCAACAAGGATATTCATTGTGGGTCTGCGGTCCGCTGTTGTTTTCTCCGTCGGAAACAATACAACGCGACTTGTCAAAGGAAGAGCTCTTTTACACATGTCAAGTTCTTCGCATAAATAGTTTAAAAAGTTTTCCCTTTGTGGCTTGATCTGTCCAAAATGACGTTCCCCAAGTGCACATATCTGGTGCCTATGGGTCAAAAATGAAAGATACTTTGCCGCAGCATTTCCCTCTTCTATCTTATTGAATTGGTATCTTGTATCCCATGTTGGCATGGGCTGGAATTGATGGGGAAGATGACTTTCTGCATATGTCGGTATAGGTCTGAAAAATCCAAAGATTTCAATAAATAAACAAATTAAAGCAACAGTAGTCAAAAGAAGATTGTTGTTATTATGGGTTTAACACCCTTTTTCAGCACATGATAGGCTATACATGGCGGCCAATATAATTGGTGGAGGAAGAATCCGGAAAATCCCAGAGAAGAACTACCGACCCACGTGAAGCTACTGGCAAGCTTTCTCACATACCCACGTTGGCCGAACCTGAGACGCGAACCACGCGGACAGAGGCGAGATGTTAGTGATCTGTAAAGACGAGTGCCTTAGGCCACTCGGACAACCTGGGCCAACGTTAAAAGAAGAAATATTTGGACTTTGGACTTAAAATTGTTTCAAATAACATGAAACATATTCAGGTATAACACACACACACACACACACACACATATATATATATATATATATATATATATATATATATATATATATATATATATATATAATAAGTTCCTTGATGTAATGGATCTAACATTAACAAATATAAAGAAGTGTACACGGATATTAATTAAGATAGCAGTTTACTCATAAATAGACGACCGGTTTGAGGTAGATTTTACGACATCAATCAAAAGTGCATAAAATTCTTCCTTTTTAAACTGAACGTATTGGACAGTATTAATTACATACAGAAAAATGCGTCAATGAAATATTTACTTCTATTTGACGTGATTTGAAATTAGCCAAGTCATTTTACGACATACCGTAATGTGGTCGTAAATTAAGTAACAATTTGAACATTGCTCGGCCATTTCCGTCAAGTCGAGAAATAACCTCAGATGTGATTGTAGGAATAAACATAAATTTGATAGGTTTTATGATTTGCCTCTGGTGGTGTGCGTTGTGCACACCACCGGAGGCAAATCATAATACCCATCAAATTTATCTTGCGACAGAAAAGGCCGACAATGTTCTGATTTTGACTTTGTATCCTTTCGCCTTGATATTGTGCCATGTGAATAAAAGTTGTTCCAAATATAATTCTCAATGGCGGCGAATAACAACCGAGGTTTCTCTTTCGACTTGACGGAAAAGGCCAAGGATGTTCTGGGGGCGCTCTACAGATAATACATTCTTCTGAGAGAGTGACAGGTGTAAGATGAAGTATTTTGCATTTGCAACATGCACAATGGAGAGAATGTTGGCATACCTCTATGTTACTTTCATGTACTGTGGCTGAAATTTCTTTACATATTGTACTTGTGGACACTGGACATAGATCTAAGCACACGGCAGACAAAATGGCCGCTCTAAAGTACTCGAAAAATCAGCCTGAATTAGTCAAAAGTGCACTATTTTCAGGAGTTATTAAAATAGGGAAACGAATTTTGCCAGAGCAGACAATAACAGCCTCTGAAAGTACTATGAATAAATTACAAAATATCTAAAAAGTAAAAAAAGTTATCGGCTCTTTTTTTTAAATATTTACCTTTGAAGTCCAGGAAGTGAAAATGACTAAGCGGAGCTAGCAGTTTTTTGAGAGGTGCACATCTTAAGTAAGACCAAGCTGTATACTCTATAACCCAAATTTCACCCATCAATCATACACCAAAATAAAGGGAATTCAAAGTTCTTTTAACAATGCCTAAGATGTACAAGGTCTTTTTTAAATAGCCAGAACAGCCAGTGAGGAAACCCTGGGTAATTCTTTTTCTTTAAATTTCTAACCCTATGCAAAGTACCGTTAAATGGTCTTAGCTGAACGCTGCTTTTAGACTAATGTGCTTTTTTGAAACAAAACTCAGAGTAGTCTTCTTTTTTAAAATCGATTATTTTTAAAGCTGACGTGTTCACAATTTCTTGCTTAACTTACCAAATGGGATAGCGGTATTCAAAGTTTCTAAATTTCAATGCATTTGAGGTGATACATTTGAAAATGATGGCTTAAACTGGACGTCTGAGATACACCTTCTTGAATTATATTTAAACATTGCAATCAAATAAAATTATAAATCGACTTTTACAATTTTGTAAAATTGTGTAACAGACATCTAAAATAAAATGTTTTATGTCAAAAGTTCTAAATTACACACAAATGAAGCTATTAAAAAGCGAACAGTTATCTTATTCATTTTATTATTGTCATTATGTTTTCGGATGTGCCATCAGCCAACAGTTATCTTATTCATTTTATTATTGTCATTATGTTTTCGGACATGCCATCAGGCAACAGTTATCTTATTCATTTTATTATTGTCATTATGTTTTCGGATGTGCCATCAGGCAACAGTTATCTTATTTATTTTATTGTCATTATGTTTTCGGATGTGCCATCAGGCAACAGTTCATCATACTAAGAATAGAGTTCTTCATATGCATCAGTGTAGGATAGGAAAATTCCACCAAAGGGTCAGAATGTTGGTTTTAGACACTCGGCCGAGTCCCTTACTCAAAATTCTATTCCCGAATGTGAAATTATCTATCTAACACCGATGCGTCATAAAGGATTATTATTCTCACATTCCTGAATGAAAAATGAGAGTCGAAATCAAAATGGCGTTTTGTGAATATTGATGTCACTTTCAAACAGCATAAAACCCACTGAAAATTTCCTCGCTTTAAGATAGAAGTAAAAAAAAAAAGTTAGATGTACACAGAATTGTAAATACAGTGTACACGAGATGTACACAGAATTGTAAATACAGTGTACACTAGATGTACACAGAATTGTAAATACTGTGTACATTAGATGTATACAGAATTGTAAATACAGTGTACACTAGATGCACACATAATTGTAAATACAGTGTACATTAGATGTATACAGAATTGTAAATACAGTGTACACTAGATGTACACAGAATTGTAAATACGGTGTACACTAGATGTATACAGAATTGTAAATACAGTGTACACTAGATGTACACAGAATTGTAAATACGGTGTACACTAGATGTATACAGAATTGTAAATACAGTGTACACTAGATGTACACAGAATTGTAAACACAGTGTACACTCTAAATGACATTTAAACACAATACGAATTACAACAAAGACATGTTCGACTCGAAATCAGACGACAAACACTGTACAAATAGCTAAGTCGATCAGCGCGAAATGTACTGTTTGCGGGACACTTCACTTCAACCACTCCTCGTTATAGTAGGTAAATCTGTTGGAATTAATGCTAAACTGATGATGCAAATCGGGGAGTTTATTGCTACTTTGTGTGCACTGTGCTCACAGTACAATGTCAAAATAGTCCCTGAGTCAGGATAAAGGTCACGTGTGAGATAGGATAAGGATTTTTCGCGTTGACTTTCTGTTTCGAAAATATCTATCCATACTGATAGAGAATGCGATACAAATGTTTTTAAATTTGCAAGAGAAAAAAAAAATTCTGTAAACATCGTGCTCACAATTCTTTAACATTGTTATTATTTTCTGGCTTTTTTAGAACATTTTTTGTAAATCTAACTATTTAACCGTAACGATAGAAATTAACACCAAGAGGTAATAATTTCACGAGTGTTTATTGCGTCAGAATTAAAAAGGAAAGCTTTCAATACGTCATGAATTTATCTTACTCAATATGTGAGCTAATTGTCTACTCTAACACGACTGTTTAAAGTTAAATACAGTTTGAATAACTTTTGCAAAATGAGAACTGTTGGATAGATATAAAAAACCCACATACGTGTTTTGTTCCGAGTCGTCCTGAAAGAACGAGTTGGATATATCGTAAGGACATACTTATGTTGTTATATTGTGGAAACATGTCATTTAGGACAATATAAATACATACATTTTTCATGTTACAATAGACAACTCCTCTTGTTGACGTAAAAGACGTCGTCTTCATCATGTATGCTGTAGAAATATCTCATTATGACCATGCTGTATAAATATCTCATTATGACGATGGCAGCTTAATACTTCCATAACTTTCTATTCAAATTTAAATTTTAAGATTTATGTGAATATAATTTATTCTCACCCAAACGAGAAGATTCATTATTATTCATCCCTTAAACAGCCTGTTGAAATTCACTTCTAGTTTGGTATTTAGTTACAAATCAATAAATAATTACTGTAATATTTGAGATCTACTGATGTGTTATTACCTAACAAGAAGCTAATTTGTATTGCAGTGCTTTTCAATCAACACCATAACCTGCCTTTACTACAGAATAATTCAGTCATGTCACGCATGATAAATCTGTGTTTGTAGTCAAGTTAATTTTGTTTAAGCATTAAAACAAGTAATATTTTGTAACTAAAGACAGACAGACAATGAAGCATTTATAAGGTTTTACAAATCTTTGGAGAAAGAAAAAGAAACATAAATGATTCATTTATAAATAGTAACATGAATACTATTCAACTGGTTCAAGAAATTTAAACAAGGAGATTTTATGGGCACTATAGTTATAAATGTAATCCATTAGATATCAATGTAATCCAATAGATATCAATGTAATCCAATAGATATCAATGTAATCCAATAGTTATAAATGTAATCCAATAGATATCAATGTAATCCAATAGATATCAATGTAATCCAATAGTTATAAATGTAATCCAATAGATATCAATCTCGTCGATTTTATACCTATCCGACGAAATTTAAAAATATATGGCTATAAAGAGTTAATTTGTTTATATGTTACATTCGCTAAGGCCAAAGACAAGTGATTTATACATGAACGATTTGTCACTTCTTTTCTCCTTATTTTGCTTGACAACTTACAAAAAAAATCACACCAGGTTCTAAAAATAAAATTCTATCCGACTAGCAACCGACATTTTAAGGACAAAGTAATGAATCTGCATATTTGTTACTAGTTATGAATTTGTTTGTATGTTAGTATATTTGATATGAATTTGTTTGTATGGTAGTATATTTGATATGAATTTGTTTGTATGGTAGTATATTTGATATGAATTTGTTTGTATGGTGGTATATTTGATAAGAATATATTGAATAACTAATAAACTAAAAGTTACATTTGTTTCAATAATTCACTAAGTCACTTTCATTTTGCAAAGTTGTCTGTATCATATTTTACATTAATTGCATTTTATTTAATTCCATGATCCACGGTAGCATTGGTATCGTACGCAAGATCTAGGAAATTTCGCCCGCAACAAATACTTTTGTTAATTTATGGTCTCTGTACATCTTTAAGATATCTATTTATCTATCTATCCATGCATCCATTCATCTATCTATCTATCTATCTATCTATCTATCTATCTATCTATCTATCTATCTATCTATCTATCTATCTATCTTTCTATCTACCTATCTATCTATCTATCTATCTATCTATCTATCTATCTATCTATCTATCTATCTATCTATCTATCTATGCATCCATCTATCTATCTGTCTATCCATCCATCTGTCCATCTATCTATCTATCTATCTATCTATCTATCTATCTATCTATCTATCTATCTATCTATCTATCTATCTATCTATCTATCTATCTATCTATCTATCTATCCATCTCTCTATCTATCTATCTATCTATCTATCTATCTATCTATCTGTCCATCTATCTATCTATCTATATATCTATCTATCTATCTATCTATCTATCTATCTATCTATCTATCTATCTATCTATCTATCTATCTACCTACCTATCTATCTGTCCATCTATATATCTATCTATCTATCTATCTATCTATCTATCTATCTATCTATCTATCTATCTATCTACCTATCTATCTGTCCATCTCTCTATCTATCTATCTATCTATCTATCTATCTATCTAGCTAGCTAGCTAGCTAGCTACTTATTTTGTTAGTTTGTTATTTGATAAACTCTGTATAAGTTATAAACTCCAATAAATGATCAAGGAAATCCGGTTTTATATTGTTTAACCTTTGTGTATGGGTGGGAAAATGTGACAAATTTAAAAAGTTCAGAATATTCTGTTTACTACAGTGAAATCGATATCTTCCTGTTTACTTTCCATATTCTATGATATACTCTTGTGAAATGTGAAAGTAAAAGTTAAATTGAAAGACGATCCATCCTGCTTATGTATGTATGACACAAAAGGGTATTACAGGCCGTTTTCTTTCTCTTCTATAACAAACATATCCATATACATTATTTACTGTCAGGCAATAAATCAAATGTAAGTTTGAAAAGTAAAAGTAGTAATGTTCCAGATATAAATCTAATGTCTGTTTATGGACAAATTATTAAGAACGAAATTATTTTGTCATTTTGATAACGATGAGTTGAAACAGAAATCAATGGTTTCCCTCCGATGAGGTCCAATATTAGTTTTCTGAGTGTACGAATCATTACATATTGTATCTTGTTTTTAATTTTATATATTCGAACGTATCTAAATTGTCTAATTAGTTTACACTTAATTGTAGCTGTTCATATTTCGAGTCTTCTTTTCTTCTCCCTCACCACGCATGAAGTTGTGCATATATGTTAAGTCTGACGCACAACCGTTGACAGTTAGGACATAAATATTAAATAGGAAAATTTATTACATTTGTTCTTAAACCGTTGACAGTTAGGACGTAAATATTAAATAGGAAAATTTATTACATTTGTTCTTACCTGTACAGTAATTTTATATTTTACTTCATGGATCTTTTATCTGATTTTAATATATATTTTAACTATTTACACAGTATGTATTTGTTTGCTCTACTTCAGTATATTCTCCAGGAAAGATTATCCTCATGGATGCTCTTAAGGTAGATAAATTATGGAATAAGGAATAAAGAATGCATGTATTAGTGATATCCTGTTGAATTAAACAAAAATTCTATATATGAACCGGCATATGAACATTCACTTTTTTCATATATATAATGAGGTCGAAGATGAATACCATTTTGTCTTGATCTGCCATCTATACGTCTCGTTTAGAAAATTTTATATTGATCCTTATTATTCACAGAACCAAGCATGTATAAAATACTATAATTACTTAAAAATGATGATTTAAAAACTGTAAAATACCTAGATAAGTATGTGTATAACGCATTCCAACTTAGAGTATCTTCTCTTATTGTCTAGTACTCTCTCTCTCTCTCTCTCTCTCTCTCTCTCTCTTTCAGAGGATTTAAGTGCACACATGTTTCTATTGCCAGTATTCGTTTATTTATTCATTCATTTATTCAACAATGTATTGTATATGAATTATGTATTGTAGTGAGTATGTGTGCTTGTTTGTTTGCATACATCAAATCAATAAAGTTATGTTCTTTTATATACATATTATATATATATATATATATATATATATATATATATATATATATATATATATATATATATATATATATATAGTCTCCTGATGTTGGATACATAATTCCCATATAATTGATTTTGCTTTCTATTTGGAATTGGAATGGGGTTTAAGAATAATATCGAGAAGCGTATTGCTGAATAAAAATAACACAAAATGTACCTACTGTTGAAAATGAGATATTTACCGACCGAATTTTGATTCTGTATTAAATCTCATCGTAATCTAGGTCTTATCTTTCTTTCCAAATTTATACTAATAATACTATTACTAATACTACTGCTGTGTAAACTAAATATGACAAAATATTGTTAATATGCAACCAAATGAAAAGGATTTCTTTCATAAGCATATACATAATGGAACAAAGGTCATGTCTCAATGGTAAGCCTTCAAACAACACTGTGAAAGAGTAATATTTCTAGGATGTGTTCATTATATGAAATTCTGATGTTCTTTTTACAAGATTTTGTTTTATATAGATGATAATGCATCTTGTCAAAGAGTGGTATGTACTACATTATTCAGTAATAAGAAATTATATCGTTAGTTCAGATTATCATCCAACTGACCGCGATATTTAATACAGTTTCAAGACAGGCAGTAATTCATATCAGTTTTGGATGAATAAGCATATTATTTATTCGTTTTCACCTACATCACCTAAATAACATATTTGTCAGATATGAATACTTACCTAAAAGGAACATGTGTCTGAAATAATTGACTCTCCATAGCTTTTGTCCGTTCAACTTATTTAAGTGTTTAAAACCAAAGTCATCCGAGCATTAAGTCTATGATATCCTGATTGCAACTATACACTGATCGTCCATTAGAAAAGCACTAATCTTTATGTGGCTTGATGTGTTTCGTCTCGGATAAATAGTTGAATACTTCCCTGGTATCAGCCAAGTGAGACTTGTCATGAAATCACGTGACTAAATACCCGCTGAGAATAATACAATTGGTGTTTAAATGGGAGGAGCACGTGAACAATTGTATCTTATTGGATGACGTACCTGTAATATCAAAGGAGATTTCATGTGGGAGTTGAATACGCAAACAACTCAGGGAAGTGAATTTTGTCGACAAGAGCTCTTTAAAGTGCTTAATTTTTAAATGATAGATTTGGAAAGATATATAATTTAAATTTTAATGTATAAGCCATGATCAAAATTAAAAACTAGGAATTAGGGAATGGGGTATTTTAGAATTAGAATCATTTTATAATTATTAGTAATCATGGAGATCATACATAGAAGTATTCAAAACGGTTGTAGTGCTCTTCGAGTTGATCTGTATCAGCTTTTATCGTCTTCATTTTGCACGTGGTGGTATCGATACAATTCAACAGTTTTTGCATACTTGTCTTAATTTTTTAATAGCAAGGCAGGAGCTTTAAAATAACTTATATTATTGCTCCATTTATTGCTCTAGAACTTCTTCTGTGCGGTAGCCCATTTGTGGCAAAAACAATATTATTGCATTTCAGAAGTTTATGAAAGATACTAAAAAGATTGGAAGAATAATTTGCTACTCAAATTCTCTACCCATCTCTCTCTCTCTCTCTCTCACACACACACACACACACACACACACACAAACACACACACACTCTCTCTCTCTCTCACACTAACACACAAACACACTCTCTCTCTCTCATGTCGTTATATTTTATATAAATAGTTGACTGTTGTTGTTTTTGATTACATGCAATCATATTATTCATTCTTTCACAATTAATATTTAATTTATTGAGAAGATATTTAAAGTTTTGTTCAAACGTTTGCCCCATCCAATTACAGTTTATCTCTTTCAATGAAATAAGTTTAAACTAATCAGAATTAGTTATAAATATTGGCAAACCAATAAGGTAAAAATCAAAATGCTACTTTTGAAAGATAAATAGGAAGTTAGATTGAGGGATACATACATGTTCCTAATAGAATGTGATAGACTACTATCATCTGAAAATCCAAAGATTATTAAAATTAGACACAATGGGACAGTTTCTAGAAGGAAACATACCATACCATCTATCTATCTATCTATCTATCTATCTATCTATCTATCTATCTATCTATCTATCTATCTATCTATCTATCTATCTATCGATCTATGTATTTATCTGTATATCTATCTATCTATCTATCTATCTATCTATCTATCTAACAAAATACTCGTAGATAGAACGATATAGGAACATATTTACAGACAAAATAACTGCATATAAGTTCTTAGAATGTGTAACCTATAGTTTAGCAAATATATTGTTTATGTTAAGACAATATGTCAAAATTAAGACGCAGAAATATAGTATTTACGTCAGGGCAAAAGGATGTATATATATATGTATATGTATATATATATATATATATATATATATATATATATATATATATATATATATATATATATATATATATACACAGTGATACCTATTTATGCAATGACGAAACGAGAAAGTATGCAAATAGCTCAACAGGTGAGAAATTAGACCTACAACGATATATATTTACGTCGATATAATAATTGAAAATGCTACAGCGTATTGAGTTTATGTAATCTGAAATTAAAATGCACATTAGTTCTCTCCCTAATGTCAACTCCAGATCTTTTAAGCGTAACTGCAATAAAATGGTGGACAAAAAAAATTGAACAAAGCGAGACATGACATTAAATCGTATAGTAAGCTAATAGGTTCTTGTAAGCAATAAAAACACCTTGCTAATAAAAATGGACCATGCAAGCAGGCATTTTGTTTTTTTTTTAAAAAAGCACAATTTATTGGTTTTCATAAAATGTAGGGAAAATAGGTGATTCTATCAATACATTTTTCCTGATATTTAAATTGCAATTTAATGGTCTTGTTGCACCTAACATTCTTGATTTTGAATGGGAATTAAACGAGAAATACTGAGTACATTGGACAGATGTACACAGTACTGTGTGGAAATCATTGTCTTTTCTTCAGTGGTCTGGTTTTAAAAAGAAAACAAAAATAATTAAAATTATTAAAATATGTTGCTTTTGGCCTTTATTTTGTTTGCAACAAGTGTATCAGCATATTTTTATTGTTTCGGCTTTGGGAAGGAAAGTCTTTGGAAATCTCCTTTTGGTTGACACTTTTTCTATATGTATTAAATCATAATGAGTGTTCATAGTTCGGAAAATAACTAAGTAGGTGAAAAGGTATAAATATTAAACATTAGTATTTTCTCTATGCTATTGTCTTCCAGAATGGATTAAGCATGTGACTTAGGCAGGCGTGCGAGGTGTTTGTACAAGAATTAGAAATTTAACAAATGCTATAAAGATCTAACAATGAAATTTCAACACCAATTATCAACTAATTAATTATTTTTGCCTATCCCAAAACCAGTTGCCGACATTTTTTGATTTCCTGTACGGTGATTTACCATTAATTCTTTTTTATCCTCGACATGATACGATCCTTGATATTGATATGTACCTTTTTATCGCCTACATAGTTGCAAAAAGGAAGAGAACGGTAACGAATTTCTGGGGAATTTCATGATGAAAAGGTAACCCAAATACTGCTGTTAGTATTCAGATGTTTAGACCGTGCGGAGTTTATGTAGATTGCCCGATACACATGTTAGAGCTGAAACTTATGATAATTCGGTTGATTATATGTTGACTGGATACGTACTTTTTCCTGACGAAGATAAAAAAACTCGTGACTTTATAAACATTTTTAGGTATAATTTTTGACGTAAAACCTACAACTATTATTTTAAATAACTTTTCAGCACATAACCAGTATTCTCAGAAATAAAACAAAACTTCAATGGTTTTTCAAATGCTCTTTTCCGCTACAAAATTAGTATCTGTGCCCATCTCCAGTTTCTTTTGACAATAACGGGGTTTGAATATGATTTGAATTGTGTGAATTTTGGCTCGGCTCTAAAATATGCACAAAATATCAGCCGAATACAATTATATCAGTTTTACTAGATATCCAGTGGCGCAGCAACCGCCTAAGCAATCCCCGCAACTGCAGCGGGAGGGGAAAGGGAGGAGGCCCATTGCCCATTGGGGGCCCAAAATTCCAATCAAACAACTTTTTTTATTGAGTTGGCCCAAGAATTAAGTTTTGCGGGGGGGATAGGGGGCTGAATTTCTTGCTACGCTACTATAGATGTTATCAATAGATGTAACAACTAGGATTGTGTACTTAGTAGAGAGTTGGGAGCAGAGATGAAAGCAAAATGTGCTTCCAGTTACAAATGAAAATCTGTCGAAAAGGGTAGAAAAGGAGTTAGTCACGAGTTTCACGTTAATTACGAATCATCACCATCTTCCTTAAAGAGAAATTATGTAGGCTTGATGTAAAACAAGGAAAAATACATTCTTTATCCTCTATTCCGTTATAACTATGTACAACATGCGTCAGTAGCAAAAGTTAATATTGTATTTCAAATCATATGACGAAGCCATCGTGTACATTATATAGCTAAAATTAATGTCTCCAAATGTACAGTTTCTGTAATTTGTAAGATTCAATTCGTGAACCGTTTCTATAATTTGTAAGATTCAATTCTTGGACCGTTTCTGTAATTTGTAAGATTCAATTCTTGGACCGTTTCTGTAATTTGTAAGATTCAATTCTTTGACCGTTTCTGTAATTTGTAAGATTCAATTCTTGGACCGTTTCTGTAATTTGTAAGATTCAATTCTTTGACCGTTTCTGTAATTTGTAAGATTCAATTCTTGGACCGTTTCTGTAATTTGTAAGATTCAATTCTTTGACCGTTTCTGTAATTTGTAAGATTCAATTCTTTGACCGTTTCTGTAATTTGTAAGATTCAATTCTTGGACCGTTTTCTTTTTTGAGTGTTGAGATGATAAAGACCATTTATATATCTTTAGAAAAAAAGAGTTATAAAATATAGTAACAGACACAAATTGATTAGTGTAAGTACAATACATGTATAAAATATACTTACAGACACACAAGTTGACTAGTGTAAGTATTATACATGTATATAATATAGTTACAGACACACAAGTTGACTAGTGTAAGTATTATACATGTATATAATATAGTTACAAACACACAAGTTGACTAGTGTAAGTACTATACATGTATAAAATATAGTTACAGACACACAAGTTGACTAGTGTAAGTATTATACATGTATAAAATATAGTTACAGACACACAATGTGACTACTGTAAGTACGATACATGTATAAAATATAGTTACAGACACACAAGTTGACTAGTGTAAGTACTATACATGTATAAAATATAAATACAGACACACAAGTTGACTAGTGTAAGTACAATACATGTATAAAATATAGTTACAGACACACAAGTTGATTAGTGTTAAGAACAATAAATGTATAAAATATAGTTACAGACACACAAGTTGATTAGAGTAAGTGCCATACATGTATAAAATATAGTTACAGACACACAAGTTGATTAGTGTTAAGTACTATACATGTATAAAATATAGTTACAGACACACAAGTTGATTAGTGTTAAGTACAATACATGTATAAAATATAGTTACAGACACACAAGTTGATTAGTGTTAAGTACTGTACATGTATAAAATATAGTTACAGACACACAAGTTGATTAGAGTAAGTGCCATACATGTATAAAATATAGTTACATATACACAAGTTGATTAGTGTTAAGTACTATACATGTATAAAATATAGTTACAGACACACAAGTTGATTAGTGTTAAGTACTATACATGTATAAAATATAGTTACAGACACACAATGTGACTACTGTAAGTACTATACATGTATAAATATAGTTACAGACACACAATGTGACTACTGTAAGTACTATACATGTATAAAATATAGTTACAGACACACAATGTGACTACTGTAAGTACTATACATGTATAAAATATAGTTACAGACACACAATGTGACTACTGTAAGTACTATACATGTATAAAATATAGTTACAGACACACAAGTTGACTACTGTAAGTACTATACATGTATAAAATATAGTTACAGACACACAATGTGACTAGTGTAAGTATTATACATGTATAAAATATAGTTACTGACACACAATGTGACTACTGTAAGTACTATACATGCATTTCCTCAATCATTGAAATTCCAATTGCATATTATCAATGTATCTTGGGTAGGAAGAGATAGTGACCATTTTTCGGTTGTTACGGTTGATGTGAAAGCTTTCTGAATAGTAATTCAAATCTGGAAAATACATTTCGAGACAGCAGGGGATCTGCATGTTCATATAAACAGTAGCGTCTGCAGTACACACATGGATAAGTGAGAAGTTTGCCCAAAGCACACACACAAAAAGATCTTGAGCTCTGAAAATAGCAAAAGTTAGTTATTTTCCAGTTCAAATTATATTTTTCCAAAGAGAGAAAATGTTAATGTGGTACATAAATAATGGAGAGTTTCCTTCTAATACAAACGAAATCACGGAAATATGGGTATTGTAGAGTAATATCTATATGCGTAGAGAAAAAGAAAGTATCAGTTTGAATTTTGACGCCATCCGTAATTATGAAACAAAAAACCTGTACATACATACATACAGTTAATTGCTTAATTAATCAATTTCAGGTTAAATGCTGCCTTAATGAATATTTGATTGATAGGTATCTTATTTTGCTTTGACTCGAAAAAGAGATTAAAGAAGTATAATTAGGAGTTGAATAGAACACACTATTAGAAAATAGCATAAAGTTTATTGATTCAGAAGTGTTCTAAACTATACGGGTTCTTGGTGAGAGCTACGGTGCTATAAAGAATAATCGCGATAGGTTTGCACGCGGTAGAATGGTGTGCAAATGTTTGAACCACTCCAAGTATAAATTAATACGGTTTATGACTGCCTATTGGGCAATGTTCTTGAAAGTAAATCTATCTGGGTACCTGGCTAACGGACACATTGCAGTAGACTAAATGACAATTTCTAATGCAAGTAACTATGATATCCTACAATTTATACTAGTGTACATAACAAATTGCAAATTGTGTGAACTGTGTTGAATCATTGTCTTGGCCTTATTTTTTGTTCGCGTGAAAATTTACCCCAAAATGCTGTTATCTGAGGTTGATGCGTGATAATTTACCCAAAACGCTGCTATCTGAGGTTGAGTCGTGATAATTTACACAAAACGCTGCTATCTGAGGTTGACTGGATTAGTTAGAGGCATATATGTTTCATAACCACATACTATTTGTAGCTATACGGAAACTTTATTAATTTGCGACCAGATTATGCACAATCGTTTTAAAATTTGGTATACGGGGCCAGTAACTAGGTCTTTGTTCAAAAGCCTGGCATCACCGTTTAACTTATTTAGACGAGATACTAGTACTAGCTGGATAAGTTTGGTATGAACAACCTTTTCTGACTGTCTGAAACAACCAGGGTTTCAGACAAGGCACGTGAACACTGCCCAAGTCACTCTTACGGGAAAACTTAACAAAATTATGCTTAAAATGTAATTTATATCAAATTGATTTGAACATGACATGATTTATTCACACGAAAATTACAAGAATGCTTGAGTACCAACATCAGGCTTAAATATGAAAGCAAAATATATTGGTCGGGTGGAATGGGGGTGGTTGCAAAGTGTTAGACGTCATATCGGTTCGATATTGGTGTATTTGAAAAGAAAATGCAGGTTATACAATTTGATTATTATCAAGATATAAATTATACTGACACTATTTTTGATGGTGGTGAATGCCTATTAGTATAAGTCTTAGGTTGAGGGTGTCTGATTCATTTTGAACTGCACCAGTTTTGTTCCCGGAAAATGTATTGACAGGTGATCAAACAAATCTACGTACACAAGAGGTTAAAACCTAACACAATCATGCTATTTCTGATGATGGTAAAGTGGCCTATACACATTCATGCTATTTCTGATGATGGTAAGGTGGCCTATGCACATTTCACTTGTCCATAATAATAATATGTTTAAGTTATGCCAATGGATTTTCACTGAAAATACGGTGCGTAGGCAATCTTGATTCATGATCATCCGTATTTCTTGCTTTGTTATACAGTATAGTAAAGAAGGCATTCTTTTTTCGGCCCAAAATTACTTCGCTTGGATTATTGTCAAAAATATCTCGCCTGCATTATGGCGCTAAAAGAAAGCAATTTAAAATGATTGGATAATTTTTCCTCAACCTCATCTTGTCCAAAGATCATTCTTATCCTCGCCGTGCAAATATAATATCCTAAAATTTATACTCAGTTTTTCCTGTCCAAAAAACGTACAACATTTAACCATGTGAACATGAATATTAATGATCATCAAAGGAAAACGCAGCTTTTTGTGTTTTTTTTTTTTTTTTTTTTTTTTTTTTTTTGTCCCTAGAGTTGGTCGATTTTCAAATCTCAAAAATTAAATTTTAAGAAGATATACTATATTTTGCACAAATCAGCTCTGAAGTTAAAGAAAAACCCCTAAAATTTAAATTGCTCATATAATTTCAACTTACAGGAAGAATTTAAAAAGACAGTTTGTATAATTTTGTAAGTTTATATGGGTTTGTACCCACTTTAAAACAATATTTACCATGGAGCACAAGAGAGTGCCACTGTACAGTTTGCTCAGAAGAATCATCTAACAAGAGAGTGCCACTGTACAGTTTGCACAGAAGAATCATCTAACAAGAGAGTGCCACTGTACAGTTTGCTCAGAAGAATCATCTAACAAGAGAGTGCCACTGTACAGTTTGCTCAGAAGAATCATCTAACAAGAGAGTGCCACTGTACAGTTTGCTCAGAAGAATCATCTAACAAAATGCAATCGTTTTAGAGATAAATAACAGAAGTACTCAACTTACATAAAAATTATATTTTTTTAGTATATTTCAAAATGTTATTTTCATATTTATAATGCTGCATGGTTATCCCAAAATTTAACCATGTTAAAACTCGTGTTCTGATTAGGTCAGTCGGTAGATTCATCGAAAGTTTGAGAGGGATCTCGAGATCGAAACCCACCAAAAATAGTATTTTTCTCTTTCATTGCCTTGTTATCCACTCAGAATCAAGCTGAGTCCTTTTACTTTTCCAGACAAACAAATCACATATGGTTTTCAGTAGATTGCTTTTTAAATAGTAAAATAAAATTCAGAGAAAGATTGCGAAGTAGCAGAATTTATTCCCACTGATAATACAGTAGGTGTGGCCTAATAACAGGAAGCAAACTATATAAATAGACGAAGCTTAAACAATATCAGGTGTTGTTATGCTTGGATTAAACGCATATAAAGTTATCACGTATCAAACTATTCCCATGTGTTTAAATTTTTCGAAGTAAATAACAAAATATTCACAAATGTCTGTCTTGTCATAATTTGTTTTATATTAAAGCTAATACATACAATTATTGTGTCCAGGCAAAACTGTGTTCCGTGATACCTTTATGCCAAGCATTAAATTGTAAATCTAGAAACTCGGATGGGTTGTAAACTCGGATAATTCTCTTATAATTTACAATGGTACTCTATAAAAACAATTTTGCGAATATCGCCGCGTGTGCTCTAATAGACAAAAGCGGACACATATAATAAGGCTACTTATTAGAGCGGCTAATTGTTTATACAAAAAAAATTATAAAAAAAAATACAAAAAATAAAGAACAAAACGATAGCTGAACAAATAATTACAAATCTTCAAAGAGACCTATTATCTATGAACACGGAGAACAAGTTTAGATGCAAGCAGCATAATAGCGCTATAGAGTTTGGCGTGACCTAGCTCCTAGTTAACTACGTCATTGCAATATATATATATATATATATATATATATATATATATATATATATATATATATATATATATATATATATATGTTTGTTTTGCAGCAATCAAGGTTTTGTTGGTTTAACGCATTTTTCAGTATTGATAGGTGATACAAGGTGGCCAGTATATTTGGTGGAGGAAGAACGCGTAAAGACCCCACGACCCATGGGAAGCTACTGGCAAGCTTTCTCACATACCCACTTTAGTCGAGCCGAGACTCGCACCCACACAGACAGAGGTGAAATGTGTGAGTCATCTGTAATGGCGAGCGCCTTAGACCACTCGGCTAATCGGGGTCCCCTGCAGTAATTACGATTATTCAAATATAATTGGCTCCACTTTGCGGCGGAGTAATGGCACTTTATGTATAAGTATTATGAAATATATTAATATATTTTCTTTACATTTTGATAGTAAGTGTACCTTAGGATCCAGGGGTCAGGAAAACATTTCTCAAGCACTCGTCCCTGGAAAAAGTGAGTTGCAAGAGTTACTCGTCCCTGTCCTCATTGTACTCAACAGTGAACTTCTCCACTTCAATGCTTACGGTTTCAATAAAGAAACACAGGAACCTGATGCAAGCTTGCTATTAAAGTTGGTCAAAATCATAAAAATATTATGTTCTAATACATGGCTCCTTAGATAAACATATAATAAGATACAAGGTTTGTAGCTCGAGAAATTGCAGTTGCACACATAGCCCTTGCTTTCTTAGTTGTATTCGCGTTTACAGCGAGACCCTTCAGTATTCTCGGTGTCATAAGTTTCCTTTTCAATGAGCTATCATGCATCTTTATGAGTTAGATATGGGAAAAGTTAAGAGACAGAGAATTTCAACATTTTATGATTTTTGTCTGGTCAGACATTGTTACGCTTGCCACAGATCACCCGTATTTTCAAGACTATACCCCAAAGCAAAGACGCCAACATATATTTACATAAGTATGCAATTACTTTTCACAAGACAAATGTCAGTAACTTGCATTTGAAAGAAGAATTCCAACTGTCTCAATCTCCACCAACTTTCGTACTAAATGATCCATTTTGGTCAAACCTCAGTTCTAGAGAGCTACACACAGGCACCATAAAAAGAAAGATTGTTGATTGGCCGATAAAACTGGAGCATTTCTAAGTCATTTCCCCAACTAGATTTCGACCAATCGGCTGTTGTTGCGACATTATCTGCTTTATAAATAGATTACAACAGTATGCATGTGTGAAGGTTGGTGTGAATCGGCTGAGACTCTTAAAATACTCATTTCGTATCTAAATTGGCAACATTTTGCTTGTGAAAAGTGATTATATGCTTATAGAAATATCGGCTGGCATCTTCCCTTTGGCATGACAATGTATCAATATACATCTAACTGCTCTCTTGAAATACAGGTGATCTGCGGTAACTGTAACATTGCCTGACCAAATGACAAAATCACAAAACTTTTGACATTCTTTGTCTCTTAGCTTTTAAGAGGTATGACTCATAAAGATGAGTGATAGCTTATTGAAAGGGAATCTTTCTCCAGATTAATATGACGCCTAAATTACTGAAAAGTGTCACTGTATATGCAAACAACATTAAGAAATCCAGGGCTAAGTGAAAAACTGCAACATAATATATTCATAATATTTACCCATTTTAGTATCAAGTTTACATTATGTACCTGTGTAAAAAAAAAAAGAAGTAGTTTTCTTTATACCATGTTCTGGAGTGGCAACGAGTAGGCAGATTAGGCGTAAGTTATTTCTAACTGACGCACGCCAAATGCTAACTGATGTTGAACTTCGGCGCTTGTTTAGGTTAGAAAATGCATTCAGCTTTATTCTCAAGGTGCGAGTACGTAGTAACGTTTTACTCGGCCCAGACAATTTTTACCCGATCATAACGAGTGGACGGGTGCTTTTCCGGAGCCCTGGGATTGAATCTTTTAATATTAACATTTTCGAATGTACAAACAGTACGGCATGATCACATTTTTTAAAGTATGACATAATCATATATTTTTTTAGTTTTAAAACAGCTTCGGGAAATATGTGAAAGGTCACGTTATATTTACTCTCAGAGATACGGCACATACACGTCTGCTTTTATCTTTAGAACAGTACTAATATCATAAAGAATACAATAGCAAAAACAAACATTTGAGTGATACCGGAAATGGTATAAAGTTTACAAGAAGCTGCTTACTATTAAAATTCCACAGAATAAAATGTTCTTTGTTTCGCAGAATGATATGCTGTTCTTTGTGATGTACTTTCAAAATGTCTTTTTGTGCTATTTATATAAACCACCCTGATATATCGAGCACTGCGTGTACTGCCATAATTAATGGACTGTCCATCCATATATATATGTATATATATATATATATATATATATATATATATATATATATATATATATAGATATATATATATATATATATATATATATATATATATATATCCACATCACAGTAGAATACACGTAGATTCTTCATCCATCCATTTAGCTATCTATATATCATTCTATCAATCTATTTTTTTATCTATCAATCCCTGTATGTATGTATGTATGTATGTATGTATGTATGTATGTATGTATGTATGTATGTATGTATGTATGTAAATCTATCTATCTATCTCACCTGTATAATACATGTAGATTCTTCATATATCATTCATATATATTGGCTAATTTCTAACAAAAATATGTTATATATATGTTAGAAACATTACAGCTTCATTTTCTCGCAAACTTGTGCATTTTTATAATTGTCCCCCCACCCCACCCCCAACCCAACAACAGCAATTTCTGGGTTTTCTAATGAAGAATAAAGAAAATATTGTGCATGGATGTATTTCCGAATCAGTAAATAAAGATGGACCCGTATCCGTTGGGCAGAGTGGGTTGGATGTAAATAGGTAGGGTGATTTCTGACACATCTTTACTAATTCACAAGTATGTTATCTACAAATACACAAAATGGTTACGGTTGTCGCTTGCAACTGTAAACATCATATTTATAATTTACCCGAGGGTTGGCAAAGCTCGTGCTCTAGCTGTCCCAAAACACTATCTGACTATTCGCATGATTTCCGTGCAGGACCTCAAAATCGGGTCTACCTAAAATTGTGTAACGGACAAAACCAAAAATCAAAACAACCATGTGAACACAATGAACGTTTACACTCTGTGGCATAAACTCTAAAGTGAAGTGAGCCTCGTTTACAAAATTCACCAAGACACTTGAGTGTAATCAGCATTATATTTTGTTCGCAATATCAGGGTTTCTCACACATTCAAGAGATCATAAGAAGATCATGCTAAATAGTTAAGAGATACAAATCCTTTCGGTATAACAGTTAAAAAACTGATTTTGGGTTAAATGAAGCTCTAACATCGGTTTCTTGTGGCAAATAAAGATCTTTGAATCTGCTAATCGCATTGCCCTAAAGTGGATTGGGGCCAAATTATCAGATCAAAGATGAATTTATTGTCAGTATATGTTTCTATATCATGTAAATAATGGAACATTTTCGTATGAAAAATTATATAATTTAGAAAAACGATATTTAATCCATGGCAATATATTTCTTTGCGTCTTTTACAAGAGAAGAAATTAAAAACATTATGAAAAACTAACCCCCAAAAGAAGAGAGATATCAGCGATTCGGAAATCAAGTATTAACTGAAACATGATCTCGAATTTTGTAAAAAAAATGTCTTATTTATTCTTATAGATTGGCATCGACTTCTAGTCTTGCATTCGAATCGACCGACAAGTTACTACATACAAGTGATTGGGGGTGGATTTTTCTGACAAATTCGCAAATATTGCTAGTGGATGCCTTCTATTATTATTATTATTATTATTATTATTTCTGTTGCTGTTGTTGTTGTTGTTTTTGTTATTATTAAAGTATAATGCATATTTTTTCTTGTTGTATGTAATTGTTTTATATCAGAGTATATTTATTAAGAATTTTCCAATCTTAATCTAAGCAAAAAATCTAATCATGCAAAAAATAATGCAATAGAAATAGTACATTTTTATACAATACTGGAGATCAAGAAGTTTGCATCTTTGAAGTTTTTGATAGAACTGAATTTACAACTTATTATCCACAATACCTTAATATGAAAATGTCTGATCCGCCAGAAAATCAGTTGCAAATTAAGTCAGAAAATCAATTAAACTATAAAAAAAAATATATTTAAAACCTGATACAAGTCTTAAAATAAACTATTGACATCAACTAAAAGCCGATTAATTTATTTTTCCATAATCTATTTATATCTTTTGCCTGTACGTAATTACTATATCAGCTAACCGCTAAATCCTCATTTGATTTTTCCACCCTCTGAAATAGAAATATTTTGAGGTGAACTGCATGAAGAAACTGTATGAGGACGTACCACCGGAGAAAATCTTGGACTTTTTAAGGGAATGCTGTTTATACAACAAATTTGAACCATGTTTTAAGGGTGTTACGTGCGTTACCTTGATCTGATATTTTATATACATTTTACGTGTGTTACCTTGATCTGATATTTTATATACATTTTACGTGTGTTACCTTGATCTGATATTTTATATACATTTTACGTGTGTTACCTTGATCTGATATTTTATATACATTTTACGTGTGTTACCTTGATCTGATATTTTATATACATTTTACATGTGTTACCTTGATCTGTTATTTTATATACATTTTACATGTGTTACCTTGATCTGATATTTTATATACATTTTACGTGTGTTACCTTGATCTGTTATTTTATATACATTTTACGTGTGTTACCTTGATCTGTTATTTTATATACATTTTACAGACTTTCAACATCTTTACGTTTTATATTTTATCTTCCTATACTTAATATTTATATTTATCTTTTTAAATTTGTTTGCAATTAATTTTTTTTAATACAGTTTTCGAACTTTACCTTTAGTTTGTACCATATAGCCACTTGTGTGCTGAGATGCCATAAAACACCACTACATACATACATTCGCTTAGTTTTAATCAATATGTTATAATTTAGTGTCGGAAAGTAGAGTTAATGTTCATGTACATTGTATATAGAAAGGTAAAATGTCAACGAAACATGTGTTGGTTACTTAATGCTCACGCAATGAGTAATATAAAGTGCTTTTTTTTTCTCAGGCTCAGCTACTACCAAGGGATGAACTGGGATGATTTAAAAGTCTTTCATCGTTCCATGTAAAATGTCTCCAAACTGAACTTTTTAAACTTGAAATTGATATGCACGAATAAGGGATAAACCTAAGAAGGTCTCATATGCGAATACTGTTTCTGACAGCAAACAAAATACACTTATGAATGAAACTCTAACATAAATACACCAGACAGTGTAGATAAATGATTATCCGGTGTTAAAGCGCACTTTCCATTCACTGAACAATAATACTGGACGAACTATGAGCCAAATATTTATCTGAGCTGCATCCGTGTCATAGACGGAATTTCTCGGGTTACAATGAATTCGAACAATACTATAATAGTTAATGACTAGAGCAGCTTAATGACTACCGTTTACCGTATGCAGATATATTCGCACTTGCATGCAGGGTGTGCGTTGTTTGATACACTCGTGAAATGGTACCCTTGATCAGGTGCTTATTTCCTAACGTTTACTACACCCTTAAAGCCCTCTTCGACAATATTCGTAAATGATGAATTTGCCGCAGCATGTACAATATAACAACATTCTCAATAAAAATCAGAACGGCAAAGTTCTCAGACACATGAATACAATACAAGTCAATTGCATGAAGGTACACAGTTTCATTAAAATCAGAACGGCAAAGTTCACAGACACACAAATAAAATACAAGCCAGTTGCATGAGGGTACACAGTTTCATTATTAATAATTCCTTAATCAAATAAAAGCTGGAATTGCACACGATTTAATTTAAGATATGAGAGTCTATACTTAAAATTGTTCTTAAATTTGGAATCAAGTGGAATTGATCATCCTTTGGCTTTTGGCCTTATAGATGCATGAATATAACTCCACCGATACAGTGAAGAAATTACTAGGTACTTTCACTGAAAATAGTAAGGAATATATTTTGCACCTCAGTAGTTTGTATAAAATGCACCCAATTTAATTTTCTATGACAAGACACGAGGGAACCAGTGTGTGACGATGACCTACAGTATGCAACTCTTGACAGGTTGCTTGACTTTAACTGTATAAAATAACGCGTGTTATTGATATTCTTGAGTTGAAAATTGTGTGCGCTAATTATACACTTTTAAATATCAATACAAAAAGATGTTTCTCATTATTAATGGCATCCTACAGGAGTGTGTATATAATTAATTCACATTTAAACATACATCTCTCTAAAAGTGTTAATAAGTTATTAAGATTGCCACAACAATGTTAAACTAAGTATAAATTCATCAAAAACTAATAAATTAGATTCCTATCTTGACTTTGCATGTGCTTGCTTTTACTCTGAGAAACAGCGCACGTGCATTGTATAAGACGCACCTGTAGAAGACGCACCTTTGGTTCAATTGACTATTTCTATACAATATTTGGAAGGATTGTAATTAATATGACTCAATTTACTATTTCTATACAATCTTTGGAAGGATTGTAACTAATATGACTCAGTTTACTATTTCTATGCAATCTTTGGAAGGATTGTAACTAAAATGACTCAGCTTACTGTTTTGTATACAATTTTTGGAAGGATTGTAACTAATACGACTCAATTTACTATTTCTATACAATCTTTGGAAGGATTGTAACTAAAATGACTCAGTTTACTATTTCTATACAATATTTGGAAGGATTGTAACTAATATGACTCAATTTACTATTTCTATGCAATCTTTGGAAGGATTGTAATTAATATGACTCAGCTTACTGTTTGTATACAATCTTTGGAAGGATTGTAACTAATACGACTCAGTTTACTATTTCTATACAATATTTGGAAGGATTGTAACTAAAATGACTCAGCTTATTGTTTGTATACAATCTTTGGAAGGATTGTAACTAATACGACTCAGTTTACTATTTCTATACAATATTTGGAAGGATTGTAAGTAGTATAGTGGGGGTAAATAGCCTCAAACTTTTTTTGGGGCACTATAGCCTCAAGATGGCGGGTGGGTCTCTACAGACCCAAGATGGCGGGTGGGGCCTCTACAGACTCAAAATGGTGGGTAGGTCTCTACGGGGGAGGGGTGTGGGAAATAGAATTAATCTTTCTTGATAAAGGGTGGTCCTGGTAAGGACCGTTGGATTCTTTTTTTTGCTAGAGTTTATTTAGAGGTGGGAGCACCTCCCTAGCTTTGCCCTGCATGCAGGGCAGCTCCCCCTCCATGTTTCTTCATTTTGTTTACATGGAGCTGTTAAGGCCGACGGAGGATGAGTCGCTTCTGGCTCCCAATTTTCTTCCATCATGGGGTGGGGTCTAATTGGTATTCTGCTTTCCTTCTCCTCCTCCTCCCTTTTCTCCACTTCATGAAGGAGGTGCCAGGCCACCTCTAAATGAACTCTAATCTGTCTCACAATTTCGACGGTATTCATCTTGGTTGAATAAAACTAGATAGCTTAACCGGTGAAGACGTGGTTTTTATATACTAAAAGTGCGGACGTGAAGGAAAACATCCTTTTCACTGAAAGAAAAAAAACATTACCCCACTACCCTGCGTCTGACGTCATTCGTTCTACGTCATTCTTAGCTTCGCGGAGTTTTACACTCTATGAACCCTGACTCTAAAAAAGCGCGGACCTAAAAGAAACTACTTTTGATAAAAATCAAAAACTACACACCATATTAATTTTTGTTATTTTTTTTTAAAAAAAACTTACACACTATCAACTTTTTTGGGAAGGGAAATTTTTTTAAAAACAAATCAAACACACAAACACACTATCTACATTAATTTTTTTGGGATGGAAATTTTTTTATATATCATCAATCACACACCACACACTATCTACATTAATTTTTTTGGGATGGAAATTTTTTATATATCATCAATCACACACCACACACTATCTACATTAATTTTTTTGGGAAGGGAAATTTTTTAAAAAACAAATCAAACACACAAACACACTATCTACATTAATTTTTTTGGGATGGAAATTTTTTTATATATCATCAATCACACACCACACAACTCATATAAGGGTTTTTTTGTTTGAGGGGTGGTAGACTATCAGAAAAAAAATATATATATATAAAACACACACTTATAGATATTTTTGGCAATATTGGAGAGAAGTAATCTTTTTCTAGAGATTGGGTGGCCCTAAAAAGGACCGTTGGGTTTTAAAGAAGTTTATATTTTTTAAAAACTTCTTTTAGGTAGATGTAGCCGTGGCAGCTCCAGCAGGTCGGCCACGTTTAGCGATAGTGGGTGGTCTTACCGCTTTCAGACAGGCAGGTCTCTTTCTACTGAAAGTGAAAGCAAAATCATCGCAGTCAATCTTACATAAGACTTCACCGTCAAATTGCTTGCTGGATTGCTGCTGAAGAAGTTGTTGCTGCTGTTGCTGCTGCTGCTGTCTTTGTTGCTGCTGCTGTTGCTGATGTAGACGTTGTCCTGCTTCCCATTCTGTTCTTTCTCTAAGTATTTCTTCTCTCAGGACCTCTTCTACTAGATCATGAGCCATTTGAATGAACGTCATGGTCTTTCTCTCTGGGTTGGTCTCCATCAAATGATTCTTCACCCTCATTATGTTCACCATAGCTTCATTCAACTTTGTAATCTTTGTGGCAGCCATCTTCTTTTTCTTTCTTCTTGGAACACTGTTGAGATCTTGACGAGTCAACGAGAATGACTACACTGGCTAGTGAACCGCCTTATATGCTTAACGCGCGGACGCGATGGAAAACATGGTAAGATTTTTTTTCAGATGATCGACAGGGAGATCATAGATAGATAGAGAGGTTTTTTAGATCGATAGAAAGAGAGAGAAAAGAACATATTCATTATTTTTTTTCAAATTTCAATAAAAAACCACACAACACCATTTTTTTTCAAACAATTCACAAAAAATGATATTTATTCAACAAGAACTATGTTAACAATTAACAAGTAACTATGAAAATTTTTTTCAAACAGGAACATATTTACAAGGTTGACAACGTTGAGAAGGTAAAGTAAATGTGAAACTTTCTACATCGACATCATTTTGATGTACATTACGATGGTGAGCTAAAGACAAGAGATAACCATAACGTTCACAAAACCATCGTTGTACTTTAGCATCATTTCTAACATAGTCACTATCAAAATAAGTGAGTAAATGTTCTAAAGAATATCCAAGACTGCGTTGATGAAGATAATGAACACAATATTGTCCACACACCATTGAATCGGATCCTTGTAGTCTCACATTATTGAATCGAGTCGAGACGGCATTTCTTCTCATAAACTCGATAATGTCTTTTTCCAAAGGAGGTAATCCATATGAATCAAAATATTCCACACAGTGTTCATTGGGAAAGTACACGGTAATCCAATGGCTTCCTGGTAGATGACTGTCGTCAGTATTGATGACATAAGCATGAACGTTTTTTGGTTTACGATGAGGTAGTTCATCTTTAGCACATACCACAGGATTCCAAGAAGAAGTATAGGAACTACGATTCAATAAGTAATGAAGTTCCCTGGTATCCATTTTTTTCTCCTTCTTCAACAACAGAAATATTGAGTCAGCAATGCACACCTGACTTTGAACTTGAATTGATCTGTCTTGTAATTCCAGGAAAATTTATCTCGGATAGGTTTTTCACTCTGTTCAATGAGTCCTTCGATCCGTTTGATCTCCTTAGGAATGAGTGGAGGAGAAGAATATTTCTGCAAGATTTTATACCACTTTGTCAACACGTCTGTTTCTGAGATGTTTGACCAGGCATCTTCCAAAAATTCATCCAATTGTTCTTCGCCTGTCAACATCAAACATTTGTCGTGTTGTATCTGACTGGGATGATCGGTTTGACATCCATAACATTGTTCTTTAATCAGTCTGTTAATGATGAATTTCAATTCCTCAGCATAACAATCCACTAACTGTTTTTCGTGTTCTGGCCATCGAGAAGGATAAAATCCAACAAACTCGGTAACCACAGTATTAGTCTCTTCTTTTTTAGGTTCTGAACGAATGACTTCGTCATCATTATCATCCTCTTTGGTGATAGTAGTTGGTGACTGGTGAATTACTTCACAAAATCCCTCATCTATTTCCATAGTCTCTTCTCTGTTTTGCATCTTTTCTTTGTTTCTTCTTCTTCTTCTTTCTAATAGTCTACAATGACTTCTCTCAAACTGTTGATCTCTAGAGTGTTATCAAACTCTGCAAACAAGACGACGTTCACTGTCTGGGCTAGAGGTTGACCAAACTGAAGTTCCACACGAAGTGGTCCTGATTTTATAGGGTGGAAATGTCCTTCATCGCTACCTTGGTCCGGAGTGAAATCAAAGCCCCACAAGGCATACCCTCCTGCAAAATTCTCGTATGTAATACCGTGGCTACAGTCGCGGCTTAACTGTCCTGTGGCTTCAAACAGGCTCAAGTAAGATCGCAAGTAAGTTTTTGCGTTGGCGTCAAAGTCAGGTTCAAAAGGTCTGGTACACAAGGTCTTGCCATCTCGACTGACATCTAACTTGGTGACATTAAAGTGCTGAAACTGGAACGGATTTTCATTGATGACTCCATTGAAGGCTGCATTAGAAACCATACCAATGAATAAACGTTTAGGGAGCTGTCCTTGGAAGATGTGATCTTCGACTATGGATCGGAGTCCAGCGGCTGCAGTAAAGGTTTTCACTTCCACGCGTCTAAGAGGATACTTAGCAGTGGTTCTGCTCAAGGATTGACTGATGTCGTTAGCTACTTTGGGTAAGATTTCTACACGTCGTACGTAAAGTTTGGCTTCTTGGATGATGGTTTTCCACTCGTTAGCATTAGCCATCAAATGGAAAGCGGCACTACTGCGATTCAGTCTCAGGCGTACATCAACTCCATTGAGTAAATACTTGTCTTGCAACCACATGTCCAAATGTAAACGATCCATCAATTCTAAACTTCGCCCTCTGATTTTCTTTCGACGGTCGTTAAATCCCACATTGTGGGAGTCTGCTGGAGTTATATCTCTAACAAGATGACCCTGACCATCAGCAACAGCAGCAACCCTGGACGGTACTGACAGTTCTGTGTCGTTGAACTTTTCCGAGGTGTCAGGTTTCCAGATCACTGAAGCATCCAGATGACTGTTCTTAGCTTCTTTTCCATACGACAAGAGATTTTCCAAGTAAGCACGGTAAGGGTAAGTATCCAAACTGCTGCTGATCAGTTTGTTATTCAAGTACAAATCTACTCCACTGAACAAAGAATGAAAAAAATTATTGACGGGAGCGACTCTGGAATCATCCGCAGGAAAGGTGTTGTCTGCCGTTTTCTTTACTTGAAGTTTCAGGTACAAGTAGGTGTTATTCAGATCGATGTAATCTTCGGTTTGTCCTTTGATTTCAAATTCGATAGGAGCTGAATCCGACAAAGACGATACAGGATGAAATTCTACCCATTGGGATTCTTGCATCGTCATCATGGTGGGACGCATAGAAAACAGTTCTAGTTCGGACTTGGTACATTCGCAAGAATCTCGGTGCATCATTTTCAATGGTTTAATAATCAAACACGTCTAATTCTCTACCAGTTCTTCTTCTTTTTCTATTCTTTCTGGAAGTACTACTACCGTGTGTTCTTTTATGAACTTTGAAAGGATTTCGAGCTTTTCGTCGTCGTCTCTTTCTACCTTGTCCTTGCTGCTGTGAAGTAATGCCAGAGTCTGAAGCGTGAAGCGTATTTATAGGATTTTCTCGGAGACCTAAAAGATCTTTACCAGTAGTCATCAACACATTTTTGCCTGCTCTCAAAAAGGCTTCTTTTGGATTTTGTTTGTCAATGAGGACATTTTGCAAAAATTCTTTTCCTTGTGTCAAAGCAGCATCTTTTAAGGCATGAAATCCTCGAGTGACCATCGGTTTCAAAATAGGAGCTACCGTCCGAAAAGCTGATTTTAACATATCTCCTAAACCATGTCCTCGTTGTCGAGGCACTCCTTGGTACACTGGATACATTTTTTATTTTTTTTTTGAGAGGAAAGTTATTAGAGAACTTGTTTTGTTCGAAAATGTAGTTTCACCGTGACTTTTCCTTGGTCAATGAATGGTACATCTTGTCCCAAATCTCCTTTTATACTAATCTGGACAGTGTCAAAATACGATTTACTCACTGAATAATAATGAGGGTGTACAAATTCACGGTGAATGTGAAATGTGTTTCCACCTTCTTCGTACGCACCATCATTAGTATCCACTTTGAAAGGAATGACTCTTAGTAAGGGAGCGGAGGTGTGTCCCACCACGCTGTACTCTACCACATCGGAGTACACATACATTAAATTTAATCCAATGTTCATTTCCACGGGGTCGCGAAAAGCTTCTGAAGATTCGATGTTGGTGCTGACAGGTGATAGATAACTTTTATCTTCGTTATTACCACCCAAAATTTCATACAATCCAGCAGAAAATTCAATAGTCATAAATCTTCTCTCCTGATCGGGGATGCCTTTTTCTTTAGCTTCTTTGTCTGACATCATGTCACCCGATTTTTCATCTTTCAGAGAAAATTCCATGTAGAAACGGCGTGCCACATCATTGTAATTGATGTTTACTATTTTTTTGTTCTCCATTAGGGCTTTACCAAATTGACGGTTAAAGGTAGCCTCAATAGTGTCCACCAAATGTCGAGCATTAAAATAATACCCCGTAGGAATTCTCAGGGCATACACTGCATAAGCCCCTTTGGCTCCTACCCCTCCATCCCATTTTTTGAAATGTCCCCGCATGTCATTTTTATTTGTTGGGTCTATTGCCCAGATTTTAGGATCATCTTTTTCCAAGGAATCTTGTAGTTTTTTGTTCCTAACTGTTATGATGATCTGATTTGATCTTTTGTTGATGTTTGTGATTTTCGTAGGATGAATGATTTCTACCAAACCTACTTCCCAATGAGCATCGTGATCCAGTTGGAGGGCTTGAGGTAATTTGGTGGTAAAACAACATAAGCTGTTGTTGGGAAACACATCCATGGAACTGTCACTAGGTAACGTTAAATAAAATTGGTCATTCATAGTTCCAAAGTAGTGGATCTGGTGGTGTCCGAGGTGTCACTCAAGTGGTGGACAGAAGAAGAAGGATGTTCAAAAGGTTCCAAAAGAGGACTGGTAGTATTTTGGTGGTGGTAACTGGACGAAGAAGAAGAAGAAGAACGCCTGGCGTTATTGTGGTGACTGTTGTCGGTCGTGGTCGTAAATTTCAAAGAGGGACTAGGTAAAAGATAACCGATGCAACTGCTCAGTAAAATAGTCCACAATTGTTTGTCTCCTTGTTGTAAACTCAAATTAGCAATGGCTGCTCCGATGACACAAAACACTACAATGATTTGGCAGAAAAAGACGATTTGATTTTTAGGCACACGTTCTCCACACCACACCCAAAGCGGTTGTTTTTGTAAATCTTGAAGAGAAGAACTTTCCGAAGGAGGAGGAGGAGTTGTCTGAGTAGCTACTGTGTTGAATGGCATGTTATGAGTTTTTTTTACTACTTCTTTTTCTTTTTATAGTCGACGACTTGAGAAGCTGCAATCCAAGAATCAAAACTAGGAGGATATCCTTTCCAACGAACTTTGACTTCTTCTACTCGTCGTTTACCTAATTTGCGTGTTCTTTGTTCGAGAATGCTTTCGATGTCGTACAAGGTATCTTCTTTTTTAGTCACTCGTTGTAACTCAGGCAAGTAAAATGTTCCTTTGAGTACTTCACCGTTCATGTCTTCCAATTTATAGACGGGAGGATCACGTCCACGGACGGGGGTAGTGACACGAAACAATTCGGTAGTCCAGTTAGGTAAATAACCTTTGTCAAAAGTACGTTTGGTTTTTCCGATGCGAACCCAATCTCCCGTCTTTAACAACTTCAACAAAGGTGTCTTTTTCTTTTTTCTTTTTTTGATCTGCTGGGGTGAACCAAATAATTTATCAAACACAGACACTTCGTTTTCAGGGCTGACCTCTTCGGGGGTACATCCAATACTACGATGGTACGATTGATTGTACGCTTTGACCAAACGAGGTAATACGTCGATGTACTTGAGAGTATGTTGATGTGTAAAATATTTCCACATGCGTTCTTTCAAAGTTCTTTGAAAACGTTCCACGATACTGGCTTTGGTTTCAGGATTTTCGGTCGTAAAAAAATGAATGTGTCTTTGTTTCAATTCTTTTTGAAAAGCTTGGTTTAGAAATTCGGTACCTTTGTCCGTTTGCCATCGTAAAGGTTGACGTCCACTTTGTTTCAAGACCAATTTTAAGGCTCGTACCAATTCGGTACTGCTTTTAGAAGTCAAAGGCACGACCCAAGCAAATTTGGAAAACACATCAATGACACAAAACAAATATTTGTAACCACGATTGTAAGTAGCTAAATGAGAGACGTCTGCTAAATCGGCTTGCCATTGATGATCGATCCCTTCCACTTGAGTAGTACTTCTAGAAAATTTGCGTCGAATGGGTTTGTGTAACGTGTACGTTGATTGTTCTTGTAACCATCGTCGTACTTCGGGTAAACGTACACTTTTCAATTGACTTTTAGCAGCTCGATATAATTTTTGAACTCCTCCGTAACCAGCAGCATGACCAGGATTGTAATAAATGGTAGCTAACAGTTTCTCCATGATTTTTTTTTTCCTCAAGAAGAATAAGTTAACCAAGTTCCAATACTCTTTTCTTCGTGAGGTATCTTTTTGGATTGTTGTTGTTTACGTGTCCGACGTGCTACTGGGGTAAAAGTAGATGTGGTTTGAACAGGGGTTATCGGTTCTGTTTTGACTTCTTTCTTTACTTCTGACTTCACTTCTTTCTTTTTCTTTTCTGAGGATAAAGGGGTAGACCTTTTCTTTTTTATCCAATCTGGGGTGGCTAACTTTTTTATTTTTTTTAAGAGGTGGAGTTAGTAAAAACTCTTCTTCTTCTTCTTCTTCTTCTTCTTTTTCTTCTTTTTCTTTTTTGATAGTCACTTTAGGTTCGCTTTTCATGAGAGCCTTAAAATCTCTCAAAGTGGGTGGAGCTGTTTCGTCGACTGCTTTTTGACGAAAGAGTTGTAGACGTTGTAAAAGTTGACCGTACCGTTGGGTTTTTTCTGTTTCGGACAAATCGTTACGTTCCATCAGGGATTGTATTTCTTGTTGTAACTGAGACATTTCGTTGAGATTAGGATTGGGTGGTAAATGAGGTATCCGTTGTTCGTTCCAACGATGAAATTCCATCCATCGTTTGTAAGGTACTAAAGTCAGTTTTCGTCCTTCCATTTCATTCAAAGGTACCAAAAAGGTGTGGTCATTTCAGAGTAGGGTGGTCCTTTTTATCCTTCTTTTTTTTTTATCGCATGACTCCTCCTAAAAGTGGTCCAGCAATCGTTCCTAACAAAGGAGCGGCTATTTTTAACAATGGTCCTATCAACATAGGTAGAAATCCACCTCGTTGTACCAACATTTTTTTCTTTTGTTGAAGAGGTATTTTCTTTTTCACCATTTGACGAAGAACATTCCGATGTTTCCCTAATTTTTGTTTCTGTATCTTAGACAAAGGTACCGTTCCTTTTAACACGTTCAAACAACATTCACACACGGTATCGATGATTTCTTTAGGAGCTGTTTGAATGAGTTGTTTTCGCATGGGAGGTTTGGATTTGTTCAGGACAGACAAGACATCCCAATGTTTCGCCAGACGAGGGGGAAGAAGTCGTCCTTTTTTGGTGGTTTTCTTCTTTTTTTGGTGGTGGTGGTGGTGGTGTGCACGTTTGGGAGCCATCTTTTTTAGTCGGTAGAAAACAAGTCTGAAGTCTTTTAGCTGGGTACCCTTCTATTTTATACTGGAACACGTCTCCACTGATTGTCTGCACGACGTACCAACTTCACGACAGGTCTGACTCGACGTTGAGGTGTTTTCAAGGGACTAAATCGTCTCAATTCTTGTTTGGATAAATCCACTAAACTTTGTAAGATACCAGTTCTTTCTTGGACTTTAGTTTTAGGGGATGGTACTTTATTGCTAGCTGCTGCCATGGCTAAATCAGTTGAAGTTGACGGTCCCGACGGGGTCACTTTTGAAATAGGTTTCCATTTTTGCATTAAATTAGGAAACACGGATCTTAAGTCTGGTTTGACAGGCATCATGGTAAAAGGTGAAGAAGATGTGGACGCAAAAGGTGACCTTGTTACTAATGGGGTCTGTTGTTGTGGTAGTGTTTTTTTCTTCCTGGTTGCAGAAGTACTTCTTTTCTTCTTCTTCTTCTTCTTCTTGGCACGACTTTTCTTTGGGGATTTCTTCTTTTGGGGGCTTTTCTTTTTTTTTTGGCTGACTTTCTTCTTCTTCTTCTTCTTTTTAGGTGATTTGGGTTTTTTGGCTTTGGCATCATTAGGATCCCATTTCAAAAGGGAACGAATCATGACTCCTCCTAAAGAACCACTTCCACCAGGAGTTAAAATGATTTGTTTTTCAGTCCGTGAATCGATTCTAGGATCAGCCAGTTGTGACAATGCCGATTTATGTCTTTGAAAAAAACGTTGAGTTTGATGAGGGATGTGAATGATACCTTGTAGTAATTGACGTGCTGTCAAAGTAAACCATCGTAACACTTCTTTCAGACTCGCTTCTAACAAATGAGCACGAACTTGTGCATTTTTTTCACGACTAATGCCATACAAGGCACGAATCAATTTAGCCGAAGGATGAGATTGAAAGGAAGTCATCTCAAAAAGAGTGTGTGACAGAAATGACGTTGTAGGTTGTTTTTATAGTTTTTTTTTAAAAATGGGCTGAAGGGGACGTGTAAATGACAGGACCACCTTCTTGACCCCAAGAGTGAAAGATACTGGCACGAAATCTCAAATAGTCAGGAGTGGTCGGTTTTAAGTCAATGAGTAAATACTCGTGAGGGGCTTGAGTGGCATCGTCGTACGCATAATTCAGCCAAGGAGCTCCTAACTGTTTGGCTAACACTTGTACTTGAGATTTGTCTCTGGGGCTTTTAAACAAGACCACGTAATGAGCATTCAAACTAATAGTTCGATGAGCTTTACTCTGTTGAAATAAATTTTGTGTTATGTACACAATACTAGCATTACGATGGTGTCCTTTTCGTGTAAACCAAAGTTTAATTTCTTCTTCTTCGTCTTCTCCTAACATGTCATCAAAAATAACTAAATGAGTTTGACTCACGTCAGACACAATTCCATCGTCTTCGTGAGGGATGCCTTCTACAAACGAAATGGTTTCTCCTTGACTTTCTTTCAATAACGTGTAAGACGGTTGCCACTCTTTGTAACACCACACGATACGTTGAGGTGGACGATCAAACAAATCAGCTTTGTGTTCGATCAATCGTTTGACAAATTCGGTTTTCCCTGAACCACTCGGTCCAGCAATTAACATGTTAAATGGATGGCGCAGATACAAAGCATTCCAACTTTGACGATCTAACTTTTCGTCAATCACTTTCACCACAGAAGAGGAGGAAGAGGCAGACGAGGTAGAAGAAGAAGATGTAGCCATGATTGAGGTAAGAAGATTTTTGAGAAGAAGACAAAAAACCCAAGGCATTTTATACGTTTTCATACACGTTTATTTTTTTTGTAAAAACAAACCAACCCACAAAACAATAACATATTTTACAAATTTGCATGAAGAAGTGAATTTGTGAGAAAATATACAATTAAACCGAACACGTACACAATTAAGACTATCACTAAAACAGCTAAAGTTCTCTCTAAACAAGAAAAGGAACAACAATTGTTTTGTGTCCAAGTCATGAAAGACACCACTGTTTGTGGTAACATTCTTCTTCTACTCGTCTTTTTTGAATTCACTGACGGTAGTGGTGGTAAAGAAGGGTGGTGGTGGTGGTGTTCCTCCTCAAGAGGTATTGGAACCACCGCAGTAGTGGTAGTGGTGTCAGGTACTTCTTCTTCTTCTTTTAGAGTTTCCCATGGAGGTTCCCATTTTTTTTTTTTCACTTTTAGAATGTTATCAATAAGTGGTTGCCAAATCTTGGCTGAACTGGGCCACTTCTTGTAACCAATATTGGAAACCAAGGTTTCTCCAGGGTCGTACATCTTTCCAATGGAAAAGTTGTTGGTGTAACTCACTAGCAGTACACACTTCTTGAAATGTTTTATGCACAGATAAAGTGTGACGAATGTCTTCTTCACATGGAAGTACGTCACTAATTTTCATCACCACTCTCAACGCTATACGTACAATTTGTCTTTCGTGGACTGATAAAATCAAGTTTTTATAGTCTTCTTCTTCTACTAAGTCCGAAGAAGAACACACGGTCATATTGTTTTTTGGTACTCAACAATTGAGTCCAAAACAACCACGGATCCTTCAAAAGAATCCAAGGCAAACACTTGTCCTCAAAAATAGTCCACAACGAATGTCCTGGAAAACGAAATCCAAGATAAGTAGTCACTATGACACATACCACATAACGTCCAAAATTCAATGGACACAGTTCTTGTATCACTTGTTTATAATCCTCTAAGGTCTGAATTTTATCTATGATTTCCTTCCACGGAATCCGTTTCACAACTGGTGTGTAGAGTTCAGGCATACCCACTCTTTTATAGTCAGGCAGTAACTGTGTCACAGAATCCGTTTCACGAGTAGTAAAGTGATTTGAGACGTGCCGCCTCCTCTTTATAGGGATCGATGGCTAAGGTTGGTATCTTGGGTTGGCATGTTTTTATAGCCAGGCTCCCAAGGTTGGTACCTTTTGAGACAGTCTCCTTCAGGATAGAAGTTGTGATAGACGTTTCCCATGACCATTCTTCTATGCCCTTGAAAGAGGGTATAGCGTAAAAATCGAGAAATGACTTTGAGTTTACGTTTCACTTGTAATTTCAGAAACTCTCGGTAAATCTGTTCGCGCACATTCAAAGGCATGACACTAATGTACTTGGGTAAAGTTTCCGATTTGGAAAGAAATACTTCTCTTTTGTATTCTTCACGATACTGGTGATAGTCATTTTTCAGAATCAAATTTCTGATGCGACGAAAGTAGCCATAGCCTTGAAATCGAGGAATCACTTGAAGTTTACGTTTCACTTGAATTTGAACCAACTCATCGTAAATCCGTTTTTTGCAACTTTGAAGGCAAGTCACGAATGCGATCTTGTAGAGTAGGTATCTTGGTGACAAAATACTCACACACTAACCAAACGGAATCGGTAGGTAAAGGATATCTATAGGATCCAACACCAGTTTCAGTGATTATCCTATCTAATTTCAAAACACAAAAAGGTGATTTGTCTTCAGGAGACAGTTCTTCTAACAGTTTTTGGTATTCGTCTATGTTAGTCACATTTTTTTCCTTCACTTCCTCCCATGGAATTCTATATTCCACTGCTACATTGTAGGTAGCCCCCACCAATGTCTTAAATTGGGGATGTAGATTTTCATCAATGTCTGACCATTTGAATATCTTCTTAGCTATCATTTGTCTTATTGTATTCAAATACCATTGGTTACAACAAGTCTGTCGTAAAGGATGTAACTCTTTTTTACGTTTCAGTTGAATGTGAACAAATTCTTGGTAAATCCGTTCTCGTAGCTCCAAAGGTAATCCACGAATACGATCTTCTAAAGTAGGAGGAATATACTGAAAAATACAATCTTGTAACTCTAAAGGTAAACCACAAATAAGTTCATCTAAAGAATAAGTATTCTCCTCCATGGAATTTTTTTTACTTCTTCAACTTTGTAGGCATAACATCTGGCTCATCGTACCCGTACTCTTCTAAGGCTACTAAAGGTAAGAAGTGACAGTGCGGAGACCATCTGGCATGTTCAATGTAAGCTGAGTCGGTAGGCTCCCAATGGCGAAGTTCCACACCGCAACTAAAACATTGAACTTTATCTCCTTCTCCCGTGTATTTAAATCCAGATCTAGCTAAACTTTTCGGTTTAGGTCCTTCTAGATATTTTGGCCACTTGTCTTTGAATGACTCCAGTCGACTTTCATACTTGGAATAACCAAATAAAGTCACAGGTATTCTGATATGCCATTTAGGCTCCACATCATTCCTCTTGTTGTCATTAACGTCAATTCCTTTAGTATTTTTTCCACTGAAACATAAAGGACGATCTGCCTCTTTAGAGTTGGATCGATGGGGAGTGACTGAATCAAGATGTCACAACGTACGGCATCGCACTCAAATTCCTCAAAACTGGAAAAAATACTCATCTATTTTTCTTCTTCTTTGCTCGGTTCACGTGAAAAGTCAGAATGAAGGTTAGGGCTTGGAAAGGGTTCCTTTTTTATACCTGTCGACTGTACCATCCGAAAAGTATTGTAATGTCATCCGTGGAAACGCCAAAGAAAGGTAAAACAAAGTTTGGTGACCATCTGGTATGTTCCACGATAGCTGAATCTTTAGGACTCATGCGAATGCTTGCACCACAACTAAAACATTTCACTAAACTTCCCTGTTCAAAGTAGACAAATCCTGCTCTGGCTAAAGAGATGGCTGTGGGTAATCGATCCCCTTTAGGCCATTTTTTAAACGTCTTCAATCGGCTGGTACAATTAGCATAGTCAGGCAAAACCCATGTTGTTGTTGTTGAAGTAATCTTTTCTGTTTTTTTTTTTTTTCAAGAGGAGGGTTTCGTTTTTTTATACTTCTCCAAATCGGCGTGTCCGTAAGGTATAAAGTGGTGTGATCTGGAAGTCTCACTCTTTTTTGGTACACGATACGATACACTTTTTGAACAGGTCGAGTCACGATTTTATGATTTGGTAGGCGAACAATCTTGTGAGGTTCTAACGTGGCTACTTGAAAATCTTTCACTTGTCCAGACAGTAAAGCATTTTTAAAACCTCAAAGTTCACGACTTGGTTAGTTCGATAGTTCAGAGTCAATCCTTTGACTTTACAGGAGGTGTGAAGTTGACCTTGAGGGTCTCGGGTATCGGGTACCCATCATTTTTTAGGGCCACCGAGCTAGCAAAACTCAGGATGGTATCTTGAGGGTGCTCGTCTGTCCAGGCTCCTAAACGATCTCCTTGAATGGTAGGGTGGGGGCAACCGGGTCGATGAATGTAAATGCAACTGTCAGTATCAAAATACAGAACAACGATCTCCCAAGACTTCTAATGCTTCGTCATACAATTTCAAACGAGCATGAGCAGTCACGTAGGCGGCAATGACTACGTTACTAAACTTGTCAGTTTCACAAACTTGGGTTCATCTTCAAAATTAACAATGATCAAATCCTCACGGACGATTTCAACGTGCTTGACTAGAATACTTTTGTCGGTCCACCAGTTGAAAGTAACGATCAGGATCGTCCACGTATACCGTTTTGGGAAGAATCGTACGTTGAGCCATTTTTCCCCACAAACAATTCAACATCACTTTAGCAAACGATCTTTTTCCTTCATTTTTTTCTACCTCTTCTAAAGTTATGCCTTCGATGTCACGGTATTCTTCTTTGAATCGTACTTTGTCTTCGGGAGTTTGACACCACGAAGGATAACCACTAGCTTCTTGTTTCAGTTTAAGAATAATTGGTTCACGTACCCCGAAAAAATGCCTGGGAAATGATGAGTAGCGTCGTCCTTTTGATATTGGGCTGTCGTTGGAAAGTGCCAAATTTCATACACGTTCAATAAACGGTATCCACGATCCAATGCCCGAAACAATTCGGCACTGACCCACGTTCCTATCATCGACCGTTCTTCCTCTTGTGTGGTGACAGGAATGATCTTGGTTACACATTTCGGCACACGTCCGACATAAAGGAAACATCAATTTTCCTTGACCAATGGCAAGGTAAGATGGGATGAAACAAGTTTGTGGGGAGGTTAAACTTTACATTTGATCAATCCTTCGTATTGACGAATCTGTTCACGTCGATGTGCTCTGTTAAAATTTCAGGGTGTCCGGTAGGAAAACGAGCATATTTACACACCCAAGGATACAAAGAACACACGTCGATGTATTTGATTTCTTCTCCTTGGGATTCGTTCACATCGTACAATAATCGAGTAGCATTGGTTCGTCCTCCAAATAAACTGTGACGTGGATCTAAAGGTTCAATGTCGGCTGCGTCGTAACTTTGAGTGATGGTTTTAAATTAAGGATCGATTTCTCAAACGTCGATCGTATTTCGTGTTCCCACATTTCTATCACTTCGTAACCTTGACTTTCTAACTGAAGTCGTCGTTGACAAGTCTGTTCATATAACTGATCCATGGTAGAATCTGAATAAGGGTTTTTCATGTTTCGGTCAGGATAACAAATAGGGCATCCGTGAAACAAACATCCCTGAAACTCATACACAATGTGTGGGTTTTCTAAATCCCAACCATCCACAGAATAACTCTCCAATCTTTTTTTTCTCCTCCACCGTTTCTCTAGCATGTTGTATCCATTTGTCTCTTTTTGACATAAGTAATGAAGCCAACGTAAAAGCTTTGACCGAATATTGACGACTAGCAAAAATTCCCGTGTTGGAGTCAATGATGGCGAGTTGGTTTTCGGGCATGAAATGTTGTCTGTAGACTAAGGAACAGGCTTTAGGGTAAGGTGGATGCCTCTTTCAAAGGATCGACCTTTGCACTATCGAGAAATAACTCTCGAAATTTCCCAACAACAACGTCTTAAAATATCTACATCCGATCGACAATATTTGAGCATCTCTTCTTGAAAGTCAAAGGGATCGTTCTGGTGACACCGGTACCAAGTGTGAAAAGCTTCTCGCTGTTCGGGTCGCATTCCATCGGGGTCGTAATCATGAAAGGTCAGTAAATGAGGTAGGACGGCCTGTTGATTAGCTCCGTGTTAAAGAAGTGAGGAAAGATAACCTTTGGCCATTTCTGTCATACCAAACGTTTTTGCATGCGACTCAAAGGCATGGCTAAATAACTCATCGAATCTTTGAATTGAAATTGTCCTTACTTTCATGTAGAGAGCTTTTTTCCTTCATGGTGACTTCAGGACGTTCGGTTCCATGGTTCAAATAATAATTAAGTAAAAACTGTCCATCGTATCCCGAAAAATTGTGAGCTATGACGGTCGCATACCGATGACAATCTCCGAACGATGAATGTCTTCTTCGCTCCAACTGTCGTTGGGTGGTAGGGTCTAAAACCCATTCAGCAAACTCCGACAAAGTATTCACTCCACGAAAGATTTTTTCACGTCCTCCTGGAATCCGAACTACAATGTGGGACAGTGAAAAGTGAATCGATTCTTGAATGCAACTGATCACAAGCCGATGGGGCTACACAAAAATTAGGAATGTGAGTGCCTGTTTCTTGCATACATTCAAAATCAAAAAAGATTGAAATCTACTTGTTTCTTGTTTTTTCTTTATTTTCTTCTTTCTTCTCTATCTTGTCATGCTTTTGAATAAAACATCGATGATCAAAATCGACAATCTGATGACAAATAGAACATTTTTTTCTGCCAGTCACAAACGTGTCTCTTGGAGTTGTTGGTACGAATCAGCTGTCCACACGTAGAACACAATTGTAATAACTCACAAGCACATTTTTGTTGTTGTCCTTGGGTCTTGCGATGGTTGTTGGTAACAAGTAGGACTGACAAAACGGCGTCGACAGGTTTTACAATACATGTGATGTTGTTGTGGTTCAGGAAGGCATGTGTGGGTCGATAAACAACCTCGACATCTTTCTCCACAAGCAATGTGTTGCTCCCGACTATTACACCCTTTGTTACATTTCTCACAGAAGTAAGAGTATCCCAAAATCCAGTAATACAGGTAATGGTATCAAAATGTTCTTGATGGTGATATAGATGAATGTATTTTCCCTCAGGAAAATCAGGGCCTCGAACAATAGAGCTCCACGCACTTCTTGAGGGTGAACTTTTAACGTATAATGAGGAGCCAAAACATCTTGAAGTTGCTGTAATTGAGAAATGCTACACACAGTCTCTTTAGGGATCCCTGCTTGTTTTAACAAGAGTTCTGCTTCTTTTCGTTGTTTGGCTCTGTCCGATTTGTCGAATGCTCTTCCAGGCTTTTTTCCATTCTTTGCTCTCGTTCTTGTTAGCATAGGTACGACCCACCACAATAGCTCGAGCTAAGCACATTGAATCTTCAGTATTGTTAATTTGGACGACACTGTGTTTGGTAGTACGAAGATCGGTCCACCAATTAAAGTTTTTCTGCTTCGTCCACTTCCTCGAGGTGGAGAAACATGGGTCATGTAAACGGTGGCCTTTCCATCGGTGAGGGTAAACTTGTCATTGGATTGTTGTACATGTTCTATTTTGGACATGACTTTGTCTGGCGTTAATTCTGGCCGGGGGTACTAGAATTCAATCCCAAACAGGACTTTTCAATTGGTCATGATGAATGGCTAGTCTCAACCGATCGTCTTCTTTGGCTCCACATTGCCGTTTTAAGTTCTGTAGACAGATTCCCACAAATTGGTAATGAACCGCGCCGCTTTCTCAGGAGGTACTTGAGACTTGAGTCTTTTGAAGTGTACTGTGTGAGTATACGCCGTGGTCCTAAATTTTCGGAGAAGTGATTTTTTTGTGTCTCTCGAATCCGATAGTAATTTTCAGGAGCCACGGTAGCGGTAGTAGTAGTAGGACTTTCTGGTCAGGGGTTCTGGGTGTTGGTAGTAGTAGTGACTTTGGTTTTGGGAAGTTTGGGTTTCAGGTTGTTGTTCACCTCATTTCGTCTTCAAAGTCACTGGCATGGACTTGAGCCAGGTAATTCCTCTAAGGGTGTTTCAGGAGGCACGGAATACCTTCGTCGCCGTGGCTTCTTGGTTTGTTCTTGTTCTGGTTCTGATTTATCATGGTTTGGGCGTGATCTTTTCATCTTGAACTCTGATTTGAAACTGATTGAGTTTTTTTAACCCAGGTACCTTTATATAGAGACAGAAGAGTATATAAAGATGAGAGCTTCTTACCTTCAGAATCAGTCTTGGTGATCGAACTTTCAAGCTGTCAAGATGGAAGAGTCAAAAAGAAAAGATAGATGTCACAATAAAGGACATACTCCTGCTTGGTATTATTGGAATTATCTAGCTAAAGAAAGATCAATAATATAGATAAAAGACAAGATACTTGCTATATCTGTAAAGAGAAAGGACATTGGGCTACACAATGTCCACAACGGCAACACCAAAACAGAGATAAAAGTGAAGATACTTGTTATATCTGTAAAGAGAAAGGACTTGGGCTACACAATGTCCACAACGGCAACACCAAAACAGAGATAAAAGTGACGATACTTGTTACATCTGTCAAGAAGAAAGGACATTGGGCTCCAGATTGTCCCAAACGTAAACATCAAAAGATAGACAGAAGAAAAGATATCTGTTATCATTGTAAAGGACCAGGACATTGGTCTTATGAATGCCCTCAGAAAGAACAAGAAGAAGAACAAGAAGAAGAAGAGGAGAGGGAGGAAGTGAATTCAGAATTTACAAACCTAGTAGAAGAAGAAGAACATATCATCAAGAAAGGTAAGAAGTGTGTAAGAAGAATGGAAGACAGTGAGAATGAAGATGAAGGAAAAGGAAAACAGGATTCCTATGAAGAAAAAGAAACACAAGAGATACAAAAGTGAGAAGGAAGAAACTCCAGTGTTTAAATTCAAGCCACCACAAGCATTACAGAAAGTGAACTTTGTTTTTTCTTGTGTGTGATTTTTTTGGTGTATATGTTATATTGCTGAATTTATTTTGTAAAGAAATTGGATGGAATACACGAGACTGGAGAGAAAAAAAGTAAGTGGTTTTGTGTTATTTTGTTTTTAGAGTAGAAATGCACGCACGCACGCACGCACTAACTCACACTTGTACTATGGTGGGTAGGATTTTTTAAAGTTTAAAACTTGATTTTTTTTTGGCAATTTGATTTCTTTTCTAGAAATCTGGGTGGCCCTTAAAAGGACCGTTGGGTTGTTTTGTTTTTGGTTTTCAAAACAAAAACTTTCAAATTAACTTCAAATGCCGTAGTCCTTTACCACGACCCAATCCATATCCTGTTAATGCTGCTGCTACTGATGGTGTTTTCAATATGGTGGTAGTCACTGGTGGTGGTGGTGATATTGGTAACATGGGTGGGTGGTGGTGGTGGCATCTCACTAGCACTGGAAGGTTTAGAAGAAGAATGTTGTTTAGCCCGTGATGGTCTTTTCCGTTTAGGTGGTTGATGAGTTAAAGACTACTTATAGAAATTGGTCATCCATTTCAACTCATATAATACCTCTTCTAACCAGACTTACAGTTCTTTCTTGAAGACTGATGCTTTCCTTTCCTGTTCCTTCTTCTCCTCCTCTTGTAACTGCTGCTGCTGATGTCTGATTTCTTCTTCTTCACTTTGTTTTCTTTTCTCTCTTCTTCGTTCTTTCTGTTGTTGTTGAAGAAGAAGAAACATTCTTCCTCTTCCCGGTTGCTTTTTACAAAATTTTCCATCTCTTCCATTTGTCTTCTTTTAAAATCATTCACCACCATTGTTGGTACAGTAGTAGTAGTAGTAGTATTGTCAAACTCTTGATTTAGTAAATCTAAATCAAAGTCTCGCGGCCGAAAGTTCAATATTGCCGCAGCATTCATTATCGTTGTAGGATTCACTCCAATACATTGATGTAGTACTTGTCTTTCCAGTCTCCATGAAGGCTGTCGAGAAAAAAGTAATTAAGCCTCCCTACGAACGCTACGATACCTTTATACCCGAGATGACGTCACACCTTCCGCTGCGCTCGTTCCCATTGAAGAAAACCGAACCGACTTGTAACGGCGTGTTAGATTGGTAGTTGATTTGGATCCATTCAATCCGATCGTAAGGTATATATACAAACGCTGGTTTCATAAAGTTTCACCGGGTATGTTTTGTCTTCCAAGACGACCAATCCTAAAAAGCAAATCATGTGGGTTAGTGTAGAAGTCCTCCAACATGTTTCAGGAATGCTGTTTAATCCAGCATTCCTGATGTATGTAAAAAGTATCGATGGACTAAAACCAAAATTACACGACACAGCTACATGGTATCGACAAACTTATATGTGGAGAGACATAGGTTGTCTAAAGAGGGTTTTGCTGTATGGACCCGAAGTCCGAAGAAGTTTCACAAGAAGAAAAAGAAAACCTTCTAGAGATGCTCCTGTTGTTAAAAAAAAAAAACAACAACACAACCAACAATAAGCAAAAAAAGGTCCGTTTTTAGGACCAGCCGATTTTTCAAGAAAAGATTAATTATTTATCAATATTGCCTATATAAGTGTGTGTTTTTTTATATGTTTGTCATGTTTTTTTTGTCATAGTCCTCCGCTATGTATGTATGGTGTGGGTGTGTGGTTTTTTTTGGAAAAAAAAGGGAGATGTTTTCCAATCACGTCCGCGCTTCTCGCATTATAAAGCGGTCTGTCTACCACAGTTGCGCCATTCACACTTCATTGCTGAAGAATGCTTGACATTATTGACAATCTACAGGAAGCCTGGGACTGGATGGTGGAAGTGAAGTATTATATGGAAAAAAGGATGTGGTGGTATCCAGTCAGTTGGAAGTGGGTAATCGATCACTTCACCTACATTAATTTGATTTTGAATTTAATTCAAGAAGTGAAGAAGGAGGAGGAAGTTAAGAAGAGTAACAAGTCCTCTTCTTCACCTTGTCGAGTAGGACTTCTTAAATAATTTTTGGATAACATCCATAAATTGTATGATCATTTAAAATGTATCATCCTTACTCGACAAGAAGCGGCCCTGCTCCGAGTAGAAACTATTATTAAACAAATATTGGAACAGGAGGTTGCCAAAATCAAATTAATGTGGGTGAAGGAGAAAAGAGAAAAACAATTCAATCGTCTGAACTTGAACTCGGATGGAAAGATCAAGGACAAGTTCAGACAGTTGAATCATCCCGACTGGATACCTGAGAAGAAGGAGGAGGAGAAGAAGGAAGAAGAAAAACAAGTTCTTCCACCGTCCCAGGCTTTCTCACTGCAATGTTGGGGGAAATAAAAAATCGTTATTTCCTCCTCCAACGGTCCTTACCAGGAGCCAACCCTTTATCAAGAAAGATTAATTCTATGTTCCCACACCCGCTCCCCCGTAGAGACCTAACCCACCATTTTGAGTCTGTAGAGGCCCCACCCGCCATCTTGGGTCTGGTAGATACCCACACGCCATCTTGATGCGTATAGTGCCACCAACAAAAAGTTTGGAGGCTATTTACAACACTATACTACTATTGTAAGTAAAAGTACTCAGCTTACTGTTTGTATGCAAATCTTTGGGAAGGATTGGTACACTAATATGACTCAATTTACCTATTTCTATGCAATCTTTGGAATGGATTGTAACTAATATGACTCAACTATGCAATCTTGGAAGGATTGTAATTAATATGACTCAGCTTACTGTTTGTATACAATCTTTGGAAGGATTGTAACTAATATGACTCAGTTTACTATTTCTATACAATATTTGGAAGGATTGTAACTAATGTGACTCAATTTACTATTTCTATACAATCTTTGGAAGGATTGTAATTAATATGACTCAGTTTACTATTTCTATACAATATTTGGAAGGATTGTAACTACTATGACTCAATTTACTATTTCTATGCAATCTTTGGAAGGATTGTAATTAATATGACTAAGCTTACTGTTTGTATACAATCTTTGGAAGGATTGTAACTAAAATGACTCAGCTTACTGTCTGTATACAATCTTTGGAAGGATTGTAACTAATACGACTCAGTTTACTATTTCTATACAATCTTTGGAAGGATTGTAACTAAAATGACACTCAGCTTACTGTTTGTATACAATCTTTGGAAGGATTGTAACTACTGTGACTCAGTTTACTATTTCTATACAATATTTGGAAGGATTGTAACTAATGTGAACTCAAATTTACTATTTCTAATGCAATCTTTGAAGGATTGTAATTAATATGACTCAGTTTACTATTTCTATACAATATTTGGAAGGATTGTACTAATATGACTCAATTTACGTATTTCTATGCAATCTTTGGAAGGATTGTAATTAATATGACTCAGGCTTACTGTTTGTATACAATCTTTGGAAGGATTTGTAACTAAAATGACTCAGCTTACTGTTCTGTATACATCTTTGGAAGGATTGTAACTAATACGACTCAGTTTACTATTTCTATACAAGTCTTGGGAAGGATTGTAACTAAAATGACTACTGCTTACTGTCTGTATACAATCTTTGGAAGGATTGTACTAATACGACTCAGTTTACTATTTCTATACAATACTTGGAAGGATTGTAACTAATGTGGAAACTCAGTTTACTATTTCCTATACAATATTTGGAAGGATTGTAAACTAATGTGACTCA